>VZSR01001406.1:430505-466094 GCA_013398615.1 Brachypodius melanocephalos
CCGGGACAGAATCAATCCCTGGGGAGCAGCGGGTGCCCACGCAGGACCCCAAAGCTCCCCAGCCCCCGCTCTGTCCCCACCCCACCCCGCTGTGCACCCCAGGGAGGGAGGTTCCCTGTCACCAGAGCTGTCACACAGCACGGGTCTGCAGGGATGCCACTGTTGTCTGGGGACACAAGAGTCACTGGGGGATGTGTAGGTGCCCAGCATTTCTTTGGGCACAACCCTTGGTGACACCAGCACAGGATAGCTGGGGAAACACGGAGCTGGCTGGAGGCAGGGAGCTTCTGGGGATTAAAGAAGGATGTGGGAGCTGTCCCAGTCCCATCAGTACGGTCCCTCGTGGCTCTGGGTCTCCCCAGAATCCCCCCACGGGGACACAGCCGTTGCCACAGCTCTCCCCACTGGCCATTTCGGTGGCCCCGTGATGGTGGCCGTGGTCCAGTGGGGTGTCCCCGTCCCACGGCAGGCAAGAGCCTTTCCCGGCCATCGGCTGCCATCTACTGCCAGCGGCGGGGCCAGTCCCCATCGCTGCTCCCGTCTCTGTCCCTGTCCCTGTCCCTGCAGCAGAGCCCCATGGACCCCCCTGTCCCCCAGCTTCGCTCGTGTCGCTCATGTCCCCATGTCCCCAGAACAGCCCCATCCCCTCCCCGGGCCGTGCCCAAGACCCATCCGTGGCCCAGTTTGCGGGCATTGTGCTGTGCCCGGCAGGGACGGGGCTGGCAGGGGCCCCGTGCCCGCCCCCGGCTCCCTGGATCCAGCCCCCGCTATTCCCGGCAGTGCCGTGCCCTGGCACAAAGGTCCCTCCCGGCTGTGCCGCGGCTCTGGCTCCGCACAAAGCCCCTTTCAGCCACTGCGGAAAGTCCCTGGCAGCCAGTCCTGGTCCCCCTCAGCCCCTGCCATGTGCCTCCAGGGGCAAAAGGCCCCCCAAACGCAGTACAGGTGTGGCCAGTGACATGGGCATGCACACTCAGCTGTGTGGGATAAACACCTGCCCGGATCTGGGACGGGGACCGGGGCTCCAGGGTCACCAGGCAGTGCTTCCACAGACCCATCGGGATGGGAGGGACTTAGGGAAGCTCCAGACACTTAACTGGCAGCCGGTCTTCATTAGCAGCACCTCCAAGTGCCCCATGGCATCGCACCCAGCCGTCACCCACAGGGTGCCCGTGGCCAGCGCTCTGTCCCCACCCTGGCGCTTTCCCCGAGCCCCGCAGTGCCCGGTGCGGGGGCAGCGGTGGCCAGGGGCTGTGCCGCGGTGCCCGGGCCGTGTGCCAGGGCACAGCCACCCCGCCGGGCGCCACAGCCTGGCACCGTGCCGGCCCGCTGGCTCCTGGCCGGGGGCCAGTGCCGGGCAGCCGGCAGGACAGGAGCTCCCGGGCTCCATAAAAACCCTCGACCGGCACATCGCGCCCACCGTCCGGCATGGAGAGCCGGCGCCCCTCCTCCTACGGCCGCCGCTTCGGCCCCTCCGTGCCCGTGTACCGGGTGCTCCCCGCCAGCGCCCCGGGCCGGCTCCGGGCGCCCCGCAGCACCCAGCTGAGCCCCCGTGCGGGTCCCCGCCTGGGCTCGGGTAAGATGGATTTCTCACTGGCCGCGGCGCTCAACTCGGAGTTCAGGGAGACGCGCACCAACGAGAAGGTGGAGATGATGGAGCTCAACGACCGCTTCGCCGGCTACATCGAGAAGGTTCGGCGGCTGGAGCAGCAGAACAAGGTGCTGCTGGTGGAGCTGAGCCAGGCGCGGGACCAGGAGCCCTCCCGCACGGCCGACATCTACCAGGAGGAGCTGCGGGAGCTGCGGCGCCGCCTGGAGCACCTGGCCACCGCCAAGGCCCGGCTGGAGATGGAGAGGGACAACCTGGCCCAGGATCTCGGCAGCCTCCAGCAGAAGTAAGGCACAGTCCAGCTTGGGGTGGCCCTGGGGGCCAGGGTGGCTCACTTGGGATGGGTGTCAGGGTGACTACCAGGACCAGGGTGGCCACTGGAACCAAGGTGGCAGCAGGAATCAGGATGGACACCAGGATGGTGAGCAGGATTTTTCTGGTGATGGGAAGACCATCATCTTGGTGACAAGGACCAGGGTGACCCCTGGGAGGAGAATGAGTCCAGGGTGGACCCAGGGGTCAGAGTGGCCCCTGAGACAGGAGCGGGGTAGCCCTGGGGACTGGTGTGCACCAGGATTGTGATGGGATATGGGTGACCCTGGGAACAGTGTGGGGTGGTGTGGGGATGTGTGGGGTGGGCACAGGAGCTAACCTGGGTTGGGGAGGTGCTATTGCTGCGGGGCTGTGCCAGCCCAGAGGGGTCTGTCTGTGGGCTGAGAGTGACCAGCCATGGTGCTGGATGTGTAACTGTGCCTCTGCTCTGGCACAGGCTGCAGGATGAGGTGACCCTGAGGATGGAGGCTGAGAGCAACCTGGCTGCCTACAGGCAGGTGAGGGCAGGGGCCAGATCCCAGCTTGGCCTTCCTTGCGAATGGGCAGGGATGGGGTAGGGATGGACAGGGATGTAGCAGAGACAGGAAGGGATGGACAGGGAGGTAGCAGGGATGGGCAGGAGCAGGAACTGAGGGACTGGTATGTGTTATAATGGGCAGGTAGGGAACAGGAATGGACTAGGGATGAATGGGAAGGGCAGGGATGGACAGATATGGAGCATGGATGGGCAGGAATGGCAGGAGCAGGCAGTGAGGGACTGAGAAATGCTACGATGGGCAGAGAGGCAGAGCTGGGTGAGAGCAGGAGGGAATGGACATGACCCGGCAGCTCAGGGGAGAGGAGACCCGGGTGGCCAGCTGGGACAGTCCCTCCTGTCCCCAAACTGTGACAGGATGTGGACAATGCTGCCTTGGCTCGCCTGGACCTGGAGCGGCGCGTGGGGACCCTGCAGGACGAGATCGCCTTCCTCCACAAGGTCCACGAGGAGGTAACCCCGCTCTGGGGCTGGGGCTGCCGGGGCTCAGGGGGCTGCCCTGACCCCCCAGTCCCCACAGGAGCTGCGGGAGCTGCAGGAGCAGCTGGCCCGGCAGCGGGTGCACGTCGAGGTGGACGCGAGCAAGCCGGACCTGACGGCCGCCCTGCGTGACATCCGCAGCCAGTACGAGGCCATGGCCACCAGCAACGTCCAGGAGACCGAGGAGTGGTACAAGTCCAAGGTGGGAGCTGGTTGCCCCACAGATGGATGGCCTGGCTGTCCCTCCTGGGGTGTCACCATCCCGGGGCTGGGGGTGATCACCTGGGGTTGGGTGGTTCTCGGTGGTGTGTGCAGTTTGGGATCTCTGCTGTCCCCACTTGTGCCAGGGATGTTTCTCCTCAGGGCCATGTCCCTGCTGTGGGGCAGAGCAGGGCTGTGTTCCCACACTGTGTGCCACCAGAACACATTCCTGCCCTTGGTCCCATCCCATGGCACACAAGGTCCCCTGTCCCAGTTTGCAGATCTGACGGACGCGGCTGCCCGGCACGCCGAGGCCTTGAGGGCGGCCAAGCAGGAGGCCAACGAGTACCGGCGCCAGCTCCAGGCCCTCACCTGTGACCTGGAGGCTCTGCGGGGCTCGGTAGGTGACAGCTGTGGGCTGCAAGAGCAGGGACACGGCCTCAGGGAGCTGCCACCATCAGAGGGGTCCCTGGCAGGATCACCCCCCAATGCCAGGGGAATGGCTGGTCCCTAAGGGTGGGAGATGGATGGGCACTGGGGAGAGCCCCCAGCTCCTGGGAGAAGGTGGCCATGGAGGGTGTCACGGCCCCCCGTGGCCCCCCAGAATGAGTCCCTGGAGAGGCAGCTGCGGGAGCTGGAGGAGCGCTATGCCCTGGAGACGGCCGGCTACCAGGACACGGTGGGGCGGCTGGAGGGGGACATCCACGGCCTCAAGGAGGAGATGGCCCAGCACCTGCAGGACTACCAGGACCTGCTCAATGTCAAGCTGGCCCTCGACATCGAGATCGCCACGTACCGCAAGCTGCTGGAGGGAGAGGAGAGCAGGTGACAACTCCCTCCTGCCCCTCACCCCAGCCATGCCCCTAAACGAGGACAAGTCCTTGTGGTCCCTCTGGGGTGTCCGGATGGCTTGTGGACCATCCTCCCGCCCTGCTGCCACAGCCCCAGGCAGGTGGAGCTGAGGGGCAGCAGGACCTCGTGCTCTTCCCAATGCTCCTGTTGTCCCTGCAGGATCACCATCCCTGTGCAGAGCTTCTCCAACCTGCAGATCCGAGGTGAGGCTCTGCCCCACATGTGGGAAGAGGGAGTGGGATGGTGGCACAAACAGGGGTGGCTTCTGGGGGCTCTGTGGCAAGAGAAGCCACCTTAGCTGTCCCTGCCCAATTCAGAGGGATCAGGAGGTTTTTCTCTGAATCTCAGGGAACCAGGACTACTGGGTGCTCCCAGGGTGGGGGGAGGAGGGTGCCATGGCCATGTCCCCAAGGCTGAACATGTCCCCAAGGCCAGTGATGTCCCCAATACTGATCACATCATCATGTCCCCAATGACAACCACATCCCTAAGGCCAACTGTGTTCCTCAATGACAACTGTGTCCCCAAGGACAACCCATTCCCCAAGCTCAATCACATCCCAAAGCCACCCATGTCCCCATGGTCGACAGCATCTCCAAGGCCAGAAATGTCCCCAGTTGTCCCTGCAGCCCAACTGTGTCCCCAGGATGCATCAGATCCCATATCCTGCCACATTCCCAAGGCCAACCCTGTCCCTGAGGCCAACCCTGTCCCTGAGGCTGGTTGTGTCCCCAGGGCTGCTGTCTCTCATGGTTCAGGGGTTTCCAGCCCAATCCATTTTCTTTGGGCTTCTCCTCTTGAGTGTGGCTGGAAGGGCCATACCCTGAGCAGGATGTCACTGCCTTGTCCTGCCCCTGTCCCCCAGAGACCAGCCTGGACACCAAATCTGTGTCAGAAACCCGTGTGAAGAGGAGCATTGTGGTCAAAACTCTGGAGACCCGAGATGGAGAGGTGGGAAATCTTCATTTGTGTCACCTACGCTCCACCCCCGCCTCCCCACAGGGTGTCCCTAAGGGACTTGCACATGGGGCCACCATCCCCCGGCCCCACAAGCAGCCAAGGCAGGGAGCCGGTGATCCCTGAGAGTATGGCATGATCTGCCTCTGGGTCACGGTGGAGCTGAGGCTGGCAGCTCATAGGGAAAACTGTCCTGTCCTGTCCCTGTCCCTGTCCCTGTCCCTGTCCCCGTCCCCGTCCCCGTGCCTGTCCCCGTCCCCAAGCTCGTTCAGAGCCCAGGCAGGCTCAGCCCCGATCCCGGGCTGACGCTCCCTCTGCCTGCACCCGCAGGTGCTGAAGGAGTCCAAGCAGGAGCACAAGGAGGTGCCGTAGGGCGGGGGAGCCGCAGCAGCCGCAGGAGCCCCGGGCCGGGCAAGGGGCACGGGAGGGACCGGTGGCGCTTTGGGGGGGACATCTCCCCCCCGTGCGCCCCTCGCCTCTCCCATGTGCCCCCGTGCCCAGGGTCCGGTGGCCCCCGGTCAGGGGCTGGCAGCGAGCAGAGCACCGGGCAGCACCCGGGGGAATCCAGCGGATCCAGGAAAGGCCAAGATCCCCGCCGGGTGCTGCCACATTCCCTCAGCACCGGGTGCCGGGGGTTTGGGGACCCTTCCTGCCTCATCCTGGGTCTCTAGGGAGAGAGTCTGTCCTGTTTCGATCTCCGTGCACCGTCAGACAACGCGATGGTGCCAAAAGCATCTCCCCGAATCCACTCTCTGGTCTGGGAGACCTCCCTGGATCTCCCCAGTGCCCCCAGACCCTGAGCATCCTCGGGTGGGGGGGATGCAGGGTGTGAGGTACCGGCTGGAGAGGGACATTTCCCTGTCACCAAGCACTGGGTGAGCTCAGCTGGGAGGCAGGGGCAGGAGGAAGGGGAGGATGGAGAGGCAGGGGTGAAGGAAGAGGATGATGGAGAGGCAGGGGCAGGAAGGAGAGGAGGATGGAGAAGTGAGATGCTCTTGGGATGGTGTCAAGGGGTGACAAAACGGGAATCAAGAGGGGTTCCAGAGAGTGCTGGGGTGTCTGGGGTGGATTGTGGGGCTACACAGTGGCCTCAAGGGCTTCTCCTGGCACGGAGCCATGGGGCTGTCCTGATCCCACTGGTGTCTCCAATACTGGCAGGAAAAAACAGACCTGAGAGGCTCATGGTGAGGGGTGACCCACGGCCCTATGGCAGGAGAATCTCATGCAGGTGAAAATGGAGGGGAGAGGAGTGCAGAGGAGGAGGAGGGGGCACCTGTGAGGGTCTCACAGCACAAGGTGCCACCTGCAACCAAGGAGTGACCAGGGAGTCTTGTCACTTGGGGGTCACACTGGGAGCCAAAGGCTCTAGGGACTGGGGCTGCCCCAGCCCCACACAGAGCCGGAGCCACCCCCTCCATGGGCATTCAGGATGGGATTGGAAGAAATCTCTTGTCCCTGGGCTGCACGGGGCCCTGTCCCCCACTTGTCCTCCCCCAGAGAAGCACACGCCCCCAGGGTCATTGCCCAGCCCGTGTTCACCCACAGCCCCATCCCCACCTTTGCTGCAGCCACTGACCACGAGCAGGACCTGTCTGATGCCCCCTGACATAGGAACAGTGATCCAGCAGCACCTCCCGTGCCCTGGCAGCCTTTGGGATGAGCACACAGCTGCCCTTAGGTGCCATCCCCTCGTCCCCTCTGTCCCCTTGGTCAGGTGCTGAGCAGCTTTGCTCTGACCCCAGAAACACAACACCCAGTCCCACACCTGCCATTCCCAGGGCAGGAGGTGATATGGGAGAGCTGGGTGGGGCCCAGGGTGGGAATGCAGGGGGATGGTGCAGGGCTGGGACACACGAGCAGCCTCCCTTGCTACTGAATTAATAATGCACTAACGCCGCCGCAGCTCGGGATGAGAATAAAGCTAATGAGCACACTGAGCTTCCATGGTTGTGCCTGCATCCACCTCTCCTCAGCCAGCACCGTGGGATTTCGGGATTACCTGGGGTGGTGGGGGCCTCTGGGAGCCCAAACCAATCCTAAAGGTGCAGGGGGATGTGCTCAGGGCTGAGCCCCAGGGCACGGATACATTCCAGGGGCCAACACCCACAAGGGACGGAACAGAGGGGAGCGGGGTGCAGGGATAATGCCCACGGCTGGCAGGGGGGTGGGAGAGATCCCCTTCCCAGGATGGGAATCAGGGATCTGCTGGGGGTTCTTCACCCCAAACCCAGCTCCTTCCTCTCACAGTCCCAGGCTGCAGCTCCTGGGAAGCTCCCAGGCCTGGCTGCAGCTGTTGGGCTGAGGATGGACTGGAGATCCTGCACATCATGCCCACGGTTCAAGGGCCAGAGCATCACTGGGACCCTCAGTGCCCTCCTGGACAGAGGGAATTTTGCTGAAATCCTCAAGCCTCATCCTCAGAAAATGGAGATGAGCCTGGAGGACACATCCTGCTCCATGCTGAGGATTGAGTGTCGACCAAAACCCTGCAGAGATGTTGCAACCTTTGGGGGATGTTTGAGATGACTTTGTCAGGCACAAACATTGACTCCCAGCCATGCTGAGTCGAGTGAGTTAAAAACACCCCAAAAGCAGCCATTTCTGAAGAAAATCACCAGATCTGTTTGAAAAAAAAAAAAAATTCTGTCACAAATTAAAAAACAAAACTAAACAAAACGAAAAAGCCCAAAAAACAAAACCCCCAAAATTAAAAGGTATGGGTTTGCTCCAACTGAGGAGCTCAAAAGGAACAGTGAAGGTTTGGGACACATAGTTCTCAACATGGAAAACAAGGAAAACAAGGGTGAGAAAAGCAAGTATTAATTGAATTAAAATAGTTTGAGGGATGTTTTTAGCAGCTTCTTAGAAAAACAGCTGTAATAAATCATTGGTGCGGACCAAGAACTCTACAGACTTTGGCCAGAACATCTTGCACCAGCTCCAAGTCTTCTTTTGAAAATGACTTTATTGAGCTTTAACCCTCACTGCCAACCAGTGGCAGAGCCAGGAACAAATCCTGGCAGTGTGAGATCCCTCCTGGAGCAAACCCTGACTCTGTCAAATCCTGCCTGTCCCTCCTGAGCTGTGCCAACAGGGAGTTTGTCACATCAGTCCTTGCTGTCCCACTCCTGCCCTGAGGGGAGGGAGAGCAGGGACTTGGCAGTGTTTGACAGCCAGAACATCGGGGGTTTTCTACAGGAGGATGGGCCAGGGTGTCTCAGTGCCCCGTGGGGATGATGTTCCAGCCTGAATGGGTTCTTGAGTGCCTGCCAGGAGCTGCCCATGCAGGCAAGGATGATGATGATGATGCCAGCATTTCCTCCCCACAAACCCTGACTGAGTGCCCACATGGACAAGGATGATGATGATGATGAAGTTTGCTCCTTGTGGACCCTGTCTGGATGCCCAGGTGTGTGAGGATGAAGATGATGATGATGATGAAGCTCATGTTTACTCCCCACAGACCCCGCCTGGCCCCTCAGCTCAGTTTTTGGCACCTCAGGTCACACCATGAACTGGCCGGCCTGGAAAGGGTCCCAGTGGGTCTCACAGCCCCATTCTCTGGCACCATTCACACCATCTCTGCTCCGCTGCATTTCTCCCAAATCTTCCCACCAAACCCCAGGGATTCTGCCTTTCCCAAGACTTGGGGATGCAGCAGGCTGCTCCCAGCCTTGACATCCTCACCCTGAGCCTTGGCACCACTCCAGCAGCATGCCTGTTCCCACCAGAGCTGTGACTGTTGTGCCAGGGCTGTTCTGGCATCAAAATCCTTCGTCTTGATCTTGGGTAGCTCCAGGATCTTCTTTTGTTGAAGTCTCCAGCCCTCAGCTGTCCTCAGGTGTGCAAAGACAGGAGAAATGGCACCACAGCAGAGTGCAAGGACACACACGTCCCCTCAAGCAGTGCCACAAGCCCAGTAATCCCATGCCAGACCTCGGGGATGAACCTGGACCCTGCCATCAGGTGCCTGGTGGTTTCTCCAGGGCAGGTGGGAGTAGATGGTTCCAGTCTGCTGTGGTGACTCTGCCATTTGCTGCACTGGGTTTGGGAAAAAATTGGACCTGACAGTTGTCATTGTCATTGATTATATCTCCTAAAACCCCTCAGTGACCGTGGACAGTGCTGGAAGAGGAAAGACACTATCTGGGTTTGGGTTTCTTCTTCAAAACTACCACCTGATGTTTTCTTTCCCGCGGTTTTCTCCTTATCCAACAAACTTTCCCATACCCATCTGTGAGGACACCCTGCTCAGAGATCACAGCACCACAGCTTGGGAGCTAAACTTTATTTGTGCAGACCTTGTGCCCTGGGTGATGCCAAAGTCAAGCTTTGAGTTTTTTCTGAGCCTCTTTTACCCTTTTTCTGCTCAATTCTGGTGCTCCTGCTCCCTTAGCTGACCTGGTAACACTTCATCAGCTCCACCACTGTCCTCTCCTCCTCAGTTTCTTTTTCCAAGTGGATCTCTGTGGGATGGGCTTCCCTTCCCGCCTCACAGCTGACCAGGCTGCTGAGCTGGCCAGCAGCCTGACAATCCCTGCTCTGCAGCTTCCTGAACAAATCCTGGCTGCTCTCCCTCTCTGCCTGGCTCAGGAGAGCCACGTTCAGCCCGAAGCGCTTGGTGCCCGCCAGGCTCTGCAGGATCTGAAGGATGGCACCTCTGTCTCTGGGATGGATGTTCTCTGCCAGCACTGTCAGGAACTCCCCCAGGAGGCCAAAGCCCACATCAGCCTGGAAGATCCTGCCCAAGGCCTCCCCTCCAAGCTCCAGCAAAAACTGGTATTTCTCTGTCCCACTTTTCAAGCATCTGTGCCAATCTCTGTGAAATTCCGCAGCGGTCCTGGGCAGCTGATCCAGTTCCTGAAGGAGAAAGGAGACACTCAGTTCCTTTTGTTTTGTCCCCACTCGAAGACTTTGATCCCCTTGCCCTGATCAGCCCATGGACAGCTGAGATGTTTACCAGGGCAGCACGAGGAGCTGCTGAGGGGGAAAAGGGGAAGACAAGGAAATGCCAGGTGCCTTAAACCCTGAGAAACCAGGGAACTCCAGGGGGAAAAGGGAAAGATGGATGAGATGTGACACCCAGTATGAACACAGATGGTTGTGGAGTTAAATCCAACCCCAACCAGAGCCAGAGTCTCTGCCCAGCCTGGATCCACCAGCACTGACTGGGAAGGGACCTCAAGGAGATTGGAGCAGGGCAGGGAACACTTTGAACACTGAGAGGAAAAACCAGGGAGTGGCAGAGGAAAGGTGGGAGATGCTAACCCCAGAAAATGTGCAGATGCTCTGTCTGGTACCACCTGGCATCAGCGGCAGAGCAGAGGCTGAGAGCTGAGCTCCAAGTGGCATTCCCAGGTAAAGGAAATCCCATTTTATACCAGCTCAAATTAACTGCTGAGCCCACCCCTGTTGGGTCACTGATGCACAGGCTGAAGGAGGAGGCAAATGTGCAGCTTTTCTACAGCCAGGGAACAAGGCAAAGTGACATCAACTGGGGCTGAGCACAGAGGGAAAAGCTCTGGAGATCTGAGCCTGGTGCTGATGGGACTGGGAGCAGGATTTGCTTGGAGAGATCATTGCTCAGTCCAAGGAAACACAACACTACTCAGGAGAGTTGCAAAAGATCTCATAATAAACACAGGTCAATGAAATCCAGCATCATAAACAATCCTTGGGACTGTTTATCAGGCAATCCATGAAACTGCCTTATCCTGGGAAACATCCATGGGAAACACCCGGTGACCAGGATATTCCAGTGTGGACAGAGCCCACAGTAGGAGCAGGACTGACGAGACTCCAACCACAAATGGCCTGGACAGAAAATGTCCTGTCCCTGTTTCCCTCCACTGAGGGACTCAGTGAGCTCATCAGGCTGGGTCAGGATTAACTCAACCCAGCTCTTTTCCATGATAATTTAACCATGGGCAAAGCACTGGCTGTGCTCAGGGAATCTCTGCAGTCAGAAGCTGTTCCAGGGAGGATCCTGGTGCACAGCCCTGGCTCTGGGTCCCAGGTTGCAGCTGCTGGGAGCTGCTGGGGGCACTGGGAGCTCTGGGTCAAGGGTGTGCAGCCAGGCCTCCATTCCCACAGGGATGGAGCAGTCACTGCCTGCAGAGGCCCAGCCTGACCCTGTGCTGATCCAAACCCTGATATTCCAGGGGCCTGGGAGGGCTGGCTCACACCCAGAGTGAGTCCTGAGTAACTCTCGCATTCCAACTAACATCCAGATGATTCCCGAGCCATTTGTAGCTGTGGATGAGGCCCTGGCAGCCTCTCCCTCACCTTTGGGATCTCCACAGTGTGGGCAGGTGCTGCCTTGGCTGGGGCTGCACAGGGATTCCACAGCACATTCCTCCTCTGTTCCAGCCTGTCCTTCTTCTCCAGAGGCTTCAGGTGTGAGGCCAGCACAATCTCCCTGAAGGGAACAGGGACAGGAGGGACACATGGCAAAAGAAAACACTTTGAGGTTTCAAGCTGCTTCTTTGAGCCAATTTCTGACTTGGGGCCATATGGATCACCCAGAGGCTGGAGGAGCAGGCCCTTACCAATACAAGGATAAATCTGCCTAAAACCCCTCAGGAATCTCATTGTAGGGACTGGCAAGATACTTGGGGGAAAAGCCACTTGAAAGTGTTTTCCAGCCTCTCGGGGATCAGGTGGCATGGGGGAATGAGACAGATATGAATGGAATTTGATCTGGTCGCAGAATGCCTCCCAAGTGTGGTCAAAGTCCTGGATCTACCTGGATGTCAACGGACAGGGAGCCCCCAGATGGATCCAGAGGGAATCGAGGAGTTTGGAGGGCACTGGGTGTGCCTAACACTGCCCCGTGCAGCAGCCCTGCCATCCCAACCTGCCCACAACGCCCTGGATAAAGCAGTGACGGGACTGGGAGCAAGAGCAGGCTGGGATGGGCACAGGGGAGCCGTCACCCTCTGCTTCTGCACTCCCAGCACAGCCTGGGCGTGTGGGGAGAGACGGGGGCTGGGGGTGGGAACGGGAAGAGGGGACAGTGTCCTGGAGAGGGGACAGTGTCCTGGAGAGGGGACAGTGTCCTGGAGAGGTGACAGTGTCCTGGAGAGGGGACAGCGTTCTGGGGAGGGCGACAGTGCCATTTCACTGCTGGCCAAGGGGAGACCGGCCACGGATCAGGGACAGATCTCAGCCCACACGGGGTCACCTGAGCAGTTCTGGGACAAAGTTCAAGCACGGCCGTGTCCGGGCCTGCGGGCTCTGTCCTCGGAGCCGGGGCTGTTCCGAGGCTGCTGCCCCTCGGATCCCCCACGAGCAGTGCTCGGGCCATCAGCTCCGAGCTCAGACTCCAAAGGGTCCCGGAGCCCCCAAACGAATTCCCGGCTCCTCCTCGGGCGGGTCCCCGAGCCCCGGACCTGAACTGGTCGTAGTCAGGGACGCCCTGGCGCAGGGCCCGCAGCTTGGCCTCTCCCTCCCGCTGCCGCCGCTCGTCCTCCGCCAGCGCCGCCCGCAGCTCCCGCTCCAGCGCCGGGAGCGCTCCGGCCGGATCCATCGCCGGATCCATCCCCGCATCCATCCCGGGACCCAGCCCCGGATCCATTCCCCGATCCAGCCCCGAACCCAGCCCCGGAGCGCGGGCGGGCACCGCCGCCACCGGCGGGACGTGGGGACGGGGCCGGCTTAGGGGCACAGGGACTCCTCCTGTGGAGACAGCCCTGCCTGCCACGGCTTGGAGGGCCCCACTTCCGTCACAACAGCGCTGCCAGGACCGGCCCGACAATCCCGATCTTATCGTGACAGTCCCCACTGGGACAGCCTAAAGGCCCCGCACGTGGACGGCAACAGGGAACCTCTCTCCTATCACAAAGCCCCCAGGCCCTGACACACCGCCGGCCCCGGGGCCCCTCGCTCTGTCGCGACAGCCCCGCGGGGTGAGGAACAGCTCGGCCCCACGGCCGCTCTCTCTATCGCGACAGTCCCGCTCCCGCCTCCGGAGCGCCGGGGCCGCGCAAGGTCCCCGGGGCTGCCCTGGCCGCGCCTGACAGAACCGGCTCCGCCGCCCCGCTCGGCCCCGCTCGGCCCGCGGCCCCCGGGGCGCTCCGGGACCGGCCCCGACCCTCCCCGGACCCACCCGGCGCTTCTCCAGTGGGCGCGGCTCTGGCGGCGGGCGCGGGACGCTCTGTCGCGACAGGCGGCGGGGCAGCCCGGGGGCCTTCGGCAGCGGCGGCGCCGGCGAGAGCAGCGGCGGGAGCGGAGCCGGGGCAGGTGAGGGAGAGCGGGGCCGGGGCCGGGCCAGGGCTTTGGACAGGGCCGGGGTTTGGGGCCGGGGCAGGGCCGGGGTTTGGGGCCGGGGCAGGGCCGAGCCCCCTGCTGCCACGGGCCCTGAGGGTTCGATCGGCGGCCCCCGGTCTGTGCGCCTTCACCGACCTTCCCGCCCCCCAGCATGGACACCGACCTGTACGACGAGTTTGGGAACTACATCGGGCCCGAGTTGGACTCGGACGATGACGACGACGAGCTGGGCCGAGAGTCCAAAGACCTGGACGAGGTGAGTGGGGTGGAGAGGAGAAGGGGCAGCGACCCCCGGAGCCGGTGGGGCTCGTCCGGCCCCGGCCCCTGAGCGGGGACGGGCCCGCGGCTGCTCCTGCCCCGTGCGGCGTCTGGTGGGGCTGGTCAGTGCGGGGCTCTGAATCCCGAGGGTCGGAGTGGGGCTGGAATTTAAAGAATTTACAAAATCTGTTCCTGGCGTAAAGAGAAAGAGTTCTTGCTGGGAATCGTGGTGGGAAATGGGAGCTCCTGCGGCTCGGACTGGGTTTGGCTGGGTTTGGTGTCAGTCCCATGGAGGGTCCGTGTCCCTCAGGAGGGATCTGGGGCTGCCTCAGGGAGCCTCATCCCCGCGGGGGGAGGCAGAGCCAGACCCCACGGACACGGGGGGAGCAGAGGGGCTGCCCCACGGGGGAAAGGAGGGAGCTCCTTCCCATCTCCTGCTGGTGGGGGTTGTGTTGCCCGTGTGGGGTTTGTCTGCGGTTGCTGTGTGTGAGTTGCTGCCTGTGCCAGTGTCCCTGCAAGTCCAGGGGCTGCTCCTGATCCAGGTGCTGTGGGAAGAGCTGTACTGCTCCTCCAGGAGCTGCTCCCAGGGCACCTCTGTGGGGCTGCACTGGGGGTCCCTCGCTTGGGGGTGACCCCAGGCCTGTCCCCTCGGGGGGGCTCCACAGCAGCTGAGGGTGAGCCTTGGTTGCAGCTGGAGGATGATGATGATGACGATGACATGGGGGAGCACGACGAGGAGCACCCCGGGATGGAGGTGGTGCTGCACGAGGACAAGAAGTACTACCCCACAGCAGAGGAGGTGTATGGGCCTGAGGTGGAGACCATCGTGCAGGAGGAGGACACACAGCCACTCACTGGTGAGTGGGGAGCGAGGTGGAGGGAGGAGAAGGCTCTTAATGGATCCTTGGAAAGGGGAAATAATATTCCCTTCTGTTCTGCTCCTTTGGAGTCTCCTCATAGCCTCAGGAACTCTGCGTGGTGTGTGCAGATTTGGGCACTTGTGATTTTTGCAAATCCAAACAAACGTACCTTTGGAAGAACAGGAAAAGTAAATGCATTTAAGTGATCTCTTTTTATCCCTATATACTGGAATGGTTTGACTGGAAGGCCCTGCAGGGACCATCTCCTGCAGCTTTGACAAACAGCTGAGAGAATCCATCAGCCAGAAAATTGAGGGATTGTCAGCAAAACTCCCCATTCCTGGGGGCCATTCCTGACCCTGCTGGTTCAGGGGCTCTGGGAACAATTTGTTGTTCTTTCTCTTGTTTCAGAGCCCATTATTAAACCTGTGAAAACCAAGAAGTTCTCCCTGATGGAGCAGACGCTGCCGGTCACTGTCTACGAGATGGAGTGAGTGTGGGGCTGGGGGAGGCAGATTTGGGGCTCTGGCTTGGTGTCCCACTGACCTCAGCACAGACCTGAGAGCAGCCAGTTCTGAACCCAAAACAGTGCAGGACAAACCATTTCACAGACATTTTCCCTCCCCACCAGCAGCACAGGGTAGGGTGGACACAAAAGGGGAATCTCATCTCAGAGGCTGAGATCAAGCTCCATAGCAACAGCCTGTGGCTCAGGAAACGTTCTTAGAATGCTTGGGGTTGCAAAGGGCCTTAAAACCCATCCAGTCCCATCTTTGCCGTGGGCAGGGACACCTTCCACTATGCCAGGTTCCTCCAAGCCCTGTCCAGCCTGGCCTTGGACGCTTCAAGGATGGAGCAGCCACAGCGTCTCTGGCCAGCCTGTTAAATATCCACATGGTCAGTGTGTAGCATACATCATGTTGGGACATTTTGGGTTGATCCCAGTTTCAGATTAGGTCCCATCTGTTCCAGTTTCCACTGGGAATTTTTGTGCTGCTGGGTGAGTGCTGAGTGCTGTGCAGTCAGCAGGACACTGCAGCTGTGCTGGGTGGGTCTATTGGTTGTGTCCCAAAGCAGCTTCTTGGATACCAGGGCTGGGAGAAAACCTGGAAAAAATTCCAAATGCATTTAAAATTGGAGATGTAATATCTCAAACGAGTTTTCTGTGGAATAAAAGCCATCCTTTGCTTTTTCTGGTAAAAGTCTGATGTTGGAGCAGTGTCTGCTCATTGTGGTGGGTGAAGGGTCTGTGTCCCTGAGTGTGCAGAGTGTGTGTGTGTTGTCTCTCTTTGGGATGAGCAGATGGAGCTGTGGGAGTATCCTTTGCCTCATCTCTCCATTTTGTGGCCTGTCAGGGCTTTTCCCAGTTGTGGATGTTCCTCTCCAGGTGCAGGAGAGGCAGGTATGGCTGAGCAGCAGTTCCCTGGTGCTGAGCAGTGCCTCTTCCTGGCACCCAGCAGCCTTGTGTTTTCCAGAGGGGACAGGATGTTCCTGGAGCTGGTGTTCACTCAGGGGTCCCTCAGCTGCCCAGGGCTGTGCTCAGCGCTTGGGGGGGTTCAGTAGAGCCCAAAAGCTGCTGGGGCTGGTTTTTCTCAGCCCTTGCTTTGGCTCAGTCCCTGTCCTGGTCTCTGCATTATCCACCACTTCTCTGCTCTCTATGCTCTGTTCATTCCATTTGTAATTAATTAATTTTCCTCCTGTTTGTTGATATAAATGGTTAGGATGGGCAAAGAGAAATTCCTTGTGGGATGTAGCCAGAAACCTGCAAGCTTGGTATTGATTTCCCATTTAGCCTTATTTTCAGACCAATTAGGAAGGTTTTAATCGGGGTTAGTATTGATTGCTGTATTTTTTAGCTCTTAATCAAAACGTTTTACATTAAGAAGTCTATTGCATCAGTGAAAATTTAATCTGTTTAAAAAGGAAATTATTTGACAGCACTTATTCTCTGCAGGCCTCTGGCAGTGGCTGCATGTTTTATAGCCTCCCATTATTTTTTAGGGGTGGTAATTTAGGATCTCAATTATCTTTTGGCCAGCATCCATCCAGAAGTGACCAGCTCATCATTACCCAGCTCAGCTGCTAATTTGAAAAAGACTTAATTCCTTGAGTCCCTGGAATGTCACTATTTTAAGACCTGAAAATCAGAATTAGTGGTCTGTGGAGCCCCTGGCTGCTTTCAGAGCTCCATGGGGTGCTTGTTATCCAGCACCACGATTTACCTGACTGCCTGCTATGGTTTGAGTGAAAGCACTTCATCATCTCAATACATGGATGTGATTTTTGCTCCAGTACTGACTAGAAGAGATGAAAAATATTCAATAATATTCCATTGCTGGCAGCTTTACCAGCTCTGTATCCTCCCACCCACTGCCATCTGTCTGGGACTCCAACTCTCTTGTCCTCCCCATCTGGAAAGTGGGATTCTTCCTCCGCAGGGCATTGGCAGAATAAAAGTTTGGCAAGGATTCAGGGAGCACCTTGGATAGAAAGTATAGCTGAAAAGCAGCACCTGCTTTTCTTAGACACAGCAGAAGCCTCCAACAGCCTTTTGTGTTTTGTTCCTGCAGTTTCCTGGCAGATCTGATGGACAACTCGGAGCTGATCCGGAATGTGACTCTGTGTGGGCACCTGCACCACGGCAAGGTGCTGTGAATATCCACAATACAGGAGGAGTGATGCTGACCTGTCTGGTTGCTTTGCCAGCCCTCCTGGCCCCTGGTTCTCTGCAGCAGACCCTTCTGGTCCTCCTGCTCATGCATTTATTTATAGAATCCAAAGATGAATTGGGTTGGAAGGGACCTTTAAGCCCATCCAGTCCCACTCCCTCCCATGGGCACGGACACCTTCCACTGTCCCAGGCTGCTTCAAGCCCTGTCCAACCTGGCCTGGGACACTTCCAGGGATCCAGGGGCAGCCACAGCTGCTCTGGGCACCCTGTGCCAGGGCCTCCTCACCTTCTTCCCAATATCCCATCTAATCCTGCCTTGTTCCAGCTTAAGGCCATTCCTCCTTGTCCTGGCACTACGTTTCCCTGTGAAATTCATAGATTTTTTGTAGGTTGAATTTGTAGGTTTTACAATAACCTGCTCAGCGTGCTCTGTGCTGCCACAGGAGGGATGGGGTTGTGTTTGTGTCTGTCTGAAGAGAGACACCTCCTTTCTCTGCTCTTTTCCAGACGTGTTTTGTTGACTGCCTGATAGAGCAGACGCACCCAGAGATCCGGAAGCGCTACGATCAGGATGTGAGTGAGCTGCTGGGGAATTCCTGCCCTGGGGAACACGGGGTGGCTTTTACACCCTGGGGGAGGGTGGCTGTGCATGGGGACAAGGTGGTTCAGTGACTGCAATGTAGGATTGGGAAGCCAGAGCTCAGTCCTGATTCTGCTTCTGCCCGTTATTTGTCAGCTTAGTGGTGTGTCAGAGTTATTGTGTCCTGCTTCAAACTGAATATCTGATACCAAAATGTGAGACTGGTTTTTGTTTTGCCTTTGCAGCTCTGCTACACTGATATATTGTTCACAGAGCAGGAGGTGAGTGGTCTTGTGGTGATTTTATCCAGTTGTCTCATGCTTTACTCACAGTTATTGTAGGCAGTTTCCTCGTCCATTTTAACACCTTTCTGTGCCTTCCACATTTTGGTCATTTTCTTTATCAATAAAACAATCTGCTTCTCTTGTTTGCCTCAGGAAGATTCCTGATCCAACTTCCTTCCCTCAGCTCCATGTATGATTTTATATCCTGTGTAATGTTAAATCTGGGCAGTGTCACCCCAGTTTGGGTGTCATTCTTACTGTCTTTGAGAGAAAAAGGAGGAAGAGGTTTGCAGCAGTGGTAGATGAGGAAAAAAATCAAAATAAATAATTTCTCCTTGTTTTCCTTAGCCCTGACTCCATGTGTCTGGGCATGAGTGGGAATGTTATTTTGTGTCATGACCAGAACAATCCTTAAAAGCGTTTTTTTTTCTTCCTCTCAATGTTCTACTTTATACTCTGTGTGTTCAAATCATGTGCTTTGAGGTGTAACTTGGTGGCAGCAGAGGGTGAAAGCACAAACAAACACCCACATTCTGTCTCAGGTATTGCCTGTAGTACCCCCCCAGCTGAAATCAGGTGTGGAGGGTGCAGTGGTGGCTCACCAGTCTGACCAGTACAGATGGGAGAGCTGAGCTGGGTTCTTCGGTGATCTGAGGTTATGATTCTCTTCCAGGGTGAATGTTTACTTCTTTCCATCTTTCTGATTTTTGCTTGGTCTTCTTCTACATCTCTACATGGTGATCCTTTTGTTTATTTTTCCTTTACCTTTAATCCTGGTTTCCTGTGTTTCAGAGGGGGGTGGGGATCAAGAGCACCCCAGTGACGATTGTTCTGCCGGACACCAAAGGAAAGTCTTTCCTCTTCAACATCATTGATACTCCAGGTGATTGTGGAGTCCTGAAAATCCTGCTGTGGGGAGCACTTAACTTTGTTTTGTACTTTTTATAGCTGATTCCAGCCTAGTCCTGAGCCTTCAGCTGAGTTCATTCTTGTGAAGTCACTTCCAGCAGTACTGACCCATAATCACCCAGGATGATTTGGGGTGAAGGGGCCCTAAAGTCTATCTAGTTCCAGCCCCCTGTCATGGGCAAGGACAAATCAGGCTCATGTTTTTGATTAGCTGGCCTAATTGAGGGCTGGTGAGGCTGGAAAGGTGTTTCACTCAAGCAGCACAGTAGAATTTCTTTTCCCAAGTATTGCCATGGGCAGGGGGACCCTGCTTTGCTCAAATGCTGTTGCCCCACAGTGAGACTCCAGCAAGTTCCTCAGGCCTCTGGCAGGCTCCTGTGTAGGGAACATAATCACAGATCAGCTTGGAAGAAACTTTAGGGAAGAGGGTCTTGGGACACATCTGCTGAGCTACAGCTCAGGATGAGGGAGGTTAGAGCGCAGGAGGAGGCTGGGGGGAGAGGCATCTGTTGTCTTTGAGAAGAAATCTTCCTCCTTTTCCCGAACTACGTGCACAGAGCTGTGAGAAAAACAGTCACAAATGTGAGGAAAAGTGCCTGTTAAACAAGTTGTCGTGTGCATTCTCAAAAAATAGCATTAGAGCTGAGGCTGAATCCCCATGGGGAGCTCTGGCAGCCGCTCCCAGGTCCCTGTGAGGAGGAACCATCTCCGTTCTGCCTCTCTGGGTACCAGCAACCAGAGGAATCTGCAGAGCCCCACAGCTTCCCACCCTGTGTGCTGCTGCTGCTGCACCAGGGCTCACTGCTTCTCACTGCCCACCTTTGTGTGGTTTTGAAGGTCATGTGAATTTTTCTGACGAGGTGACAGCCGGCCTTCGCATCTCGGATGGCGTCGTGCTCTTCATCGACGCGGCCGAGGGGGTGAGTGCCACGTTCTCCTGGGGCTTACATCCCTCCCTCTGGAGTCTGTGCTCCTGCCTTAGCATGAAGGCCTGGGATGGGTTCAGCTTTCTGGGGTGAAGGGCTTTTGGAGGACGGTGTGGGAAGCGAGGGTGTTTTCCATCTGAGCAGGCAGCCAAGCCTCTGGCTGCTGTGTCCAGGCTGATGTGATGCTGGGGCCCATAGGCTGATTATCTGACTTCTGTGCATCTCCATCCCCATGAAACCTAAAACTGAGCAGGTTATTTATGTCAGAGATGTCCACAGGGTTGGATTCAAGGAATTTGGTTGGGTTAGCACCTATTTCTGAATTTCAGGAGGATTAGCTGATTTCTGGTTGCTGAGCTTGGGCTTTTCTTCAGCCTGGCAGCAGAGTAAGGGTCACTGGTTGCCTCTCACGCCCCAGAGAGCATTTTGTGGAGGCTTTCCGGGGGCTCTGAGCTGGCTGCTCCCCGCAGGTGATGCTGAACACGGAGAGGCTGATCAAGCACGCGGTGCAGGAGAGGCTGGCAGTGACTGTGTGCATCAACAAGATCGACAGGCTCATCCTGGAGCTGAAACTGCCCCCCACAGACGCTTATTACAAACTCAGACACATCGTAGATGAAGTGAATGGTCTGATCAGGTGAGGGTGCTTGGGGTGATGCATTGCTGGTGCTTGCTGTCCCTGTCCCATGGCTCTCAGTGAGCCCTGCATGTGCCTGGAAACTCATCAGTTTGTCTCTTGATGTGTTGAGTCATAGAAAATGGGCCAGGAAGAACCACTGGAAGTTCATCTCAGCTAATATGTTGAATTAAGCAGGATTGGTTCTTCCTGGCAAAGTCCAGGGGATTTCATTTCCCCTGCCCCATTTCATTTTTCATTCATTAAAAAGTAGAGAAATTGGACATATGACCAGAGCAGGGAATTTGTGCTCCTAAACGTCTCAAATACACTGAAATGATCTAGGTTGTATCCCAAACTGGACATTTAGATGTCTCAAAGCTCCTAAATACTTTCTACAAAACTAAAAGAGGATTTGCTGTCTGAACTCCTAAACAAGGATTATGATACTGACACAGTCCAATCTCCTTGCCAGCCCTGCTCAGGAAAGGGAGGGACATCTTAGTAGCCGTGCATCGTTTCTGTGGGTTCTTCTGCATCCAGGGATTTTTTAGCAGCATTCTACCCTTCAAGTGTGTGTGGATTTGCACACAAGCTCCCTGGCTTGTCTCTGTTCAGTGTGTGCTGGCATCAGGCAGCTGGGAGCAGGGTAATTCACCCTGCCTAGCACGATTGTGAGCTCATTAAACCTGTTTGGATTAAATTATATCCCTATATTATCTTTTTCCTTACTTGGTTGACCAACTCGGCTGCTTTCTTAGGGAAAGAAAAATTATCCCAGATAAAAAAATCTGAAGCATTTGTGCTGGTGACTTTCTAGTTCTAGGATCTTTAAATCTTTGCACATTAATGCTTTGAAGTTTATAGGCAGAAAATGTTCCTGACCCTGAGATTCTGATGGCAAGCAAGATGCAGCCTGTTTAAATTAAAGATGCTTTTTGGCAATGCAGGCTCCTTGCCTGTCACTGCTGTAGGGTGTGGGAAGTGGGTTGAAGTGTCTCCTTTGGTTCATAACATCGGTTTGGTTTTATTTTATTTTTCTTCTCTCAGCATGTATTCCACCGACGAGAACCTTGTGCTGTCTCCCCTTCTGGGGAACGTGTGTTTCTCCAGCTCTCAGTACAGCATCTGCTTCACACTGGGGTCTTTTGCAAAGATTTATGCAGACACATATGGTAAGGATTAGCCAGAAACCTGGTGCACTTCAACATCTCATTTCCCAACCTTTCTTGTGGAAGTTTTATAAGCCATTCAGCTTCCCCTGCACATGGCCAGTGTTTGTGTTCTGGAATTGCTGAGAGCTGAGTGATGCTGCAGAGCTAAGCCTTGGGGGTTAAAAAGCAGAAACACAGTTTTAGCAAGATATTTTCTCTTGATAAATGTTTCTTGAGTCAGAAGCCAAGATTTTTTTCATTCCCTAAGAAGAAATAACAAGCAGTTGAAGGCAGGTGTGTGTGTGTGTGTTGTGCTTTGCCTCCTTGTCAGCAGCTCAGGAGTGAAGCAGTTAAGCTCTTACTGCCTTTTCCCAAAAGTCCAAGACTCAGCTGCAGCTGGGCACAAGCTTTGCCCACAAGGTTTTGCACTCTTGCCCTCTTTCTTTTTTAAGAAACTGTCTTTTTCTGGCTTGGATTTAATTTTCTGCTCCCCAGGTGCCCACTCAAGGCAATCTGCTGCGTGTAGCATTGGGCTCCGTGCTGGCATTAGCAGCTGCACAGCCCAGGTTTTTGAAGTCCCCCACTGGGGAATTTGGGGATCTGTAGGAGCCAAGAGCAGGGGAAGAAGGAGGTTGTAAAGCAGCTGGGAGAGCTCTTGCAGAGAACTTGGCCTGAGGGAGGATGAAGTTGTAGAGGTCAGAGGCTGATGGTGTCAGGACTGTCACGTGCCCTGAGAGTTTGGAGCAATAAATGAGCTCCCTGAGTGTCACAGCATTAACTCAGAGCCTGCTGGGGTGAGACCCCTCCTTGAGGGGCTGAGGACAGCACAGTTGGCAGGAGATGCCAGCCAGGTGGGAAGGCAGGAGCTGAATGGGTGCTTGGAGTTGGGAGTAGTGGATTCTGGTCACCAGGAATTTTATGTGCAGCCACCACATCTCAGCTAACAGGAGTTAGAGCAGCATCAGTGTTCAGGCTGCAGCCACCAGGAAATTTCTTGTGCTCACACATCTGCCCACAGCAAGGGCTTGTTTGGAACCTGCTGTAGGTTCTCATCCTGTCCTGGTATTTGTGAATTCACCATGACAGCCAGCACTGCACTGGACCTTCAGCACTGGGTGTTTGGCTGTGTGCTCCCTGAGAAAGGGAAAGGAACCTGGAGATGTTCAGCAGGGCAGAAAGTGCTGGTGCTGAGCCTGCAGGACTGAAGGGTAGAGACCATTCCAACACCTTGGCACTGCAGCAACAGTCACAGCATTGCCCTTTGGAAGTGCAGTGGATGTGGTTGGGCTCCTGCAGCACTCCTCAGCTCTGACCCTGTGGGTAGCAGAAAGCTGGAGTGTTCCTGGGAAGTCAGTCTGTGAACTGCAGTGTCCCTGTGCTGCTGGGGACATCCCCAGTGGCCTCTTTCTGCCTGGTCTCCCCAGGACAGCACTTAATCTTTCACTCAGAACTGGGATGAGGCATTCACTCATCAGCATCAGTTCATTAAATTGAATCCTCAGGCTTGTTTTAAAAGCCAAAAAATGAAGATTTCTAGGCTAAGAGAAAAGCAATGACATCTGAAAGACTTTTTCATTGGCTTTTTCCTTTAGGAGACATCAATTACCAGGAATTTGCAAAGCGGCTTTGGGGCGACATCTACTTTAATCCGAAGACGTAAGAACTCTGTTTGAATGTTTTAATGTTGCTTTATTCCTGTGGTTTTCCCTCATTTCCCTGTAAAATGTGGACTAGATGACCACCCAAGGTCACTCCTGATCCTGTGGTGGAGTAGTATTTGGGAAAGGTTGGGTCAGGCCTCCTGCCTGATGTGAATCCACGTGGTCCTCCTGAAGCCCACAAGCAGGAGCAGAGAGGCTCCTCTGGCCTTCATTTGGAGTAAGCCTGGCCCATGTGTCCCTGACAACTTCCCAGGGGGGATTGGGAGGGAGAAGAGGAGAAGCTGGGAAGAGCAGAGGCCGTGTAGGAGTGCTGGCAGGGTGCAGTTCCTGCTCCTCATCTCTCTGGTCTCCAACAGCCGCAAGTTCACCAAAAAGGCCCCGACGAGCAGTTCCCAGCGCAGCTTCGTGGAGTTCATTCTGGAACCCCTGTACAAGATCTTGGCTCAGGTCTGTGATGGGTCATTCTCCCTCCCTAAGCTCCAGGCAGGAGCAGCTGGGACTGGGCACTGGGTGGTGACTGGTGGGTCTGGTCCTGTCCCATTCTGCAGTGGGATCTGCACAGGGTGGACTTGGAGGTGCAGAGTAATCGTTATTTCTTGCAAATGCAGTGTCATATTTGCTGTGAATAGAACAGTCCTTGCTCTTCCTTGTGTGCTCTGATAGGAGCCAAGTGACAGTGCTTGGACTTGGAGCAAAGACTTGCAGCACAAGTTGGATGAGGAGGAGTTGGGGGTCTCATCCTGGAGAAAAGGAGGCTCAGAGGGAACCTTCTTGCTTTCTACAACTCCCTGACAGGAGGGGGGCAGCTGGGGGCACCGGGCTCTGCTCCCAGGGAACAGGGACAGGACAAGGGAAAAGGTTTCAGGTTGTGCAGGGGGGAGGTTTAGATGGGAAATTAGGAAAAATTTCTTCCTTCAAAGGGTTGTCCAGTCCTGGCACAGCTGCCCAGGGCAGTGGTGGGGTCACCATGCCTGGGCAAATTTAAAAGCCATGTAAATGTGGCACTTGGGGACTAACATGATGTAGTGGTAGCCTTGGCAGTGCTGGGAGAATGGTTGGACTCAATGATCTTAGAGAGCTTTCCCAGCCATAATGATTCCACAATTGTATGATTTGACCCATCTGGCTCTCGTGTGAGCTCTGAACCAGTGCAGGTCCAGAGCCCTGTTGGTGGTGGCTGGTGTGTGATGCTGCACTGAGGAGTTGCTGACTGGGGCCCCCACAGTGAACCTGGGAGTGGGACCTGTTGTCTTGCAGGTGGTGGGGGATGTGGACACGACCCTGCCCAGGACTCTGGATGAACTTGGCATCCACCTGACCAAAGAGGAATTGAAACTGAACATCCGGCCCCTCCTGCGGCTCGTCTGCAAGAAGTTCTTTGGGGAGTTCACAGGTACAAGCTGTTTGTCTTCCTCTCCACAATCCTCCTTATATCCCCAGTACCCCACACCAGGAGCTGAGGGTTATATTTTGGCCAGGGAGTGCTAACTTGTACAGATCCTGTTCAATTTTCCAAATCTGAACTATGACCCCACTTGCCCTCAGGACAGCCTGAGACACTGCTCACCTCTCTCCTGCTGCTGTGGGTGCTGCAGTCACCATGGCTGTGCCTTGTGTTTATGGAATCCATTTCTTTTCTTTGCACTGGTTAACCCTGTCCTCACCAAGTGTTCCTGTTCCAGGCTTTGTGGACATGTGTGTGCAGCACATCCCCTCCCCGAAAGTGGGGGCCAAGACAAAAATTGAGCACACCTACACCGGCGGTGTCGACTCCGACCTGGGGGAGGCCATGAGCGAGTGCGACCCCGACGTAAGGAAACTTCTGTGTTTGCTCTGAGTGTGCAAAACCAAGGCCAGCAGGCTCTGCTCCCCCTGCCCTGCCAGGGCAGCTGCCTCCAAGCCAGCTATCTGCACACATTTGACTTGCAGCACTCTGAAACCTCTCATCCGACACTAGAACAAATCTCTTCACTCCAAGGAGCTTCAGCTGCCTGCCAGGGCAGCCCTGGAGAGAGGGAATTGTTTCACAGTGTTCAGAGAAGAACAGGACTAGGTCAGGACTCCAGAGCATGTGGGAGCTGCAGGGTGGTTTTGTGTCCTTTTGCAGTCTTTTTGTCCCTTTTCCTTGAAGTTTTGATTCTCTCTCCAAACTCTAAAAAACTGGATGGTGCTGATAAAAATAACCCTGTGTTAGTTAGTCAGCACCTTTCCTCTCCCAGCCCTGCAAACCCTTCCTCCTCCAACAGCTTGCACTGAGCTGTCATTCGGAGTTGTCTGGAGCCACCAACGCCAGCAGCTGAGTGAGAAATTTGCCTGTGACTTTTGCTTTGATGTCTGCAGAGAAAATTAATCTCTTTTTTTAATGAGTTGTGATTATCCACATAAAAATGCACAGTGGTGACTGTCACATCACCAGTGTGGAGTGGCCTTGTGGCACTGGAAGCTGTGATCTTGAGGGGCTCAGGTGCTCTGCCCTGAGCAGGTTTGCAGGCCAGCAGGTGACATTTTTCCTCTTGGCTTTGTCCCAGCCACCATTTGCTGCTCTACAAGAGTAAGGACGGGAGCTCCAGAACAGTCCACCACGGTCATTCCAGGGCTTACCATACAGGGCAAGGAGATGTAAGGCTTCCAGTGGCAGGAACTGAAGGACTTGGCAAATCAAAACAATCATTTCTAAATTCCAGCCTATTAATCCCTTTTATCCACAAATCATAGAATATTTTGGGTTGGAAGAGATCCACAAGGATCATCAGAGTCCAGTCCTGCCAGGTCTGTGTCTGTTTCTTGACTGTGTTTTGAAAGAAGCTCATTTCTGTCTCTCTGTGTCACGAGAAGGGTCCCTTGATGTGTCACACAACCAAAATGTACAGCACTGATGATGGTGTCCAGTTCCACGCCTTTGGCAGGGTGCTCAGTGGCACCATCCACGCTGGGCAGCCTGTGAAGGTCCTTGGGGAGAACTACACCCTGGAAGATGAGGAGGATTCCCAGATCTGCACCGTTGGACGCCTCTGGATCTCAGTTGCAAGGTACGGAAAGCTCTGGCAATGTGCTCATTGGGAGAGGAGTCACCTGGAGTCAGGTGAGGGGCTGGGAGGAAGGGAGAGCTGCCAGAGAGAGGGAGGAGGAAGGTGCTGGAAAGTCTGAGGCTGCAGTGGTGCTATCCTGCCTTTCAGGTATCACATTGAGGTGAACAGGGTTCCTGCTGGCAACTGGGTGCTGATCGAGGGCGTGGACCAGCCCATAGTGAAGACAGCGACTGTGACAGAGCCTCGGGGCAATGAGGAGGTACCTGGCTGGCATTGCTCAGCCTTCCAGGGAGGCAGGGTGGTGGGGTACAGCCCAAAAGCTCCCCTGGTGGAGCTAAAGAATCCCTGTCTGACATGGTGCCAGGGCACAAGAGCCACTGAGGGAATGAGAAGAGTTTCACATGCCGTGTCTTACCCTGAGGACATGCAGGGATGCAGTTTCAGCTCTTTGTTCTCTCTGGTTCCAGGCTCAGATCTTCCGTCCCTTGAAGTTCAACACCACGTCTGTTATCAAAATAGCTGTGGAGCCAGTCAATCCCTCAGAGCTCCCCAAAATGCTGGATGGTCTCCGCAAAGTCAACAAGAGTTACCCATCACTTACAACTAAGGTACTGCTGGGGGCAGTTGGATTAGATGATTTCCAGAGGTCCCTTCCAGCCTTAACTGTTATTCTCTGTGTGTGTGGCTGTTTCCAGCCAGTGCTAGGAGCAGCCTCTGGGCTGATCTTCAAAATAATCAGGTTTTTTACCTTAGGCTGTTATGTTTGTTGTGGGTCTTTTCTTGCTGTTTCAGTTGATCTCATAAATTATGTAGAAATAGCAGAAAAGTGTAAATCCAGCAGAAAAACACATACCCTGCTGTGCCAGGGAAGCAGCTTTCTGCAGAGCCCAGCAGCACTTCCTCCTGGAAAAGGCTGTGGGAGCTTTGCTTGGGGTGTTCTGATAACAAGTGTATTTAAGGCTAAGGCTGATCCTTCCTCAGGCTTGTGTAGGAGCTTGGAAGGCAGGAGCTGTGAGCAGGGGGACTGCCAGCTGAATCCCTCTCTTCTCTTCCAGGTGGAAGAATCTGGGGAGCATGTGATCCTGGGAACAGGAGAGCTGTACCTGGACTGTGTGATGCATGATCTGCGGAAGATGTATTCCGAGATTGACATCAAGGTGAGGGAATGACAGAGGGATTTTTCCCACTGGAAACCCTGGACAGTTTTGGTCTCCTCTCTCAGGAGGATAAGAAAAAGAGCCTACTTGAACATACAGAATGGGGTTTGTCACATTCCTGTCAGAGTTGTTTTTTTTTTTTTTTTTTAAAGGCTGTTAGGGTGTAAAAGGGCCTCTTACAGCCTGACTGTCACACCAGTGGGACTGAGAGACTGCACACTGGCTTGGAGAGGAGTTTTCCATATTCCAGCCTTCCCCTGTGCTTCAGCCATTGCCTGGCTAGCATCAAATAAATAAACTGAGTAGAATTTTTCATACCTGGAATTGGATTTAAGTTTTCCTGTCTAATTTGAAAGCCTCAGTGCTTCATACATGACCCTGATTAAAACACTGCCAGTTGAACCAGTTTTTCCTTACAGGTATTGAGAGATTTCAAATAGTCTTTTTACAAACAGAAAAGTAGTGGAAACTTTACAAAGCTTTTTGTTCTTTGAGGTGGCTGATCCAGTGGTGACATTCTGTGAGACAGTGGTGGAAACATCCTCCCTGAAGTGCTTTGCTGAGACACCCAACAAGAAGTAAGAGCCCTGGGCGAGCTGGGCATGGGAGGGGGCAGAGGGAGGGTCTGTCCCCTCCCAGGGGGCTGTTCCCTCTGGTTGTTGTCCACCAAGTGGCACATGCCTGAGTGAGCAATGTTCCATTGACGTGAACTCCTCAGGAACACACCACAGTCCCAGGGATGTTCCTGTGCTGTGTAGGAGCTCTGAGAATGGAGGGAATAAAGACAGATTCACATCCTCCTTTTTCCCTACGTGTCACACCTTCTCAAGCAGTTCTGAGAGGTGTTCTGGGATCTTGGAGCAGGTGCCAAGGAGCCCAGTGCTGCCTTCAGTAACTTCCCCAATAATTCCACAAGCAAGAGCTATGTCTTTTCTTATCCATATGTAATCTTGGATTTGTTCTTCTTGGTGATGCCCTGGAGCCTTGCAGCTGCTCTCCTCCCCCTCCTCCAGCACCTCACAGTACATGTGATTGGAAGATGGAGGCCTGGGAGGGAACATGAGGAGATCTGTGTGTACAGGATGCTCCTATACCTGAATTTTCAGAGAAATCATGATCTGCTGAAGTTGACACTCCTGTGTTCCCCTGTGGTTTCTGGTTCTTGCCTTCCTTTATTCTGAGACAATCTCACCATGTTTGACAGCCTTATTTCTGGGAACAGAGAGGTTCCAGTCTTCACAGAATCACAGGATGGTTTGGGTTGAAAACAACCTTAAAGACCATCCAATTCCAATCCCTCCTGCAGGCAGGGACAGCTTCCACCAGACCAGGTTGTTCCCAGTCTTAGGTCAGGCTTTGACCTTCTGGGCAGGTGGAATGACCTGTGCAAGGGGCAGGTTTCAAGCACTGGGGTGTTCTCTGAGGCAGCATCTGGTGTATCAGACACAGCTCCCAGAGGCACTTTGCCTGGCCCATGGGCTCCCTCCTGCAGCCTTGGACAGGGGCTGGATGTGAGGCAGGAGGGCTGGAGCCATGCTATCCCTCAGCTGTCCCCTCCTGCGGGTGAACAGGCTCCAGGGAGCAGTAGCTGAGCAATTGGGCTGTGTTCACAAGGACACAGGAAAAGGAGTGGATGCAGGTGGCTTCATCAACCCAACTGCATCCAAGCTGGGTGCAGTCAGAGAGTCACAGAATTGTGGAGGTATTAAGGTTGGGAAAGACCCTAAATGAAGTCCAGCTGTCAACCCAGCACCACCATCACGTTCACTGCTGAACCATGTCTACAAGTGCCACATCCACGTTTTTTTAACAGTTACAGGGATGATGACTCCACCAGCTATGCCAGGCCTTTACAACCTTTTCTGTGTAGAAGTTTTCCCTGATATCTCACCTACACATCCTCTGGCTCAACTTGAGGCCAGTTCCTCTCATCCTGTCCTATGTTCCCTGGGAGCAGAGTCTGATTCCCCACCCCTGGCTGTCCCCTCCTGTCAGGGAGTTGTGCAGAGCCAGAAGGTCCCCCCTGAGCCTCCTTTTCTCCAGGCTGAGCACCCCCAGCTTCCTCAGCTGCTCCTGGTGCTCCAGACCCTTCCCCAGCTCCTTTCCCTTCCCTGGACACATCCCAGCCCCTCCATGTCTGTTATGGAGTGCAGGGCTCACAGTCTCTATGGTCTTCCCAGTTACCCCATCCCGTCACTGTGGCTCATGGTGACTGTCTCTCCTCAGGAACAAGATCACAATGATTGCTGAGCCCCTGGAGAAGGGACTGGCAGAGGACATTGAGAATGAAGTGGTGCAGATAACATGGAACAGGTATGAGCGATCTGGGAGAGCAGGAATCCAGCTGGAAGCAAATAACTGGGGGAAAAGGGAGTGCTGGGATTTGCAGGGTGCACAGTATCAGGCAGCAGCCTCTAGGCAGGGAGCCTGGATTGGTTTTCCTGCCAGCCAGTCCATGAGCATCTCTGGCTGAGACTTTTGTGCCTGAAGGGAACAGGATTGTGAAAACATGATAAGTGCAGGTCAGATTCTTGTTTCCTAAAGCTTCTTCCCTTTCTCTCTATCAGAAAGAAGCTGGGTGAATTCTTCCAGACCAAATACGACTGGGATTTGCTGGCTGCCCGTTCCATCTGGGCCTTTGGGCCAGATGCCACTGGCCCAAACATCCTGGTAGATGACACACTGCCCTCAGAGGTGAGGAGTGGAGGCCACTCTTCAGTGAGACCTTTGTCCCATGGTGCCAGCCACTCCTCTCAGAACTTACAGCAAGGCCCTGGTGCCTTTGGGGTGCTCATTGTTTGCCGTGGCTCAGACCTTTTGCACTTTCCCCATAATGATCCTACACTGGTTACCAGGTCATCTGTTGTTTTTCAGGTGTTGCTGTTTGGGCCAATGTCCTCAACCTGCCAAAATTTGCAACTAATGGCCTTGCCTTTCAGGATCACCAGAACGTGGACTCTTAATTTATAGATCTAGAAATGATACAGTGCTGATGCTCTTGAGCTGTGAGAGGGAGGGGTGGACACTGGGGACACAGCGGGACACTGCTGCTCTTTTGGAAACTGGCTTTTAAACACTGGGTGTTACTGGCTGTGGTGAGATGTGATCTCTGAAGTTGTCTCTCTGTCTGTCTCTAGGTGGACAAGTCTCTGCTGGGCTCGGTGAAGGACAGCATCGTGCAGGGATTCCAGTGGGGAACCAGGGAAGGGCCCCTCTGTGATGAATGTAAGTGGGACCTGTGGGGAAATTGAGATAATGAGATTGGTGAAATTCTTCCATCTCTGAGCATTCACGTGTTCCAGACTGTTCCAGCATTCAGGTGTTCCAGGCTGGGTGGAGCTTGGAGCAGCTTGGTCTCATGGAAGGTGTCCCTGCCCATGGCAAGGAGTTGGACTAGATCAGCTTCAAGGCTCCTTCCAACCCGAATCATTCCATGATTCTGTGATATGCAGGGTTATGACGTGGTCATGCGTTCCCTGCTGGAATTAAATTTATGAGAACTGCTGGTGGCTCTGGGCGTTTGGGCATCTGGGGATGTGGTTGGTGCTGGCAGAGAGCGTCCCCCGGGGTCACTGGCTGTCATTTCTCCCTTGGCAGTGATCCGCAATGTGAAGTTCAAGATCCTGGACGCGGTGATTGCTCAGGAGCCCTTGCACCGGGGTGGAGGGCAGATCATCCCCACGGCCCGCAGGGTCGTGTACTCCGCCTTCCTCATGGTGAGGGTTTGCCTTGTGCTGGGCTGATCCCCAGGGAGCTGCCCCGGGGCTGTGGGTGCACACTGACTCCTTCACCCATCAATGTCTGCAGCGCCCTTGTGGGCTGGCACACGAGTCCTGCAGGCCTGCGTTCCAGCCTGGATGGAAACCGCTGTGCATCTGCTCTCTCTCGCTCTTGCTCCTGCTGGGAAGGGTGGGCATGAGGGAGAGGGAGGCGTGACTCATGCCCAGAGGGAGAGAAGATCCTTTTGGTGTTTGTGATGTTGGTTTGGGCAGCCATGGGGCAGCAGGAGCCCTGTAATCTGGTCAGGCACTGGGTTTGACCAGAGAACTTGAGCTGTGCTGGTGCTGCGGGAGGCTCAGTGGCTGTCCCCTGTCCCCTCACAGGCCACCCCTCGCCTGATGGAACCCTACTACTTCGTGGAGGTTCAGGCTCCTGCCGACTGCGTGTCTGCTGTGTACACGGTGCTGGCCCGGCGCAGGTGAGCTGCTCCCACTCCCAGCACTGGGGGTTTGCAAAGCAGCAGTGTTGGAATCTGGGCTGTTGGAGAAATCCACAGTCCTGGCACTGGTGCAGAGGGTGAAGTCTGCATGAAGTGACAGTTGGAAGCTTCCTGAGTGATCCTGGCCCCCAGCAGTGTGGGGAGGGATGTTCAGGATCACACGCAGCCTTTGGGTTGTGCCTGGTTCTTCCTGAGTGTCAGAGAGGAGAATGTACAAAGCGCTGTGCTCAGCCCTGAGGCCCCAGCACAGGAAGGACTTGGACCTCCTTCAGTGGCTCCAGACAAGGCCAGGAAGATGCTCAGGAGGCTGGAGCGACTTCCCTGTAAAAACGGGTTGGGAGATCTGGGATGGTTCAACCTGGAGAACAGAAGGCTCCAGGGAAACCTTAGAGCCCCTTCTAATGCCTAAAGGGGCTCCAGGAGAGCTGGACAAGGGCCTGGAGTGCCAGGACAAGGAGGAATGGCTTCCCATTGCCAAAGAACAGGGTTAGGTGGGATATTGGGAAGAAATTCTTGGCTGTGAGGGTGGAAAGGCCCTGGCACAGGGTGCCCAGCGAAGCTGTGACTGCCCCTGGATTCCTGGAAGTGTCCAAGGCCAGGTTGGACAGGGCTTGGAGCAATCTTGGATAGTGGAAGGTGTCCCTGTCCATGGGAGAGGGGATGGAACTGCTTGGGGTTCAAGGTCCCTTCCCACCCAGACCAGTCCATGATTCTGTGACACAGGAATGCTGATCCTTTGCCACGTTTGCAGAGGCCACGTGACCCAGGATGCTCCGATCCCAGGCTCTCCCCTCTACACCATCAAAGCCTTCATCCCAGCCATTGATTCCTTTGGGTTTGAGACAGACTTGAGGACCCACACGCAGGGACAAGCCTTCTCTCTCTCTGTCTTCCACCACTGGCAGGTGAGTCCATGCCCTGGGGAGATAGGGAAAAGGGACAGGTAGGATCAGGCACCAGGTAGGTGCTCTCAGTGCCACAGCTCCAACAGAGCAGGAAAGCTCTGGAGAACATCCTCAGAGGATCCTGGAAAGGCTTTGTGCAGCAGCTGTTCTATGTCTGCCAGGGCTTTGTTCCAAGTCCCATCACTCCTAGTCCTAGTGAGGGAGCCCTGAAAGCTGCTGCTGGCTGAGTGTCAGGGTCCTGCAGTGCCTGGGCAGAGGACAACCCCCTTGGGAGGAGGGAAGCTGTTTGGGTCCACTTCATGCTCTGCCTGGGCAGCAGAAGTCTTGGAGTGGTGTTCAGACTCACTGATCTGCCACAGGAAGTTTCACCTGTGCCACATTTCAGCTTTGCCTCTCAGAGGTGGTCTTTTAAACCTGTAGGAAACAAAGTTTGGGACAAAATACTGTTCTCTGGCCACTTCTGTATCTGAGGCAGATCAGGTCCTGTGGAAGCCACACCTGTGTGGTGCACAGTGGTTTGGGGTACAGTTCCAAGACAGCAGCAGCTGCAGTCTGAGCCCTGGCCAAAAGGTTGATGTTTCCAAGCCCAAGGCTCAGCTCTGAAACAATAAGCATGCCTGGTTTGTGGAGCGGGTTGTGCTGACCAGGACTTGCATGGATTGTTCTGTTAGGAGGTGTTTAGGGGTCTTGCAGTACTCCCTGAGGAAGGAACATGTGCTTGGGACATGACCTTGGCTTGAGTTTTCAGCACTGTATTATTGACTTCTCACATTGACTTCTCACAGGCATGATCTCCAGCAGTGACAGGAGTTTGTGTGCCAGAAGAGCAGACAGGGTCTTGGGGTGTCTGTGGGACTCAGGGATGTTTCCTGTTGCAGTTGGGGTCTCCAGGAGGTTGAATCATCCCCAACATCCTGCTCACCTCCTGGCCCTGTGTTTCAGATTGTGCCTGGTGATCCCTTGGACAAGAGCATCGTCATCCGGCCGCTGGAGCCGCAGCCAGCCCCACACCTGGCCAGGGAGTTCATGATCAAGACCAGGCGTAGGAAGGTATGTCTGGGACAAATCCCTGTAGTGTCCCTCTGTCGCAGCAGCTGAGCTATTGCAGTGTTGTCCCTTGGGTGTGCCACATCCCCTCTGTGTTCCCAGAGAGGTCTGATGTCCTTTGTGCCCCAGGACTTCCCCTGTGCTGCCTGTCAGAGCCTGGCAAGTCCCATCAGTGACTCCAGCCCAAAACAGGATCCTGTGGCCTCTGCTGAGCCCTGCTCCCTCCCCAGCTTCTCTGACCCCTCAGTGGCCTGGTGTAGCTCCCTTGTCCAGCAGAAACAGCAGGAACTGGTTTCTGTGCTGGTTTGGTGAGCTGGACTGAGGGGCTGGAGGGGCTGCAGAGGGAGCAGAGGGAATCAAGCTCCCCTGTGGGGAGCAGTGAGCTGGTAGATGGGCTCAGCAGCAGAAACCACATTTGCAGGTTCCTGAGGGGTGTTAGATGCCTTCAAGCTGCAGACAAGCACCTTGTGCCTTTCTTGGAGCCTGAAACTTTAACTGTGTGTGGGATACAGAGTCTCTCCAGTGGACTCTCTGGGCAGTGGCTGCATGGGGAATAACCCTGGCTTTGTGTTACCCTGCAGGGCCTGAGTGAGGACGTGAGCATCAGCAAGTTCTTCGATGACCCCATGTTGCTGGAACTGGCCAAGCAAGACGTCGTTCTCAACTACCCCATGTGAACCTACTGCCCTGGCATGGGGGCTGACCTGAGCCCTGGCCAGCACCTGCCAGTCCTCCCCCATCCCTGCTTGTCCAGCCCTGGCTCCTGGAGGCTCAGGGCAGGCAGGGAACTCCTCAGGTCACTTCCATGGCTGTAGGAGTCTCCATGGACCAATTGTGGGCATTCTCCAGACAGGGAGCAGCCCAGATCCAGAGCCCTGATCCATGTTGTATTGTTAGTCTCCAGCTGCTGTTGCCTCCAGAGAGGTTTTCCCTTTGGATAGGCTCCTCCAGCACACGGAGCTGAGCAGAGTCAGGATGGATTCCTGAGGACTGGGCCTCAACTCTGTCAAGCATTTCAGGCAGCTGAAATGGGGGTTTGGTGGGGGGATGGTGGGGACAGTGCTTTACCAGCCTCCCCAGGAGGAGAGATGAATTTGGCTTTGATGTTTTTGTACCCCTTTTTTGAACCCTTGTAAACATTTAGTACAAACTTCCAGGCTGGGCTTAGTCTGATTGTGCCCAGACATGGCAGTGCTGGGGGAAGCTCTGCTTTCCCAGTGCTTCCAGTACATGCTGTTGGGATTTCTCCCATCAGTTCCCCCGGCCTCAGCACTGTACCACTCCCCAGGACTGCCTGCTTCCCAGCTGTCCCACTCCTGTCTCTGGTAGTGAATGGACCAGTCAGCCCAGGCCTATTTTCTTCCATTCTTGCTCAATCTTGCTGAGTTTTCAGGGATTTCATCAGCTGCTCATCCTCTGAGAGGTTTTAGTGCTTCCTCTCCACTCCACTCCCCTGCTCTGTCTCTCACTCTGAACTCTGCCCCAGTTCTGTCCCAAGGATGTGCTGTGGAAGCAGGGCTGATTTACATCTCCTGGGGACATTCCTGCCCACCCTGTCCCCTGGCTGCCCCCAGCCTGAGCTGGCCTGGCCCTGCCCTGATGCTGCCATGCCGAATTTGGCCCTGGCAGCCTCGTTCATCCCAGTGACCCCCCTGGGAACCTGTCCCAGAGCATCCCTGCACTCCGAGGGGCTTGAGATGGCCCTGGGGCACCAGCACAGGGGGAGTAGAGGGTAAGGTCGAGGACAACCTCCTCCCCCTCTCCCAAAACCTGCCAGCTGCTGGTGGAAGCTGGGAGGCACTGGGCTGACATAAGCGCGGGATGGGAAGCATCCATGGGAAAGCACATCCCGCCAGCCCACCAGGTGCTGGGTCTCTGCGGAAACTGCACGTTGTGAGGGATAATTTAGGCCAGTGGAGCATCAAAAACAGGGAGGGGAAGGATTTCCTGTGAGCCGCCATCGGCGTCAACCCCCCGGGCCCTGCTGCTGCCCCACCCCATAGCCCAGCGGGAAGGTGCCCCGTGCCGGGCTCCGGCCTCATCAGCAGGCTGTTTTTCCAGGGATGCAGTCCTGGGGCTCC
>VZSR01001406.1:466194-502907 GCA_013398615.1 Brachypodius melanocephalos
CTTGTCCCAGTCCCGCTCCTGCTGCCCTCACCTCCGGCCCGCGCGCGCTGAGGGGGCTCCGCGCATGCGCCTCGCGCCCCCCGCCCGGGCTCGGCGGCCGAGGGGCCCCGGCGCCGCCACGGGCCGGACCCGGTGAGTGGGGGCTGAGGGCGCGGCGGGGCCGGGCCGGGCCGGGCGGGGGCCTGAGGCCACCGAGCGGCGCCACCCGATGGGCCGGAGCCACGGGGGACGGCGGGAGGCTGAGGGGACCGAGCAGCCGTTCCAGGGGGCACCGGGAGGCGGGAGCCCGAGCGCAGCCGCGGGCCCCGAGGGGACGAAGCCGCGGCGGGCTGAGGGAGGCGAGAGCCCGGAGGGGACCGAGCCGGGCGCTCCGAGGGGATCCGGAGGCGCCGGGATGAGCAGGGCGCGCTCCGCCGCCGGTGCCGCGGCGACGGGCCGGTGTCACCTCCCGGGTCCCCACGTCCTCCCCGTTTCCCGCTGCCTCCCGCGCTCCCGGCCGGGCCTGTCCGGGAGCTTATCCCGAGGGAAGTGATGCCTAAAGGGCTTTCCCGGGTGAAGCGCCGGGTGCCGGCCCGCGGCCGCACGTGTCGAGCCCTTCGGAGCTGCCGAGCGCGGGAGCGGAGCGATCGCACCGGGATACGCCACCTGTGTCACCCGCGTGCCCATCGCTCCTCCCATGTCACCCCCGCGCCCACCTCTCCCTCCGGTGTCACCCCCGTGCCCACCTCCCCCTCCGGTGTCACCCCCGTCCCTCTCCCGGCTCCGGGAGGACGGGGCTCACGGATCCCCAGTGTCAGCTGCTGCAGCTCCAGCACAGTCCCTGGAACTGGAAGCAGCAGCTCCTGCTCAGAATTCCTTGCCCGGATAAACCATCATAATGCTGCTGGCAGCCGGAGCCAGCCCTGCCTCGAGCTGACGGGCCGCTGCCGTGCGGTTTGGCATTGCTCGAGGAAATACTTCACCAGCTCCAGGAGTGTTTGGACAAAGCTCTCAGGCACATGGTAGGATTGTTGGGAGTGTCCTGTGTAGGGCCATCATTTGGGCTTGATGACCTTGTGTGTCCCTTCTCATTGAGGACATTCCGTGATTCTCTGTGCTTGACTCAAATGCAGAGCATGAGAAGAATCCTACTCTTGTATCAGATTAGAGTTTTGGGCCTAACTTTGACCCGGCGTCATAAAATTTCACAAGAATGACATTTATGCAGCTATTTTTACTGGCCTTTTAAAGCCAATTCTCATTTCTGTTGGTAGGAATTAGTCCTGACACTTTCTGGTCAGTGTGACCTTGCTTCTCAGTGAAGTGCTGATTTTGTTCCACCATCAAATTAATTACAAATAGGAGATAGTTCATAGGATTAATTAGGGCATGGATGTGGCATATGGATTCTGGAGCAACAGTTGGTACCATCGGGTTCTGATTTTTCATTGGGTGTTTTCTTGGTATTTGGAAATGAGAGGGAGAACAAAACCCTTCTATCTGACAGACCGTTGATTGTTGTTATTATTTCCATGTCTCCTGCCTGCTCTAAGTCAAGGATAATTGGTTAAGAAAAACCCGAAACTGTCCCTTCGTGTTAAAAATCTGTGTCCTGGGGATGTTCAGTGAACCAGCTGTCAGTGCAGTTACCAAACCCTCCATTCTTTAGGTCATTTGAGGGAGAAAGTTGTTGTTTTCTGTCAAGACTCGTGCTTAGGAAAATGCAAAGTCTCCTCTCTATTTCTGATATTTTCAAAGTCTGTTCCAAAGTTGTGTTTGTGCTTTGCTGAGGGAGCAGGTCAGCTCGGCGCTGGGAAGTAGGATAGGTAAGGAGCTTTAACAGAGAATTCGAGCCTTCCTATGCCATTTGACTCCGAGGGAAAGTCCTGCATTTCCAGCAGTGCTTGCATTAACTCCGGTGCTTCTGCAGCTCTGGGGAGCAGCAGGGCTGGAGCTCTGTGGTCCCCGGTGGCTCGGCGGGGTTCAGTGGGGGTGGGCTGAGCTGTCACACGTCTTTGGTGTCTGGCGAATGCGCCGAGAGCTCCAGCGAGGGGCTGGCCCTCGGTGACACCGAGGTGCAGCAGTTGCAGTGCTGGGCTGTCCCCGTGGCAGCCGGCGCTGGCCGGGGCTCTGACCATGTCTGCGGGTGTGGAGGCGGCCAGGTAAGAGCTGAGGGGCTGGGGCTGGGCTGAGCGTGGGGTCTTTCCCTGTGAGCCTTTTTCTGGCTCCTTGGAGGAGAAGAGCCCTTTGCAGGGTATTTCTCCAGAATCAGGAACTTGTCTGACATTTCCAAATTGAAATGCCAGTGCATGGGGCAAAGCAGGAGCACGGTGACATGTCCCTTTGGAGGTTTCACATCACATGAAACTTGTTTTACAAGAATGTCTCTGTTTTTTGAACTGTGTTGTCAAACACGACCAGCTGCTCCTTGACTTTGTCACCCAGCACCTCCTGTCCCTTTGAAATGGGTTTAGCAAGGTTTAGATCAGTTTGAGTGATGAAAAGTTATTAGAAACAATTTACTGACAGGCTGTTCCCTTACCAAAGGGTCTGACTGCCTTTACTGCTTTTAGACTAGAGTTTGTAAGTTTGTCCTACCATTGATGGAGGGGATTATTGAGTTGTTGCTAATAAAAACATTTCTATTTACAAATCTATGTGTTTTCTTAATTTATACAACAGTATTAAAATTTGGGGGTTTTTTTAAGCAACTCACAGGTCAGAATGCAGGATTCTAGACAAGTAATTGTCATGGAATACCTCTTTTCTAGATGTGCTCCATCCTTAGCCCTTCATTAAGGACTATTTTTGCCCTTCACTTCAAAGCAAACACCCAACTCATCACAGATAACGTGCAAGTGATGTAAATACTGGTAAATAACTGGAAAATTTGGGTCAAGGGCTGAGAGCACAGCACTTGCTTTGAACAGGGCAGAGAGGAGCCCCAAGAGGGTTGGGAATGTGTGGGAGGAGAGGAATTCCAGGGGTTCCAGCCCGTGGCAGGGGGAAATTTAAACCCCAGATGCTTGAGACCAATTTTAAGAATTTAGCAAAGATTTTGGTACACTCTGGAGAGTTTTACGTATAGGCACAGTTTTTCTAAAGAATTCTGTGGTTCTAAAGGTAATTGGTGTGAAAATTATATTGCTTAGGTGAAACTTTATCTTAAAAAAAGGACAAACTTTGTCTTTTCTGAGTTTGGATAGTTCTAGAGTTTACAAGAACAAATTTCTTATAAACTGTGAAATCTAATCACCAATAGAGAGTTTGTGACGAATTTTAATACCTAAATTTGTTGATTTAATAATTTGCTGACTGCCAGCAACTTCTGTGAGTCAAAAAAAAATGCCCAGATTTTCCTCGAACACCACTTTTGCCAAGGAAAAGGATGAGATCCAGTGCCAGAGGTTGTACCTAGGTGTGATCCAGGCGCTTAGGACCAACAGAGCAGCCTAGGAACACCCAGTTAGGAGCTGGATAATACAGAAGGTGCCTTCCTTGAGTGTGTTAGGGACTGGGTCACTGGAAATTCACTGCTTTAGTGCTTCTCTGGGGAGCTGGAGCCAAGGAATCCAGAGCCACAGGGGCTCGGTGGTGCCGCTGACACCTGGTCCTGACCCAGCTGTGGTGCCAGGGAGCGAGCAGTCCTTATGGAATGGTGAGCTTTCCATGGAGAGCTGCTGGAACTCCACAGAGTGTATGAGCCCAGGCAGACCCTGCTGGCTGGGGTGAATTTTGGTCATTTGTGGTCATTGGCACCTGCAAGGGGCTGCTGGCTGAGGAAAGAAGTGAGGGAATCAGGAGATGGACTTGGATGATCCTTGTGGGTCTTTTCCAGCTCAGGATATTCTGTGATGTCAGAAGTCAGCATGGAGCTGGGGAGCAGGGGCTGATCTTGTGGCTCTTTCCTTACATCACTTGAGATTTTCAGCACTTTTTTTAAACGTGGAAATCACAAGGAGCGTTGCCTTGTGCGAGGTACCTCTTTCGTGCCTCACCCTTCTTGCTCGGACAGGATTCCCTGAATCCCAGCAGGAACTCGGACAAGAGTAGCAATCATTAAACACTTGGAGTGAAACCCTCGCGGATAATGGACCCTTTTGTTGTCGGTCCTGGGTGATGGGCACTGCTGCCTCATTAGGGGGAAGGTGATCCTTTGCTCATACCCTGCTTCCAGCCTTTGTGTTCTGTGCTGCCGCTCCACAGAGTTGACTTGTGCTCCAGATTTATGTATTTTTAATCTGCTTAATAGGAAGCAAATTATTGCCATGAAAAAAGTTCCGTTACTATTCCCTGATTTTTATGGTGGCTCTGCTTTGTCCCTGCTGACCTGTGCAGGGAAACACATTCCTGCCCAGCAGGTAGGGAGACTCCCTGAGTTACAGATGGTCCCTGGACCCCGCTGCCAGCCCCTCACGGGTGGCTGCACGGCCACCTCTGTGTATCCTGCTTTGGATGGCAGTGAAGGTTTTATTGCAGAAGCCCCTGGCATTTATCAGTGTTTCCAGCTGGTCTCGGCACTTCCCGCGAGCAGCAGGAGTGCAATTCCACTGTCCTGTGCTTGTGCCATGGAATAACAGGCTGTGCCTTTTATTGATTCAAGTTATGATTAAGAATGGTCAAATTGTATTAAATCACATTTCACTTGCTGTGTTCAGTATTGCTCAATATGTAAATTCCGCTCTTGAAAAAAAACATGTTTTTAAATTGTCAAAATCACCAAATTTCCCATTCACTGCCCACTCTTGTTCCTGATTTTGGGAGGCTCGTTGCTTTCAATTAAAAGCTACAAAAAGGAATTTGTCTCAAAAATGCTCCTTGGAAGGGAAAGGGCAGTGTTAACATTTCCTTTTGTGACCTCCTCATACCATAAATATGAATTGTTATTGCTGCTCGGGTAGTGACACACAGTTCTTCCCAAATTTAGGACTGTCTGGAAGATCTGGTTGAGATTTTTAAAAACTTGACTTTGTTTTGGTGTAAAATGAAGATTTAAGGTGAAAGTTCCTGGATGTGGTGTGGGATAATTGACATATGCAATGTGTGCCTGGGCAGTTGGGATCTTACTGGTGATTCCTGGTGAAGGAAATACTGAGAATGGCAAATACTGGAGCAAAAAGAAATCCCTTTTCCTTCTGTAAACATGGAGAACTTGGTTTCATACCTCAGTACTGGCCAGTAATTCCTCAGCGATTCTGTTTCAAGAAAGAACGTGATTCCGTTTCAAAGCAGAACCCGGGGCTTTAAGCAGTAACACAAGTTACAAGGTTTTCTGGCTATAAATAAAAATCTATATTTGGAAAAAGCAAATAGTGTATTTATGGACAAAACTGTATTAAAGGAAATGTGATGGAAAAATTGAGTCAGATGAGCTGATGTATGAGGCATTTCCCTCTGGAGTCATTGGGCTGAAAAATGTTTTATATGCCTAAACTTGAACAGATGCTTCAGCACACACACACATAGAGTCCTTCCCCGGTTCATATTAGCAGTTCTGCTCATACCACTGTGATTAATTCCCAGACCAGCCTGGTTTAGGCTCTTTTCTGGGGGCTTGGGGGTATTTCCAGATCATCCAGGTACTTAAGCCATGCCTCGCTGTAAATAAGCGAGCAGCCCAGATTATTAGCGGGATTTGTTTCAAGCTTTGCATTAGGCGTGTGCTTAAATGACTCACTGAGCTGGGATTTACATTTTTACACGGGAGTGAAGGATTTCTCCCTGTTACCTTGCCTAGATGGAAATTGGTGGAGTCAGCCAGCTTTTTTGCCTAAACCAGTCCATGAAACCAGCTTTGGGCTCTTGCAGTTATTAGTTCCAGCTTTTTAGTTACAAATTTGTCAGAAAACGAGTCTGAGTGTGCGTGCCTGACCTCGACTGAGATACCAAGGAGGACTGAAGGAGGGAGGGAGGCATCCATGTGGATGACCAGCAGATTGTTCCTCGGTCCTTTCCAGTCCCAATGTCGCAGTCGGTGGCACTGGAGGAGGCTGACAACTGCATTTAATTCTTTTTCCATTGAGTCCTCGCTCAGGTGTCCCACTCAGCTGTTAATCTGCTGTCCTGGGGTGCAGTGTTTGCCTTGCAGGGGGCTGTGCACAGCATTCCCTCTCCTCTGAACATCCCCAAAGTCTTCCTGAAAAGTGCCACATCTTGGGGATGCTTCTGCCCGCTTGGCTTTTCTGATGAAGGAATGTAGAAAAATAACTTCTGAGTCTAAACATGAGTCTGGCTATGGTATGCCTCGGGAATGCAGCTCCTGCAGGATGAGGGATGATGCTGGTGGCAGCAGGGGGTGGAGCTCCTGCCCGCGGTGACATCCCAGCATGAGTGGTGCAGCCCTGCCAGACTGGGAACAAGCCATCGCCTGTGAAGTTCTGTATCTCTCTCATGCTTAAAATAGTCAAGAGCCTGGAAGGGTGATTGTATGTCTTGTGTGTGCCCATGTTCCCTTGAGGGGGAGTTTTGACTCCTTGTTAACTCCTGGAAGCCTGGCTCTGCTGTGGATTCAGGGACAAAGATGACACCCAATGCTGCACAGTCCTGAGGTTAGAGATGTGTCTGTAGGCAGGCAAGGGGGTGGGTATAGGCTGTGCACATGGGGCTGGCCTTGGTGTCAGTACATTTTTTAATGGCATAAAATTAAAATAGTTCAAGTTCCTAATGCGTCTTGCAGCTGTGCTGCCCTGCGTGCAGCATGTCCTCCTAAAAATCTAAAAATCTCCTGATTCTTATGGTAAACATTGAAGTAGTTGGGAAATGACTGAATTTTACTTGCAGCAGATTAATTCACAGGAGTTACTCAGCTGGTGCTCAGATATGGAGTTAAACTATTTTGAAAGGAGAGGAGTTTTCATGGTGGAAGCTGTGATTCCTGAGATATTATAAAGCAAAATAATATTGAAGTGTTTGGGAGGAAGCACACGGCGATCTTCCACAGAGCCATATGGAAATTATCTTTATTCCTTGGTTCGTGTGAAGTCTTTGCTCCTTCTGGAGCTGACTTGGAGCCTCCTGCTCAGTGCCATCCCCAGCTTGGTTTGTATTCCTTGCCTGCTCTTGCTCTCTTTGCAATCTGTGACCAAACCCTATCGATCCAAGTGTCTGCAGAATCCGATTCCCTGGAGGGTTGTGCTGGAGAGCCGTGGACGGAAATAAATCATCACTGCCCTTCAGGTGTTCCGATTGCCTGGGATCGTCTGGCACATCCAGACTTCCAGGGGGCTGGAACTGAGCAGTGATTAACAGCCTCATGTACCAGTTCTGTTCCCTTTGGTGTCTGCTGGGGCCTCTCAGCTGGTTCATGGAGGGGCTTTTTCCCTAACGCCTCAGAGCCACTTGCTCCTGGCTCCTTTGGAACAGCCACATGGATCATATGGAATCTTGCCCCCTCCAGAGCCCTGTTTCTGACCTGTCCCATGTGGGGGCTGCAGCAGAGCATGAGAGAAGCTCTGGACTCTCTCAACATGCAACTGCTTTGTGCCTACAGACTTAACCCTTGCCTGAGGCACTGCTCTGGCTTTCAGGTTTTGAGGGGTTTTCCTTCTTCAGGCTACTCCAGGTGCCTGTTTCCCCCCTCAGCCTTCTTGCTTTTTTTCACTGTCCTTTCCCCACAAGCCACTCCGTACCTCTTCTCCAAGCTCCTTCTGTTCTCCTCTGTTCCCATGATAGGAGCTGGCCAGAGGGACCAGAGCCACGAGCCATGGGTGAGCCGTGGGCACTCAGGGGGACATGGTAGAGTGACCAGAGCCACGTGCCATGGGTGTGTGCCACAGGCACATGGTGGCACGGCAGCATGTGCTGGGTGTGCTTGTCCTCTGACACTGGTGAAACACTCTTTTGGGGCTGTGCTGAGCAGTGCCAGAGCATTCACAGAGCAGCCTGACAGCCCCAAGACCTCCTGCTTGCTGAGGCCATCTCAGGGCATATCTATTTTTAGGTGAAATTGAGATTTATTTTTTGTATTCAATGTATGCATCACTTTATCCATGTGGAATTCCATCTGCCATTTTATTTCCAGGTTGCTTATTCACCTCCCCTTGAATATTTCCATCAGGATCCTGGGTCACATCCAGATAGTGTCCTAATCTGGCACAGGTCCCAGCCTCTCCCTGTGATCCCTGCTCTGACTTCCCTCCCTTTACTCCTACTTTCCTATCTCCCACCCAGTTGTGTCTCCATACAGGGACAGTCCCTTTTCCAGTGGCCTTTTGGGGTCCCTACAGGAAGCCTCATATGAGAGAGACTTGCAGGGGTTAAAACCCAGAAGATCTGGAGCCCTCTGTGGGGCTGGAAGTGCCTTTCCAGAAGCCATGCTGACTTTTCCCCTGGTTTACTGTATTTATACAGATAATCAATGCCCACTAATTCTGCTCTGTGCCATTAATCCTGTGTGAATACTGGGTTTGGAGGGCTACACTTTGCCAGGATTTTCTTCACGACTCCTGTCTTGCAGGGTTGACATGCAGTTGTTTCCCTGTCCCAAGACAATTTCATGAATGTCTCTACCCAGGCCAGGCTGGAGTCCATCTCCACGCTCCGTTAACCTCTTGGTGAATCCATCCAGCCCTCCCTGCTGTGACTCCTCAGTCTGGCTCTTTGCTCTGTAACCTCCCCTCCACTCTCTGCAGTGGGAACCAGTTTCCCAGTGAGTCCCAGAGGAAAGGGCTGGCGAAGAGCCTGGAGCTGTTCCTGGTGCTGTGAGTTGTGTGTAAAGGAGTCACGTCATTTTCCCTGGATGGATTTGTCATCTCTTTCAGTCACATTAAAGCTCAGCCTGTTCCTGATGGTGGCTTTGTGCAGGGAGACTCTGTCAAGGTGCAGGTGGGAATCTGAAGTGGGAATGAGGGCTGGAACAGCTCTGCTCTGGAGATGGGCTGGGAGAGCTGGGGGTGTTCAGCTGGAGGAGAGAAGGCTCTGAGGAGACCTTACTGTGACCTTTCACCTTATAAAGGGGCTTAGAAGAAAAATGGAGACGTTTTACCAGGGTCTGTAGTGACAGGACAAGGGACAACACTTTTAAACTGAGAGAAGGCAGGATTAGATGGGACATTAAAATGAAATATGTTACCATAAGAGTGGTAAGGCCCTGGCACAGGTTGTCCAGAGAAGCTGTGGCTGCCCCTGTATCTCTGGAAGTGTCCAAGGCCAGGTTGGATGGGGCTTGGAGCAGCCTGAGATAGTGGAAGGTGTCCCTGCCCATGGCAGGGGGAGGAACAAGATGGACTTTGAAATCCCTTCCAACCCAAACCAGTCCTTGACTGTGTTTGGCAGAGTGGGTGCGATTGTCTTTAATGAGACAATCCACCAAACAGCCAGGGGTTCCTTATCAGGAGTGATCTTATCTGCAGCTAATTCCCCTTTGTGAGAGTAAATGAGCTGTGACACAGCAGATGCTCAATTACTCTTTGTATTAAGGATGTTTTTTCAAGACCTGCTGGGCTCTGTGTTAGGAAGTGGCCCAGCCCCTGGGCATTCCCGGGTCATGCCCAATAGAGGTCATCTGCTGCCTCCTGGTTGGAGTTGAAGAACTTGGAATTACAGAACAAGCATGAAGTTCACTCAGTGACTAACAAGATGTCACCAGCCTCCTAAAATCTTGGAAGCTTGGAAATAAGAAGCTGGGGGAAGCTTGGCACTGTCACTCTGACTGTAGACTGCAGTGTGTTTTTCGTACCTCCAGCAGCCCCACAACACAGTACACACCATCCCCTGGTCCCCTTGGTGCTCCCCTGTCAAGTCTCATGCCTGATTTAAGCACTGGGGAGGCTGATCTGCCTTCAGTTTGCTGCTAATTGTCCAAATCTGTGTCGATAACAAGTCAGATAAAGTCCTTGGCCAGGAAGAGCAGTCAGGTGGAAAAACTGACCCGTCTGCCACTGTGTGCTTGGTGCAGCATGCCTGTCACTGGGAAAAGGGCTTCTGGCCTCCTTTCATAAAACAGGAGTTACTTCCAGCTGTTCTCAGGGGGAAAAGCCCCAGTTGGTGTGTGTATTTTCCAGCTGGAGTGATGGAGCATAGGGAGTTCATCAGTGTTTCAGGTCTCTTCCCAAGAGGGTCTCAAAGCATTCAAGTCCTTCAGAAAAGGACAATTTTATGTTTCTTATTTCATTACAGGATTTTTTTTTCAACAAATAACTCACTTAGTGAATCTATGTGCATATTTATATTCTAAATTTTATCTTTGGCAAAATAAAGCTGTTAAGACTCCTGTTGAACTCAAGCTGGAGTAACATTTTAATGCCAATATGGCAATCTGCTGCCTTGCTCTGCTCCTTGTCTCAGAATAAACTGTGTGTAAAATCAACTTTATTGAAACAAAACTCTTAAGCTGTTTGTGTGGTTTAGTAGCATTTGGGAGAAGTTGAAGCAGCAGTAGAGCTTCTTGCAGATCTGTTCTCTGGCGAGGTGCTGTCCTTGGCTGTCCATCCCAACACCAACGTCATGGGCTGTTGTGCCATTTGGCACAGTTGGCTGCTGTCCTGCTCAGCTTGGTGCTCTCAAGCTGGGGAGATGCTGGGTGAAGTCACAGGGGGCTGCAAGGCTCTCTGCTCCTGTGTCCCAGCACAGGAGCAATCCAGTTAACAGAGCTGTTCTAAGTGCTGGGTGGCCAGAAAGCAGCAGCCCGGCAGGGAGGGTTTGCAGTGGTGAGGCTTTGGTTTGCAGTGTCCTCTTCTACCTCTGAACATCCTTTCCTCTCTGCGGAGCTGCTGTTGTAGAAAACATGATGTGGATTTGGAGTTGTAGGCTGAGGCAGTGGCTCCCACTAGACCAGATAGAACTGGGGAATAAAACTCTTTTTTTTGAATGTGGGTCACAGAGAAGCAGCTGCCATGTTGCAGGATTGGTGACTGGGGATGTTGTGGCAGACTGTGTCGGGGTGCGTGGTATCTGTTTCATTTACAAGCTGTTCATGGTAGTTTTTGAGGCTTATCTATGAAGCAAACACTGTCGTAGTTTCTCTTGACTGTCATAAGATGGTGGTTGGAGCGTTAGGTGTTCATCCCCATCCGATTGCCTCCTGCTCAGCCAAGTGAGAGCCTTTGATTTTGATGTACAGGAGCCGACAGAATTGCTCTCTTTTGGCTTCTCTCTCCTTTCCTGAAATGGCCGTGAGAGTGATATTTGGGTCAGCTGCCTCCAGTGTGTCATTTTCTTTTGACACTCATCCCTCTGAGCACAGAGGAGGAGCCCGGTGGGGAAACGCTGTGGAGCTGTTGGCTGCAGTGGAATCGGGTGTAGTTAAAGGGGTGTTGTGGTTATTTGAATCTCTGATCACATCAAGGCAGGGAAATCTCTCTGATGCCTGACTGGAACGCTATGGGAGTGAGGATGGCCTTCCCCAGACCTCGCTGCCAGAGAGCTGGAGGGATCCAGGTAAGCGCATGGGTGCTGCAGCCTGTCCAAAGGCTCCTGCTCCCCGGCAACTCCTGTCCCTCAGTGCTTCCTGGGATGCAACACCCAGAGGTTCTGTGTGTTCTGTGTGTTCTTCCCTTTGCACCCTTGTGGGTCTGTCCAGGGAAACAGGATTGTTCCCTCTTGCCTCGCTGCAGGGCTCGGGGTCATGGTCTGAGGTCTCAGGTGGGCCGAGGTGCTGCCATTCCCTGGGTGTCACAGGTGGGTTTGCATTGTCTGGGCTCTGCTCACCCCTGTGTGTCCCCAGGTGCAGCCCTGAGGGGCAGTGCTGGTGCTGGGTCTGCCTGCACAGGCAGAGTTTGCAGCAGGACACTCTCCTGCTCTTTCTTCCTTTTCCCCTGCTGTTCCCTGGCTGGTGAGTGTGTCCTGAAAGGGGCTGAATCCCTGGGATTCGTTGACAGGTGTGTGCAGGAACCCCAGCCCCAATCCATCACACGCTTGCTTGAATTGCTGTTGGCCACTCAAGATCTTCCTTTTGTCATTCTCCCCACTGCAACTTTTTCATTTTTACCCTTCCATTTGCCATATTTGTTGAAATAACTGCTGGGAACACAGTTCCTAATAGGCAGCAGTACAACATTTTTAATATTTTAATAATGTATTGTGTTATATTATGCCAGTACAAGTAGCACTGTGTGGAAGTTGTCCCACACTGGCAGGGGGAAGGATCTCAGGTCACAGTTTCACTTGCTTGTGTGGCTCAAGTCCCTGCAACTTATCCCCTCTCTATTATGTTCATTCTTACAGGAAAAATTGCTAAATTGCTTTGCTCCTGCTGCTGTTGCCCAGAGTATTCTCCATGGTACCCAGGGAATGGTGATGTAAAATTGATACACAAAAAATGCCACTTAAATGTAAGAAAAGCTTTTTTTACTGTGAACGTGATCAGATGTAGGATCAGACTGCCCAATCTGACTTTTTAGTGCTTGTGGGGTCTCTGTCTGTGGAGGTGTTTAATAGGATCAGGCTGCCCAGAGAGCTTGGGGTGTCTCCAGCCTTGGAGGTATTTAAAATACCTGGCTGGACATGGGCCTTCCAACCTGCTCTGGTTGACCCTGCTTTGGGACGTTAAATATGGTGGTTTAAACTACCAGTTATGAGAACATTGCACATTTCTGAAAGTGATGCATTTGGTACAAGGGAACTTAGGGGTTAAGCACCTTCAGAAGTGACTAAAGTAAACCTCTGTCACTTACAGAGGGGCTGTCACAACCTCAGTCAGTGTTGGGGTGTTTGGTCTCATGTTTTGTCAGGAGATAGCACATTGTATGTCTGAGCCAGGGTTTAGTAGCCCTGAGCTGAGGAGCACGTGGTGGCTCATCAGATGGATGCCTGGTCCAGGAGCTGCTCCTAGGAAGGAGAACTCTGGTGTTTGGGAGATGAGTGCTGGCTGTGTGTGATCACCTCATGGAAAAGCCTGCAGGATCATGGTGGCATGGGTGAATGGGAATTGACAGCTCACACTCAGGAGTGTTCTGTGCACCTGGGTCCGCTGAGGCCACACTAACACAGTCTGATGGTCATTTCAGCTGATAGGAACAGTCTTTCTCAAGGATGCCCTCTGGATTTTTGGATTTTAAGGGTATCAGTGCCCAGCCCTGCTGCAGACAACCTGGGCTGGCAATCCAAGAGCTCAGGATTTGGTTAAACACTTGGTCTTGATCTCAAGAACAGCAGGGTTGGGTGTTTTCTCTAGTATGGCTTGAACTTCAGATTCAAATCCTTAAAAAAAAAATGTCTTTTACCTACCCTGTAATTCCTTGTTTTCAGCATCCCACTGAATTACACAGGGAAAGCTTTCCTGTGCTTTACTGGCTCCTCTGCACAAAGGAACAAGCACAGCAGCACCAGGGCCAAGAGCAGGCAGGGCCTAGTGGGCCTTGCTGGACCTGCTGGTGCTGCAGGAGCCCAGTTCCTACAGGAGCTGCTCAAACCATCCAGGCTCAGTGGGGTTAAACTGTGGTGGAGAAGAGCTGTGAGATGTGTGAGGCTGGAGGAGAGGGGGAGCACTGGTGGAGTAAACACTGGGTTGGTTCTGAGCTCCAGTAGCTCTTCCTTGCTGGATTATTCCTCATCTGCCAGCAGGTTGTGAAGGAGGGGGTTTGTTCCTGCTGCAGGCTCCATTCCCAGCACTGTGCTGCTTCCCCAGGCTTTGGTGTTGGTGTGGCCGAGGCTGCCCGGGGAGCCGGGGTTTCAGTGCAGACTGAAGCAGCACATGAGGCTCTGACCACTTTGTTTCCTCCTTGATCACATTTCACATCACCCCAGTGCTGGCATCACCTGGGGCTCCTTTGGCCTCCTGATACCTGGCATCTGCAGGATGGGTGTGAGGAGCAGCCTCAGGCTGGTGTTAGGCTACAAGAAGTGCCAAACTGAGAGCTCATTCTCCCAGTCTCTGAGCTGAAATACCTCATTCATGTCCTTTGGAAGGGATGCTGATTGCTGACCGTCTGTGAAGGGATTCAGGCTGACACAGACCCCACAACGGGCCTCCAAAAATCTTGTGAGGTGACAGAGACTGCACAGCCCAGCCTCCATTTTCCATGGAGCTTGTTGTCACTGCAGGCTCCTGCTCTCAGATGAACTCGAGTCAGGCTCAGCTCGTCCCGTCCTCGTGCTGCTCGGGCAGACCCTGCTCTTCCACGCAGGGATCTGCGTGTTCCGGGGGGCCTGCCCTGGACACGCTGCTTCCTGCAGGAGCACGGTTGCTGTAGGTGCAGTAAAAGCTGGTTTGGGCCAGCACAAAACACGTCGTGATTTCATTTGAATTTTGTCACTGCGGGGGAGTGTTGCTAAAATTGTCACTTGGCTTCCCATGTTAGCAGTACCTAGAGGGCACGCCGAGGCGACCGGAGGTTCACGTCTTAGCTGCAAATTCCAGTTTATCTGTAAACTGAATGCTCGGGTGGGTATATGTTGATTTTCAAAAAGATACATCCTTGACATCTTTATTTTTTTGACAGTGCAAGAATCTTATTATATCCCTACCTCTTACCCATATTTTCCTGTTCTATTTATATCCCACATAGGATCTGTGGTCTCATAATTCAACGTGGGGATTTTAGACTCGGGGGATTGGTCTGGGAATCAGCAGAGCTTTGTTAGCATGCCTGGAATTGGAAGGCACCATTCAGAAATGGTTTCCAAATTGACATTGACATTGTGCCTTTTTCCAAACCATTCTCTGCTGTTGCCGCGTGAGCCCTGCCAGATGACAGAGGATTTGTTTGAAAGAGCACTGTGTGCTCTCCAAAAAGTCCCAGCCTTTTCCTTCCCAAGTATTTTGTAAGATTAAAAATAAATACAGCGCACTTTTCTTATTCCTTTTCATCTTTATTGCTGAAAATAGGAGTAAAATTGGTGGTGATTGAGTGCACTTCCTTCATGGAGAATAGGAAGGTGATAGCTGTGAGATGTCTTATCCCAGGGATAACCCCACATCCTTGCCCTTGTGTCACTCAGGAGAATGGACACTGGAATTCTGCTCAGGGAATGCAGGTGGCATCAGCATGAGGCTCACCAGGATTTGGGATGTGTTGGCACCATTCCAGTGCTGGGTCTGGCCACAGCTCTCTGCTTTCTTGAGCAGTAAAGCTTACTCATTTACCACGTTAAAAAAAAAAAAAGGAGCCCCTCTGCTTCCTCAAAAGTACTTGTAAATCATGTAATTTCTTACTTTTCAATGTAAATGAGATCTGAATGAATAATGCTTATTATTCATTCATCCTAATTCAAATACTATTTTAATTAGCCTGTAGGCCCAATTTCACTTTCATGCAGCATGAAACCTCTTTTGATTAACAACAGAATTGCCATGCATTTTTTCTTTTTTTCCTGCTCAGCATGTCTTTTTAAACTGCTTAAAAACAAAACTAAACAAAACAAATAAATCATTAATAAATTAATCAAATTTCATTAGCATGACCTGGGAAGGCATAATTTCGGGAGAAAAAATGTCTTCTGTAGATATACTCATTCTCCTTAACAACTGCCTCGAGGCTATGAAGCCTGCAGAGAAGCCTTGTCTGAGGAGGTGCTGGTGAAATATGGAAATTTAGGGACTCTCCACCACTCCCACCTTCCACTAGACAAAGCTCCATCCAAGCTGGCCTTGGACACTTCCAGGGATGGGGCAGCCACAGCTGCTCTGGGCACCTTCATGCCAGGGCCTCCCCACCCTCATGGTAAAATATCTCTAATGTCCCATCTAACCCTGCCTGCTCATAGTTTAAAAGCATTATCCCTTTTCCTGTCACTACAGGCCTTGATAAAATATCCCCATTTTTCTTACAAGCTCTGTTTATACTGAAAGGTCCCAAAATGGTCTCCCCAAGGCCTTTCTTTCTCTGTGCTGAACAACCCCTATTATCCCAGCCTGCCTCCATAGCAGAGGTGTTCCAGCCCTTGGAGCATCTCTGTGGACTCCCTCCAACAGGTCCATGTCTGTCCTATGCTGGGGGCTCCAGAGGATTCTCTCCTTGTCTGCTGCCCACGCTGCTTTGGATGCAGCTCAGGGAACAGTTGTATTTCTGGACTGTTGCTGGTTCACATCCTGTTCTTCATCCTCCAGTATCCCCAAGCCCTTCCCTGCAGGGTTGCTCTCCATCCACCCACCCCCGGTCTGTGCTGCTGTTGGGGATTGCCCCAGCTCAGACCCAGGACCCTCCAGCTGGCCTTGCTGAAGTTCACGAGGTTCCCATGGCCCCGCTCCTCCAAGCTGTCAGGGTCCTTGGGAATGGCATCCCTTCCCTGCAGGGTATCAGCTGTGCCCCTCAGCTTGGTGCCATCCTTGGACATGCTGAGGCTGTCCCCAGAACCACTTCTGTCATTGCTGGAATGACATAAAATGAGTCCTGGTACCAAAGAAACATCACAGAAGAGCTTGGATTGAACGGGATGCACATGGGTCGTCCAGTCCAGCTCTGTGATCCTCACATTTGAGCATTTTACAGTAACTGCTGCTCCATGGGCCAGTTCTTCCCACCCTGGATGGCAAGGAGGTCATTGCTATTTGAGGAGAAAGCTGAAAGGAGGTGAAATTTTAAACATTAAAATGTTTAATTTCATAGCCAACCCACCATGGGCTGGGTAGAGAAGGGGCACACCTGAGGGGCCATTCCCTGGCTGTATGTGAACAACAGCTGTGTTAACTCCAGAAATTCTTCACCTGAAGCTAATTTCTTTTTTCCCATGTACCTGCTCCAAATTTTTCTTCATTCTGTCTGGATGTCAATGCCTGCAAAGCTTTAATTCAGGAGCCAGCTCACTGTCAGACATAAGCCTCCTGATATTTCCTCATGGATCCTGCCTGCTCCAAGGAGCCTCCTCCGCTGGAAGTGCTGAAATGAACTTATGACAAATACAAGGAATGAAAGTCTCTCTCAAATACACTTTCTGGCATGACTTAAATTAGCTGAAATTGCTGACATTCTGCCTTTCTCAGATGCATGTCAGTGTCCATAGACTTTTCTTTCAAACATTGGAAAATCATTGAGTTAAATGTTGCCAGAAAAAACAGATGCAGGAGCGCGGGTGTATGTTGGGTGAAGGTTACTGTGATGTGTCTGGGTGCTGCAGCACGTGGTGGAGAGGCAGAACGTGCCCCTCTAACCTTGGCTGATCCCACAGAACAGAAGGACACCACCGGAATTCTGCTTGGAAGTTCTTGGGTTTGTACTGCACTTAATTTAGATGGGCTGAACCTTTCCAAGATTTAATGACTGGTCATTTTGCTTGAACCAAAACATTTCCTTAAAGACCAGGAAGTTCTTTGCCTGCTCATGGATCCTCCTGTGTTTGTCCCAGCAGCGCTGCTCAGGACTTGCACTAAATGGAGAAAGTGACACTTTCTTGGCGAAGAGAATCAGCTCTTGGGCAGCTTCAGAGCTCCACTGCCAGGACCCACTAATTGACAGGTCCTGGTTGTTAACCATGGATTGGGTAAATCCTCCTGCATCCCAGGGCTGTGGGAGCCCCAGCACATGTCTGTATGTAGGTCTGGCACTCTGTGCATTGATACAACTGCTGGAATTCGGGTTGGGAATCACAGGAATGTTTCCTGTGCTGTTATTGTTACCTGTCTGCAGGGAGAAAATGCACTGTGAAAAGCTGGCATGTACCTTGAAGATATTTCTTAGATGGAAGGTAGCAGCTTGTCCACAAGTAAAGATTCTCTTACTGAAATCTGCACTCACTTCAAACTTCCCTGTCCTTAACTGCTGAGGAATGTGACAGTATATGAAAATTTAAAGGCTGGTTCTTGCTGTTACTCCAAATTTACATTGGCAACAGTGTTTCATTAATTTCAGATTTACTTAGTAGTTTGCTTTCAGTGAAAAGTGTGGCCCTGACATTTTCAGGGAATAAGAATTAACCTCTTAAACTCCTTTGGGTTTTGTCTCTTTTTCAGTTGATAAGTCACGAGGTTTCAGTGGAGACATGCCTGTCCTGTTGGTGCCCAGGGTAATGAGATGGGCAGAGCAGTGTGGTGGAAGGTGGGGGGTATTGGGGCTCCTCCCCTCTGTTAACCTCCTGTTTCAGATGTGGGGTTCACCTGCCTTTGCTGCCCATTGGAGACTTTTCAGGCACATGCAGGACCCCCAGACTCACTGTGCCTCTCATCTGGACTCCAAATCCAAGTGGGAAATGCAGACTGAGGAGTGTCTGAAGCTCTGTCTCATCTCCCTAACACAGAACTCAGGTGGCAGAGATGAACTTTGGTGCCTGTCTGAAATGGGGGTGCCGAGCCCCTGCTGCAGGAAAGGGCTGCCCTGGGACTGGCACCTGGTCTCTGCCTGTTAAAAACGTGTTCTTTCAGTCAGTGTTCTGTGGAATGGTGGCAGCAGGGTTGTGTTGAAGAGGAGCTTGGATGGAAGCCTTGGAAGGATTGCATGCACCTCTAATAGCTGTCATCTATGGAGCACAACTGGTATAAACATGTCCTTCTTCAGGGATGAGTGCAGGTGGCCTGTCCACCTGAGTGAAGGCTGGGGATTTTTGTCCTAATTGGTAATTTTGATGACACATCATGATCCTGACTCGTTGCTATTGGGATTCACTTTCATTTTCCTCCTATGTTTCCCAATTAAACAAATTGATCTCTCTAAATCACTCACTTTTAGGCATCTTCCCCATCCCTCAGCTGGTTTTGAACCTCCTATATCCACTCTCTGATGTTGGAGCAACTGCTGAAGGATGCAGCTGGAGGTGCCCAGGGCTGTCTTGCTAACAAGGAGGTAAGATCATCCCCCTGGCTCCTGATTGCAGTGACACAGCCAGGGGTCACATCCATCACCTGCACCATATCAGCAGCTCTCCTTGAGACCCTGGTCCTTCAGGGGTCTCATTCCCTTCCCCACAGCAACCTCTCCCCTGTTACAAAACCCTGCTCTGCTGGTCCTGAGCTGCAATTGAGTGTGGTTCAGGCAGTGGGGCTGTTCCAGGGCCCTCAGCCTCCCCAGCAATCTGTGTTTTCCTGTACCACTGTGTAGTGGCTTCACATTCATCTGTCTCTGTTTAGCCAAATTTAGTGTAGCGGTTTAAATATCTTTCTGCTGTGAGATAGGATTAGGAGAAAAAGGCAAAACAGGGCCAAACTTAAAGTAAACAGATAGATTTTATTAACACACACTAAAAGGAGAAAAAGAAAAAAAAAGTCAAAATGAAACCTCCAAATCCCTCCCCCCACCACAAAGTGCTCACTTTCCCACAAACACCCTAAAGAGACAAAAACTGTGATTTTCAGTCAGCTTCACCATTTGAAAATAGTCTTTCATCAATTCTTTAGGAGAGGAGTCTCTCTTAGGGTCATGGATCCCACTGATGACCTAGAACAGTTCTCTTGTGGGTTTTAGCTGTCACAAAAAGAGCCACTCAGTAAAACCTGCTTCCGTGACCCCTCCCATTAGCAGTTTCCCAAACTGCTTATGGGTCATGGTTCGTAGACTCTTGCATATTGGGGTGTCACCTTTGAAAGATGAATAACTCAAAGGCAAAGGATTCTTCATCTTAAGGAACAGAGATATCCTCTCACTTCTTCACTGGTGCGGAGGGCTTCTCATCTCTATCTCTGTTCAAGCACCTCATGGAAGCGACATCACCTAGTCCATCACAAACAGCTTTGCTCAGATCCACACACAAATAGTACAGTCATTTCCCCAAATTCATATCTTTCCCATTATTTGAAGGAATAATTTACGTATAGAGTTCATTTCCATGGCTCAGTAAGAAGTCCAGCCTAAAATGGAACGGCAAACTCCTCAATCCCTTCCACCAATCAGTCCTTTCACTCTCGCTGCACTGACTTCATGCTGTGTCTTCTCTACGTTCACTCTGTCCCTTTCTTCTCTGAAGGAAAGGTTAAGCCTTGGGTTAACCTCATGTGGCCAGGAAAGGGTTAAATCTGCCCAGGCTTGCAGTGGCCATGTGATCTGTGCAGGGCAGCACCTCTCCAACAGCCTCTCCAAGGGGCAACAGCCTCCCACAGGCAAGGGCGACAGTCTCCAAGAGTTTCTGCGAGGGGAGGGAGCTCAGAGCAGCCGGGCTTCCCGGCTCCTTTCCTCTCTGCCCCGGAGTCACCGGAGGAGGCAGCGGGGGGAACCCTGCCCACCCCTCGGTGACAATCGGGGCAGGCTCAGCCCTACCAGAGCCATTATTGTTATCTATGGGTCCTGGCAGAGATCACTCCCAACTCGGCCGGCTCCAGGGCAGGCTTTAAAACCAGCTGATGTGAAGCTGCAGCCTCCCCCTCCCCTGCCAGGAGCCGATGGAGCCTGGCCAGGTCTGGAGCCAGCTCCCCTGCCTAACTGGGGGAGCAGCAGGGTCTGGGCGTGGAGGCACAGCCAGGCCTTGAGCCAACTGCCCCCCAGGAGGGGGAAGGGGCAGGGGCCTGGGCCACTCCTTGGAGCAGCTCCTGGGGTCAGTTGTTACCTGCTCCTCTGGCCAGAAGGAAAAAGGGCTGGCTTGGACACTCAGGATTTATATGGGTATTTTCCAAGGTGGTATCCGGCTTCCTCAGTAGTCAAACACTATGTCAGTATCTAAAAATGGACTCTGATAGGTGCCTGTCCCTTCGAAAACAATTCCAAGGTCCTGGCAGGGAACCGTTTCCACTTTAACTAAAAACCAAACTGTGTCAACCCATAACACACTGGTAACTCTCATCTCCAGTTCTCAGCGTGCAAACTCGTGTCCCATGGGCCCATTTTGTCAGCAGCCGCTCCCTAGTTGAGCTTGGGAAAATCCAGCCTGGCCGCCAGAGATTTTCTGAACTGCTGTAATTATGGAACTGGTCTTTGACCTAATGTGGGAATCATTTATCAAGACTTTTGTTACTTCTGATCACTTAATATGGCCTTTTTTAATACTCTCCTGTGCTATTTTTTTTCTTCCACTGTCATGAAGTGATAAATCAAATGTCCTGCACAGCCCATCCACACCATATCCCTGCTCTTGGCTATTCAGTGAAACACTAAATTCCACCAGAGGGAGATCACATTTACATCCTTTAATTCTGCATTGCTTGCATCTCCTCACATTTCATTATTTTGCCTATAAGCAACTCCGCAGTTACATGGAAGAAGTTGAATAGTTCCAAGTACTAGTTTTCTTCCAGTCTCCTGGAATTTCTTCAGGTTAAGAATAAATCTCTTTTAAGATCAGAGTTCTGGAGATTTGTCCAGTTCTGGGTTCAGGATCTGTCACCAAATGTTGTTCTGATGTAATAATTTCTTTTAATAATCTTTAACAAACTGATACTTGACATCATCAAAGGTCTGCAAGATGCCTCATCCCCTGTTGCTCTAACAGTGTCCAACAGTTCTTCCTGTGCTTTACCAGTTTCACTCCTTGGAGCTCCAGGAGGTCCTGCGGTGTTGCTGAGGTTTGTTCAAAGTGTTGCCAGACAGGAGTTTCCAAGGATGGGATTTTTACTGTTAGGATTGCAAATTTTTCCTGGAGTCATGGAATGGTTTGGGTTGGAAGGGACCTTGCAGCCCATCCAGTGCCACCTCCTGCTGTGGGCAGGGACACATTCCACTGTCCCAAGTTGCTCCAAGCCCCATCCAGCCTTGAACACTTCCAGGGATCCAGGGGCAGCCACTGCTTCTCTGGGCAACCTGGAATCTGCAGCCATTGGAATTTGGCAGAGCTGCCTCTGGCAGGCTGTGCCAGGCCCGGCAGTTCCGGCGCTCGCTCGGCTCCTGCCAGCGCTGTCCCTTCTCCCCTCACCCACACACCACTCACTTGTGTGGAGTAGCTCTTTTAAAAGTTTTGACAGGTAACTCTTTCTAACAAGCTTTTCACTAGAAAATCCACACTGAAATCTTTCTTTTGATTTTGAGCCTCTCAGAGGGGCTGGACCCAAATCCATCCACAGGATGGTTTGAGTGTGGTTACTAGTTCCTTGACCCAGCCCTGTCCATAGGCTGGCCCTGCAGGGTGGCACTCAGACCACCAGGTTGTCCTGCCTTTGCATTGCAGGTGGGCTGAGCCATCCCTTCCTGAATTAGGACTGTGGGCATGATATTTCTGGGTCTAAGATATTTTTGCCTGCAGGCAGCAGCTAGCTTTTCCCAAGGGAAAGGTTCTCAAGAAAGCTTTGTCTCAAAACAATTGTGGCAAACAACCATCCTTTCTCAAAACAATCTTTCTGCAGGTGGTGTTTTGCAGTTTCTCTGGTTTAACCAATGGGATTAGAGAGCTGTTGTTCCTATTCACCAATCATGTTAAGCCTGTATCAGAACACCTTATAAAAGGTAGTAAGAATTAGACAATAAATCCTTCTGTTTTCTATGATCTTTGCCTTCTGAAATATTTGGAGTCTCTCATCTTTCGTATCCTGCAGCAACATAGGACAGCTGGGATTGCCCTTGGACACAACAGTGTCTCCTGTGGATTGTGGCTGAGACCATGATTGCCAGCCCAGGCTTTAACAAATTAAAATAAATCCCCTTGTCAGTGATGGAAAGTGGCCAACAGCACCCAAAAATCTCATGGGCACTTGTCTTCCCATTCGCTGTGTTTTGGAGTCTTCAGCTTCCACTCTAAATGTTTTTAGCAACCTGTGACGTACAGAGCAGCTGTGTCTCTCTCTTGGGCTGGGGAGTAGCTTTGGGAGCACATTTTTTTAATGAAATGATACTGAACTGCTACTTCTTCTTACAGCAGATTCCTAAAAAGCCTGCGGAGGAGACGTAGGATCTTCAAGCAAATTCTGACAGCTGGATCCCGATAGCAGGTGATGATGACAAACATGGATGGGTGTTGGGTGTAAAAGTCTGGTGTTTTTGGACTCTCTTGCTTGAGTTTGAACCATTTAGGCTCAAGCAGATAAACTCATAAATATTTGGGGGTTCTGTTTGTTTTTTAGATAAACTCATTTGACCACCATGAGTTGGAGTTTTCTGACCCGCCTGTTAGACGAGATCCAGAACCACTCAACTTTTGTTGGGAAGATCTGGCTGACATTGTTGATTGTGTTTCGGATTGTCCTAATTGCTGTGGGAGGAGAAGCCATTTATTATGACGAACAAAGCAAGTTTGTGTGCAACACAGAACAGCCTGGCTGCGAGAATGTCTGTTACGACTCCTTCGCCCCTCTCTCGCACGTCAGGTTCTGGGTGTTCCAGATCATTCTCGTGGCCACTCCCTCTGTGCTGTACTTAGGCTACGCCATCCATAAAATCGCCTGGATGGTGGAGCGCAGCAGGAGAGCCAGGAGGAGATTCTTGCCCATCCACTGGAAACAGCACCGGGGCTTGGAGGAAGCTGAGGGTGACCATGAGGAAGACCCGATGATGTACCCGGAGATAGAGGTGGAGAGCGTCCAGGAGGGGAAGGAGAAGCAGAGCCCGGCCAAAGCCAAGCACGACGGCCGGCGGCAGATCCAGGAGGACGGGCTCATGAGGATTTACGTCCTGCAGCTCCTGGCCAGGGCCCTGTTTGAAGTTGGCTTCCTGGTGGGGCAGTATTTCCTGTACGGCTTCCAGGTGAGCCCCGTGTTTGTGTGCAGCAGGAAGCCGTGCCCGCACAACGTCGATTGTTTCATTTCCAGGCCGACCGAAAAGACCATTTTCCTGCTGATAATGTACGGGGTGAGCTGCATGTGTCTGCTCCTGACTGTCTGGGAGATGCTGCACTTGGGGTTTGGCACCATCCGGGACACGCTGAATGCCAAGAAGAAGGAGCTGGTTGACTCTAGCACCTTTAACTACCCCTTCACCTGGAACACGCCGTCGGCTCCACCAGGCTACAACATCACGCTGAAGCCGGAGCAGATGCAGTGCACGGAGCTGTCCAACGCCACGATGGCCTGCAAGCAGAACAAAGACAACATAGCTCAGGAACAGCAGGATGGCAGCAACGAAGGGAACGTTCCCATTGACCTGGAGATCCTGCAGAGGGGAATCAAAGTGGCTCAGGACCGCCTGGACCTTGCCATCCAGGCTTACAACAACCAAAACAACCCCAGCAGTTCCAGAGAGAAGAAATCCAAAGCGGGCTCAAACAAAAGTAATGCCAGCAGCAAGTCAGGAGATGGGAAGAACACAGTCTGGATTTAACATTGGCTCAGTTGATATGTTGTGGTTTTTTCTCCTAGTTTATCATAACCAGCAACCCCGTTAATAAAGGCTCTCATTAAGCAAATATTTGACTGCTGATTTTCAGGGATACCATTGGCTCGTGATTCAGCCCCTGGAAAGGGTTTATACACTGACTCTAGGACTTTAGAACTTTATTCTTTTGTCTTCCAAGTCTGGAGACAAATAAGTATGTTTAATTCATTCTCATTGAACGATTTATGCTGTATGTACAGTATTATAGTACATTTATTATGCACAATTTTTTTTGTATTTGTACACTGGATCAGATGTTACACTTTTTATATCAACAAGGACAAAGCAATGGGTAGCCATTAGCATTTTGTTAATTTTATTATTGTTGTCTGCAGTTATGTTGTTGTTCTTCCTTGTTTTCCAAGTAAAACTTTTCTATGCTGCATTTCCAAAGTGCCTTGAACATGCAGAAGTGGAGTCTCCGGGCAGCTCATGGGTGCAAATCATGAGCAGGGAAAGATTTGGGAAACCTCTGTCAATGGTGCTCCTGACTCTGTCTTTTACTAAATTAATGTGCTGCTTGGAACCTGGAAGTGTCATCCCATAAGCCCCTGTGTCCTACAGTCTCTTTTCTCTATGGAAAATGACTTGCAGGAAAAAATGTGTGTGTGTGTGTGTGTGTGTGTGTGTGTTGGGAGCAGGAGTGCCAGTTGGGGGGCAGAGAGGGCTCAGGGCTCCCTGGACACCTTGTGCAACAGGAGGGAGGAGACACTTCAAACTCCTGCAAAACATCTGGAAAAACCTAAATAGAAATGATTGGATTCAGTAACTCTGCGTGTTTCTGTGCGAGCCATGGGAAGAGAAGTTTGTGAGGCCTCCTGTGGTGTAACACCCTGTGCCCAGGGGCAGGCAGTGGTACCTTTTGGGGAGGATTCCTGTGCTTTGCAAACGAATCAGGTCAGTTGGAGTCATGGTAACTCTGTCTGGCTGTGGAATCCCCTCCCTGTCCTGCAGCCAGCACACACGAGCTGTCTGCGGGAGTCTCAGAGCCCTCTCCGAATATCAATGGTTCTGCCTTATTCCAGACCCCTCTTCCTTCCGTTCTGTCCGAGGGATTTAGTTCAGACAGAGCAATATGTATAATTTAGCTTTCTGCTTGAGAGACCAGTCCGATCTGGCATTCTGTGGGTTTGGCATTAAACTTGAATTTACAATTAGCAGGAGGGGAGTGAGGGACTGATGCCTTTGGCTCTGTCTTTCTGGCAAGGAGCCGGCTCGGCTTGGAGAGAGACGCTGATAAATGTCTCTGCTTTCTGCTGCTATTTATAAGGGATTCGAGACCTTGCTCTGCTCTCTTTCTTTTTTCAGGTTTCCATGCATTTTAATATCCTTTAGAGGCCTGTTTCAAGCAGGACTGTTCTTTTTCAAGGCTACCTCAGTCCTTTGTCAGAGCTGGATCAGGAGCAGGATTCATGGAATCATCAAATCCCAGAATGATTTGGGTGGGAAGGGACCTTAAAGACCCTCTCATTCCATGTCCTGCCATGGGCGAGGACCCCTTCCACTATCCCAAGGTGCTCCAAGCCCTGTCCAGCCTGGCCTTGGACACTTCCAGGGGTCCAGGGGCAGCCACAACTTCTCCGAGCATCCTGGGAGGAGTGAGGGATGAGGGATGAGGCTCCGTGGAGGACACAGAAAAATCCCTGCCCTATTCCTGTACCTCAGAACATCCAGGTGCAGTCTCCACATTAAGCTCTCTCCAAGGGGACATGAGCACGTCTTTGCTGTTCCCCTCTGCCTGAGCACTTCCTTTAAATGGGTGTTGTGCTGAGTTGTTTTGGTCTGTTTTCTCTCTGGGACACCAGGCAGGCCAGGCATGGGTCCAGACTATCCCTGAGCAACCTGGAGAGCCTCTGCTGAGCCCAGAGCCAGCACAGCCCCTGTGTGAGCCCCTCCGGAGCTGTGGGGACTCTGGGAAGGGAATTGCCCCCCTGGCCTTTGGCACTGACCCCTGGCTGCTCCGGGGAGCGGGTGGAGGAATGCCAGGGTGGTCTCTAAGGAAGTGAGAGTGACCCCGGACGTGTGCAGCAAGTGGATGTGGGCAGGGATGGCCCGGGGAGCTGGGACTGGCTGTGTGGTCCAGGGGCACTTCAACAGTAGCACTCCCCTAGTAAAGAGTGGCCTGAAGAAAGTCACAGTGATGGGCAGAGGCTCTGCTGGGGCGAGCTGAGCGTGGTTGGGAAGTTGGGTGGAAAACGTCTGAGAGTACGAGGGAGAGACATTTGGAGCCTGGAGATAAACAGGGCTGGTGGCCACAGTCCACTCATCACCCCCAGCACTTTGGTTGCTCTGTTCAGTGTCCCGGGTGGGTGACATTTAACCCCGTGTGGTGCTTTGGGAACAGCCTTTTCCCAGTGAAAGCAGGGAAAATCCTCCTCACTGCTCTCTTCCCGAACTAATTCCTATTAAGGACGTAAACCAGGCTCCCACCTGTTCCTCCCTGGTTTTGTGTTATTTCCCAGTTAATGACCTGTGTGAAGCTATTGCCTCAGGGCAGTCCTGTGGGCTTCTGCCCACCCAGTAAATCCCTGTTAATGAGCAGAGTGTCCACAACATTCCAATCCCAGCGCTGGATTCATTCTGAGAATCCCAAGTAAAGGAGCTGTTTCTGTTACTGCTTTTTATTTTCACTTTCATTGTGTACAAAGTGCACATTTGGATTGAAGCTGAGCGTGTGTTGTGGGGTCTGTCCCAACTCTGTTCTGGCTGTAGCTGTGGCTGGTTTTGGAATATCAGACTTTGTTTTTCTTTTTGAAGAAACAATACCTGCATTGCTTTAAAATGCTCTTGCTTTGGCTTAATGTGGACCATTTTGAAATAAACATCCAGGAGAGACTTTGGGACAAAAAATGCTGGATGGAATTTGGATTTGTGGTGACATTCTCTGAGTTTGGGAAGAAAAAAAAAAAAGGGCATTAAATCCAGTGGATTGCTCCAGTCTTAGTGAAATGGCTTCTTTTTTCCAGCAATAGAATATGGGGGGGAGGGAGAAGGATATTTAACGATTTGTCTTAGAGCCACAATTTGGAATTTTTATGCATGTGCCCTTGTTTAGGTCAATAAAGAGTCGGCTCGGAATGACCTGTGCCTTTGCATGGGAATCGCTCTGCAGGGACGAGAACAATCGCGTTAGAAAAGGGGAAAACCCAGCAAGTTGGGAAATCAGACCTTGGAAAGGGTGGAGAAGAGGGAAATCTGCATTTCTGCATATGGATGAGCAGGCGGGCAGTGCCCAGTGACCTGTGCAGGATTTGCTGCCCCAGTTGAGCCGCCCGGCTCCTGTCACAGGGCACGGCCGGGTGCCCGTGCCCGTCACAGGGTGCCTCCGGTGAGTGTCCCTGCTGTCCCCTCGCTGCCAGCCTGACCTCGGGCGGCGGAAGGAGGCATGGGGTGTTTGTCCTGCGTGCAGCTGGCAGGGAGCTGGGAGGGAGCTGGGTTCTGTTCCGGGGGCCTGGAACAAGGGCTGTTTGTCCGGAGTGAGGAGAGCGGCCGCGGTGCTGCCCTGCTCCCAGGCAGGAGGGGTGACGGCCACCCAGGCCAGCTCCAGCACTAATGACTTCTCTTTTCTCCACTGCCAGGGCACCTGAACAGCCCAGGGACTCCACAGCCTGCGAGAAGAGCACGGGACAGGGAATACCTTTGCCAGCTCCATGCCTGGGAAGGGCAGCACCAGCCTGAGCCATGCCACAGGTTCCAGGAGAGGGATAACTGGGGCCAGGGCTGCTGCTGTGCCAGCACAGATCCCAGGGCAGGGATCACAGGACCTGGGCTCCTGCTGCTCCCACACCCTTAACCCCCTGAAATCTTTACACACGTGGTTTTATCCCTGTGTGAGTCCCTGCAGGCAGCCACAGGCCCTCAGTTCAGCCTGTGACCTGGCAGTTTTAGGTACAGAAGCCTCTGCTGAACAGCAAATTCACAGTGAGAAGGTCCGAAATTATTTTAACCACAGCTGAAAAAGTGGATACAGCCCCAGTACCCTGCCCTGGTAACCCTACCCAAACATTTGTGGAGCAGTGGTCTGGTAGAAGCCCATCCTGTGGTGGTTGTGTTTGATCCTGTGCTTGGGAGAAGAACCAGAGGTCAAAGCTGGGATCACACACAGCCGCTGCAGGCAGATGTGCAGAGCTGCTGGAGATGCCCCTGGGTGTTTGTGTGGCCTCCAGCTGCCACTCCAGGAGGGAGCAGAGAGGGAGCAAAGCAGCTCCCAGGGGTCCCTGTCACATCTGCCAGCCCCGGGCGGATGCCTCGGGTGCCTGAGGACCTCTCCCAGCACCACACGTCTAGACGTGATCCCAGTGGAGCTTTGTGGTGCCCGCTGACAGCTCCTCCTCCTCCTCCTCTGCTGTGAACTGAGGGTAAGGGTATTGCCAGTATGAGATCCTCCCTGCAGAGTGATTTTCCCTTTGGAAGCATAGGTTGGGTGTTAAATATTGTTAATGTTAAGTGTTCTTACCTGTAGTTCAGCTATGGTTTGGTAGCAGCTTGTATGGAGGAGTGTTACATTCCTGTAGCTTGATTTGTTAATAATTCAAGAATTCCTGGTCCCAGGCACACAATTTGCTGCTGTGAGGTTCCATCCAAAGGAGCTGTTCATTGAGACGTGCTCAGTGCCTGATCCCTGTGAATGGGATGTGCTCAGCTCAGTTACAGTGGAACAGTTCCTGAAGGACAGATCCGTTTGCATGAGTTAAATGATGTTCTGTTAATCCATAGCTCGGTGTGATCCAGCCTCCAAAGCAGCAGGGGAAGGAGCCTGGGGCCTTCTGCTCCCAGGGAAATTGTCATTCGTTTTCTCTGTATCAGAGGAGGCTCCAGATACCAGTTCATCATTGCTCGGGAAATGACATTTTGTTTTCTGCAGCGTGACATTATCGCTGTTGTGTAAATTCCATGTTGATAGCTGGGGAAAATGTCTTGGAAGGAGGATTTAAAGGCATCTGATCAGTGCTTTTCAGGACTTGGGAGCCATTTCTGTGCAGGCCAGGTTTTGCTGTCCTGCTCCCTTTTATTTTTATTGACCAGGATGTTCCGGCGGCTCTTTGGCAGAGGATGTGGATCCCAGCAGCCCCTGAGGCTGCTTCACGAGGGCCCTGGGAGGGTGACACGAGGTTTCTCCCATGCCTGAGCTGTGACTGTGGCTGCCCCAAGGCCTGGATTCCCTCTGTGGGGTGAAGCGTGGCCGAGCAGCAGCACAACAGGAGCTGGGATCCCACTTTTCCATGGGAGCCCCAGCAGAGGTGGGTGAGGCTCTGAGGGGAAGCAATGCACCCCTGGGTGTTGTCTGGAATGTGCTGGCCCTGGAGGTTCCTCTCAGGATTCCCGTGGCAGTCAGGATCCCAGGCCCTGCTGATGGATGGAATTCCTTCAGCCAGCAAACAAGCACTGCTGTGGTTTAGCTCTGCTGGGAGCGTTGATAAGCACCAGGGCAGCTCCTCAGCTCTTGTCCTGTCCTCATTTAAAGAGGTATAATGATTGGAGCTACTTTTTTTTTTTTTTTTTTCCCTGAGTGTTTTTTATCCCTAGAAAATTGGTATTCCCACTTATGAATGTTTGCCAGGCTTTTCATAACTTTTTCGATAAAATTGAAATCACCTGAAAAACCGCGATCAACAAACTTTTTAAAAAGCCTGTTCTGTACTGAAAACAGCCTTGGTGACACACCAGGGCCCTGGTGAGAAGGGCCTGGAGTGGCCAGGCAAGGGGCAATGGCTTCCCCCTGCCACAGGGCAGGGCTGGATGGGATATTGGAAAGGAATTGTTCCCTGTGAGGGTGGGCAGGCCCTGGCACAGGGTGCCCAGAGCAGCTGTGGCTGCCCCTGGATCCCTGGCAGTGTCCAAGGCCAGGCTGAACAGGGCTTGAAGCAGCCTGGGACAGTGGAAGGTGTCCCTGCCCATGGCAGAGGGTGGCAGTAAATGTTCTTTAAAAAGGTCTTGTCAACACAAACCAGTCTGATTTTTATAGTCTTATATATCTGATATCTATATAATATGCATAATATAATAATCTCCAACTCTCCTGCAGGTGCTGCTGCCTTCAAGAGAGTTTATGGGAAGTTTGGGACACTTCCAGTGCCAGGAAAAAAATGGTGACCAAAAATGCAGCTGCTTCAGACAGGTAAGAACGGGTGGGAGTGAGGAATTTGGGAGCGGGGCTGGGCAGGTGTCAGGGGACACACAGGGACAGGAACCTGGCAATGTAAGAACCTTCTGTACTACAGACCCAGATGTGAGTGTATCTCAGAGAAAGTGAGGTATTGAGTGAAATGCAGGGACAGAGGTACAGAGAGGAGCAGAGGAGGAGCCCAGCACGGTGATGCTGAGCAGTGTCTCCCTGCCTGATGCAGTTCCTGCTGCCAGGATCAGGTGGATACTGCTGGGCAGGCTGGGAACACGGTGCTCTGCAGGTATGAAATAACCACCTCACCCTGAAGGATGGAGGTGTGTGGTGAGAGAGCAAGTGAGGAGAGAGCTTTGTCCCTTAGGTCACCCAGAACGTGGGGTTTTCAAGGTGCCCCAAAGTTTCCTTTGGCAGTGTGTCCAGAAGGTCTCACTGTCCCTGGGGATTTGTCCCCAGTGCACAGAGGAGGGGGACAGTCCATGGCTGGGAGGGGGTGAGCTCAGCAGGGTGTGATTTAATGACTGGATGTGGCACTCAGTGCTCAGGCCTGGATGACAAGGGGGTGGTCAGTCCAAGGTTGGACTCCATGGTCTAAGAGCTCTTTTCCAACCTTAATGATTCTGTGATTCTGTGAAATGAAGTCCTGGTTTGACTGTTGGCTCTGAAATTTGGTTTCTTTTCCCCTCTTGCCTTCCCTTGCTGACCAGCTGGATTGGAGCAGCATAAGGAGCCTGCTGGGTTTTTAACAAAACAGTACATTAGGATGCTCTGCAGTGCTCAAATTTGTTCATTTTGAGTATTTTGCTGTCCAGTGAGGAAAGGGGAGGATCCTTGTGAAGAAAGGAGATCGCAGAGAAAGTGTCACAGCCAGAGCAGGGTGAGGAGAGAGTTACATAAACTTCTGTGACCTGGAGGCTGTGGCACCGCCGACATCCCCGAGAGGAGAGCCAGGACCTTGAGGGACCTCAAACCTGATTTAACAAACTGCTCATTCTAGTTGCGAATTTAAATTCTCCGAGACTAGGAAGAAAAACTCAGGAAATGGGGAAACAAACCTTCCCTTTGTCAGCTGCCAGTTTAACCGGGCAGCCTCTGCTCGCTGCCCGGGGCCGGGGCCGTGCCGGGGCTGCCCCGGTGGGAGCCGGAGCTGGGCTGCTCTGCCAGGGTGACACTGGGGACCGGGACCCCCCGGGACTGCACGGGGCTGCGGTGACCTGGATTTGAACGGCGCCGGGGCTGCAGCGCTGCCGTGGGAGCGATCAGCCCCGGCACTGCGGGGGTTAAAGCCAGCCGGGAGCTCGGCCGGGATGACACGGGCTGTGAGCTGGAAAAGACCTACAAGGGATGCGGGCAGCGCCTGGCAGCGGGAGATCGCTCCTTAAAGGGCACTGGGGAATGTTGTCGTTCAGTCCAGCCGCGGCAGACTCCGGGAATTGGGTTTCCCCCGTTTTCCTCGGGATATTTGCGCCCTCCCTCCCGAGCTGGTGGCTGCGCAGCCGAAGTTAAAGGACACCAAAGCCTTCAGTGCTGTTTCCGGGCCACTGGCTGGTGAAAATCCTCCCCTTGCCCTGGTCATGTGGGCTCTGAGAGGCGCTGGAGTGACTGCACTGTGACCCCTGAGCTCCCCGTTGTCCCCGGTGTGTGTGCGGCTGCAGCGGCTCCGTGGGATTCCCGCTGGGATCCGGCCGCTGTCCCTGCTCCCTGGGGCTGTCCCTGCTCCCTGGGGCTGTCCCTGCTCCCTGGGGCTGTCCCTGCTCCCTGGGGCTGTTCCTGCTCCCTGGGGCTGTCCCTGCCTGGCCTCGGGGCTCAGCTCCTCCTTTCTGGTCTCTTCCCCTGGCGCTGGGTGTTCAGTGCTCCCGGAGGGAGGACGCTCCATCCCCGGTGCTCCCACGCTGGGCCCGAGCTGCTGCCCCTGGCAGGTCCCTCCCTGAGCTCCTAAAGCCTCTAAGAATCCTTAAAAGGGATTTGGGCTTTGACCTGAGTCTGTTTTGTGGGCAGCCTTGAGAAGCCCGAGTTTCTGCTCGTGTCCTTATTCTCTGCTGTTGAGGGATCCCCTCTGCTGCTGGAAATCGGGTCAGGGTCACTGAAACTGAGCAGCAAAATGTTTCAGCTCAGGTATCATTACCTGAAAGCTGAACAATCCCGGCTTTCCCCTGCAAATTCCTTGAACACTGAGTAACTCTGGGTGTGTTACCACAGGACTTTCAGCACTTAAGGGAGTAAGAGAATGGGGACAAACTTTTCAGTGGTGCCTGTTGTATCAGGGCAAGGGGTGATGGTTTTATGTTGAAGGAGGATCGATTTAGATCAAATTTAAGAAAGAGGGTTTTTTACTGGGGTGCTAAGGAAAAACACAGAGTGCCCAGAGCAGCTGTAGCTGCCCCATCCCTGGAAGTGTCCAAGGCCAGGCTGGATGGAGCTCTGAGCTGCCTGGTCTAATGGAAGATGTTCCTGCCTCTGGCAGGGGGCTGGAGCGAGATGGGATTTCAGATGATTTGAATTTTCTGTGATTCTCTGATCGGCCTGAATTGCTCAGCAGCACAACCAGCACAGAGGAGCCCAGGAGGTCACTGCAGTCACCACGACCTGTTGGGTTTGCCAGGCTGCCACAAGCCCTTGCTGAAGATCCTGTGACCCTCCTTCCTAATCCATTCCAGTGCAGCCTGCCTGGCTCCTCCTGGACACCCAGAGGTGGAGTCACCTCCACTGTGGATGTGCTGACAGTGCTGTGGATTGGCAGCTGGGTGCTGACCCTCTTCTTCTCCCCATGCCTGGTTTCTGGAATGCCCTGTGGAGTGTCAGCTCCACGTGTGGAGCCAAGAGCCTCTTTTCCCCAAATGGCCTCTTTCCCGTGCACGGGTTTGTTTCTTGTTTCCATCTGGAACCTAAAGAGCAAAATTCCCATCGTGGGCGAGACAGAGCTGGGATCTGCTTCCACCTGAGGTGTGCATACTCCTCCTGCTGAGCTTCTCCATGGCGACAAACCCATCAATTTCCCTGAATTTTCCATGTATCAAATCAAGGCCTCGGCTTGGAGAGGCACAGTGAAGATGCTCCATCACAGGGCACACTGTGCTGGGACACTGGGAGAGAGCCAGAATGACCTCTCCTCCTCTCCTCTCCTCTCCTCTCCTCTCCTCTCCTCTCCTCTCCTCTCCTCTCCGAGCAGAGGTAGCCCAACTGATGAAGTCCTGCAGATCCCAGCATCATTCCTGGAGCAGGAGCAGCCCTTACTCCAGGTGTGGGTGTGTGACTGGGGTGCTGGGAGCAAGGGGCAGCTTCTGTACAGGCGGGGGCCAGCCTTGGGAGGGTTTCTCAGCTGGAATCTCATTGTCCTGATCTCTGGTCAGAGTTCAGTTTAGGTTCTTTTATTTGCATGGCAAATCAGGGCATGGTTGTGAAACTGCTTTTTGGGGTGTTCTTTCCCTCACCCCATGGATCCATGGATGTCCTCCCATGGCTCACACCCTTCAAGGCACATTTCCCCGTCCCCCCGCACTGCAGAGGTGCTTCCCAACCATCTGATGTGTCCCCTGCTCCCAAGGTGCCCCAAACATCCCAGCTCTGTGATGAGGGAGCAGCCTGAGCCTCCCTCTGCTCTCCCAGGCTGCTGCTCACGTGGAGCCCCCTCAGCACCCCCAGCCTGGGCCATGACACCTTCCTGGGGACTCCTCGGGGGCTTTCGTCCTTGTGCTCACCCCAAAAGCGGCGCCTGCCTCGTTAGATTAGAGCTGGAAAATCGTGGCCAGATGGTCGATCATCAGCTCCAACAACCGGAGGAGCAGGGATATTTTAGGTTCGAGGGTTTCCCATTATGCAATGGCACAGACACAGCGCGGGGGAGGCGTCGGGTTCTTCTTGCTTTGGGTTTACTAATAACGAGGGATTTGTTTGGATTTTTTTTTTTTTTGTCTCTTATATTCAGGGTCTTGAGCAGAGTCTGATGAGGAGCAACTGAGGGAGCTGGGGGGGCTCAGCCTGGAGAAAAGGAGGCTCAAGGGAGACCCTCTGGATCTGCACAGGTCCCTGACAGGAGGGGACAGCCAGGGGGGTCGGGCTGTGCTCCCAGGGAACAGGGACAGGAGGAGAGGGAATGACCTCAAGTTGTGCCAGGGGAGGCTCAGGGTGGATATTGGGAAAATTGCTTCTTGGAAAGGTGGTCAGGCATTGGCACAGCTGCCCAGGGCAGTGGTGGTGTCACTGTCCCTGGGGGTGTTTAAAACCCTGTAAATGTGGCACTTGGGGACAGGGGTCAGTTGTGGCCTTGGCAATGCTGGGGGAATGGTTGAACTCATTGATCTTAGAGGGCTTTTCCAACTAAACAATTCCCTGATTCTCTGATCTCAGCATGGAATCTGGAGACTGTGGCTTCTCCCGTGGGTTGCTGTGGTTGACCTTTGGCAGGTGTAGTAAAAGCAGTGGGTGAGGATTGGAAATTAGAGCTGAGCACGGGGACTGTCCCTGACAGAAGCTATGAGTTAGGAGAAAGAAGGAGCTTGAGGACAGGCAGGAATGCTCTGTGCCCGGGCCAGCCATGGGGGAACCTGGAAAGGAAGGTTTGGGTTGGAGAGAAAGGGCAGCCCTGGGGTGTTGGGTGTCTCTGGGCACCAGACCTGCTGCCTCCTGCAGCTTTTGTGGTCCTGGGCAGTTGGCCAAGGACCCTCTCCCTTCTTGCAGGCACATCCAACACACTGTGGTGTCCCTGTGCCCCATCCCCTGGCAGAGGAACCCTGCCTTAATCAAGAGCTGTGGGTGTTGTGTGGCTCTGCAGGGCTGCAGGCTCAGCTGGGCCCACTTGAATTCATGTTTTTTGCCCCCCTGACCCTGAAGATTTTGAATAACTCAAGATTCAGAAGCAGCCAGTGCATCTGGAATATTTCTGACTCACTCGTTGCGCTGATATCTTGACACCAGCCCAAAATAACTCTCCGCTGTGGCACAGCTCTGCTGTGGATGGAACAAAACTGCACCGAACCCCTCACGGGGTGCAGAAATACCCCTGAAGCGATGTCGGGGGGAAACAGCCCCGTTTGCTGCCAGCCTTGACCTGGTCAGGAGGACCCAGGGGCGAGAGGGTCCTGGTGCAGACCCCGCTCACCCTCGGTCCCTGCCGCGGCCAGAGGCGCCTCCAGCCTCTTCCTCACCCCTCACCCGTCCTGCCACGGGGGACAGAGCGAGAGGCTGATGGTGATCGCTTGAATAAGCTGGGCTGGGGCCAGAGAGACGCCCCGGCCCAGGGCTGGGTGTCCTCCCGAGGGAGCAGCACCCCGAGGTGCTCAGGTACCCCCAGCACCCCAGGCTGGGGCTCAGCGTCATCCCCGCAGGGAGCTGGAGCCGCTGTGTTCTCACAGGGACACCAGAGCGAGTCCCCTCAGGGCTCCACAGGCACCTCCAGCCCCACGTCTGGGGGCTCTGGGGGCGGTGGGCACAGCAGGAATTGTCCCGAATCCTGTCCCTTGTCCCCGGCGAACAGAGAGGGGCTCCCCCAGGGGAGTGACGCTGGTGTGGTGACCCCTGACCAGCGCAGGACCCCGAAGAGGGGACGTTCCCTGTTCCCCGAGCCTCTGTCCATCCCCAGCCTGTGCCGGGGCTGGCACCGTGGGGACACGCGTGGCCCTGGAGCGTCCTGGGGCCGCCGGAGCCGCTCATGGGCTGTGCTGGGAGAGCCCTCTCCTGGTCGGTGTGCGAGGAGGAGCGGCAGGGCCGGGGAATCTCCCAGAGCTCAGCCCGGCTGTCCCTGCCAGCCCCGCTGTCCCTGCCAGCCCCGCTGTCCCTGCCAGCCCGGCCGTGCCGTCACTGTCACTGCACTGAGCTGTGGGGTGCAGCCCCAGCTGAGCTGGGCACCGCCCGGGCTGGCTCCATGGGAAGATGCTCCATCCAGTCCCCTTCTGCCAGGGTTGCTGCCAGGACCCTGCAGGGCGCTCCCTCAGCTCGGGGTGTCCCTGGGGTGGAGCAGTGTCCCTGTGCTGGGACAGGGATGGAGCGGGGTCCCTGCACAGGGACTGAGCGTCTCTGTGACGGGGCGGGGAGCAGCCACGTGTCCCCACAGGGCGACAGGGTCCCCAGCCAGGCAAAAGCAGAGGGAAGGAGCTTGGTGACACTCTCCGTGTGCCATCATCTCCACACCGGGTGGGTCTCCTGGCTCAGGCGCGGAAATCGTGAGGGACAGGCCAGGGAGGAATGTGGCACTTGGGGAAGACTCCAGTGGGATGAGCTGGAGGGATCAAGGACCGGAGCATCCTCACGGATGAAACCTGGGGAGCCTCCCTGCCCCGTCCCCTCCCTCCCCAGGCGGGTGAGAAGCGGAGCCCCCATCGTTTTCCAAATCTTTATTGTAAATAAATTCTGCGACATTGCAGGAGGAGGCCGAGGCCGGGGCCAGGGCCGAGCCCGGAGCGGCGGCTCCCAGGACGTGCAAAGCGGGAGCTCGGGGCAGGGGGCGCGGGGGTCCCGCCCGGCCCGGCGGTAGCGGAGCAGGCGGTGCGGGGTGGCGGCGGTGCGGCGAGAGGGGGACGGGGACCCCGCCCCGCTGTGCTCGTCCCCGGGACGCGACGGGGCCCGCGGGGGCAGCGGGGGCTGGGGGG
>VZSR01001406.1:507392-522702 GCA_013398615.1 Brachypodius melanocephalos
CCAGTCCCAGCCCCTCCAGCCAGTCCCAAACCCTCCCAACACCAGTACCAGGCTCCCCAGCCAGCACAGGGCCTCCAGCTGGGATTTGGGGACCCCAGCCTGCACTGTGTTCCCCTCAGCTGGTCCCCAGTCCCTGACCAGCTGCCAGCCCCCAGCTGGTTCGCAGCCAGTCCCAGAGCCCCTACAGATTGTCCTGGTGCTTTGAACCAGTACCAGGACCCACAGCATTATCAGAGCCCCCCAGCTGGGACTGAAGCCCCCAATCAGCACCACCCTCCCAGCTGGAACTCCAGCCCTGACTGGTGCCGGTGTTGGCTGTGGGTACCCAGCTGTGGATGGAGCAGGGGGTTCCAAGGGGATGGTGCTGAAACCAGGGAGTGCTGGTGCCCACAGCACTGGGGACATGGGACAGTTCTGGACTGTCCCCAGGGTGGGGGGGGATGTCACCCAAGCGTTCTGTGGGGTGCCCACCCTCAGGAGTTCCTCTCTGCTCTGATTCTGGGGGATGCTGCAAGGCTGTGTTCCATCCTGGTGGTAACAGAACAATTTCAGGAAGACAAAACCCCAGTAAGTTCCTGTTTGTTGCAGTGGGAATGGGGGAAAGCAGCTCATGGGGGGAGGCAGCACAGCCACAGGCACCCCCAGGAGGGGCCCCAGCCTCAGGTGATGGATGCACCACCAACCATCACAGAGAGGGGACTATTCCCTCAGGACTGAGGGTGGGACACAGACCTGGAGACCACCAGCCCCAGCTCTCCCTGCTGGAGGTGCCCAGGGCTGTGCTTGGGCTCCCTGTGCAGGGCGATGGGCAACCTCTGCTGGTGTCTGCCAGGGGGATGGGCTCAGCTGAGTCGCCACGTGCTCAGAGAGGAGCATGGAGGTGCTTCAGTGGCCCCAGCTCATCCCAGAGGTCAGCTGCCCTGGGAAGGCCCTGGAGCTCCCCCAAAAGAGCAAGCTGGGGGCCCTGAACTCTCAGTTCACATCCCTCACCCTCCTCCAGTAAAACTTTTTTGAACCTTTTTGGCCCATTTTGTCTTACCACTCTGACAAGTCCCTCTGCAGCTCAGCTCATTACCCCCAACACTGGCAGAGCTGTCAGGAACTGAAAGCTGAGGGGCAGCTGCATCTCAGCCTGGTTTGAGCAGAGGATGTGCTGAGGGTCATGCTAAGACTGGGGAGCTCCAAGTCCCCCCCAGGGTGTGCAATGGGGGCTGGCACTCACACACAGGGACATCTCCCAAGGGGGCTCTGGTGGCTGCACAGGAACAGGCTCCAGGAAGCACCTTCTCAGCCACACTCAGGGGGGTTCCTGGTTGGCAAATGGTTCTTTTGAGGCAGATCAGCATGGGGCAGGCAGGACTTCCAAACTGGGACCTGCTGCCCTTGGACCTTCCTCTTCCTCCATGCAATGAGGGGAGGAAGTTCAGTATCACTGCATCAGAGATGATCCAGCCCCTGCTGGGCTCCTCAGGAGCTCTGAGGCTGCCAACCCGAGGGGGACAGTCTGTCCCTGTGCCCTTCTGGTGCTCCTCAGCACCACAGGGACAAAGAGGTGTTCAGCCAGGGTAGATCTACACCCAGTCCCAGGGACCTGTGCTAGTGGAAGGTGTCCCTGCCCTGGGCAGAGGGGTGGAACTGGATGATCTTTAAGGCCCCTTCCAACCCAAACCATTCCAAGATTCTGTGTCTCCAGCCTGAGCACCTGATCCAAGGCCTACAGAGTCCCCAAGGGGCCATGAAGCAGCTGCTTCAGTCCCCCAGATCAGGGACTCCACGGTGTAAGCTACAGGTCAGCATGAGGAGGGGGCAGGTGGCACTCAGGGGTCCCTCTCCCCTCCCTGGAAGGGCCAGGTTTGGTGAAAGGCAGCTGCTGATCTCCCCGGTCAGCTCACTATCATGAGGTACCCTTATCTCCCCAGGGGTCACCCTGGAGCTCTGGTCACACAGTCCCAGGGCCTGGAGGGGCCATTCCTCTCTGCTGTCTGAGGGGCACAGAGCTGGTCACTCCCTCCAGGAGGCCAAGCACACCAGGGCAGGGGCTGTTTGGTGCCCCAAGTCCCTCTCTCCCAGGGATCACCTTCCTGCTGGGACAGCCTGTGGCTGCAGGGACTCCATGGCAGAACTCTGAGCCCAGTGGGGTTCAGCTCCTGCCACAGTTTTGATCAGACCTCCATTACAGCAGGTAAAGGACTGGAGCTTGGCTGTTGTAGTAGAGAAGGATTTGGCTCAGTAGGAACCTCTGAAGCCTCGTGTGTGCCAAGTCCCTGCTCCTACTACATGATCCCATTTCAAGCCTGCCCTTTGAGCCTGGAGTGAAGGAGGGACTGCTGTCCTGCGCTCAAGGACAGACAGATCCCACTCCTCTGGGTGCCTGGCCTGGGGCTGTCCCACCCTCCTGGGCCCTGAGCCTTTCCTTTTCCCAATGTGCACCTGAAAGCAGCTTGGACACCTGGTACCAAAGGTTGGCTCCATTCTGCTTGGAACTTCCCTTCAAAAAGCCACAGGCTGCTTTCAGACTCTCCAGAACATCCTCTAAGCCAGCCCAGATCATCCCTGACCTCCATCACTTGGCCTCATGCCCAGGAGAGGTCAACAGGCTCCTACCAACTGCAGTCCAGTTTCTGCACACCCCTTCTTGCTGGGCACCACCCTGCACTGGGTACAACAACTTCCCAGCACCTGCTGAGCACACTCCTCTGGCAAAGCACAGATGGGGTGATGTTCTGGGGCTGGACAAACTGCTGTGCTCCCTTCATTGCAATGCCCACTGCCCACAGACCCCTTCCAGCACAGCTTCCTCCACCCAACCCCTACTGCTCTGCTCCTGCCCCCAGACACATTCCATCCACAAGGCAGAGCAGGATCTCATCCCTCCATTTTATTTCAAAGAATAAAAGTTTGTAAAAAAACCACAAACAAGTTCAAACCACCTGAAAATACTCAAAGACAGCCCCTAGACCACATAAGAACAAATCTCATCCCCATGACCCTCCTCTCCTAAGTCTTTGCAGCTCTGGGGACCATGTGAGAGGAGGAACAGGCTCTGCTCTCCCTCTGGAAGGACAGAGAGCACACTGCCATTGAGGAGAGACCTTCAGAAGCACCACTGTGTCGGTGGCCTCTGAGGACTTAGAGGAAGCTGCTGGCTCTAAACGTGGCCAGCAGAGAGGTGGGAAGATCACAGCCAAGGACAGTGAAGCTACTGCATCCCCATCAATTCCCAGTGGGAGAGCTGCCCAGGCTGCTGGCACTGTGCTCACTCCTGGATGTGCCTCCCGCTCCTGACACAGAGGGTGCCTTGGTAAATCCCTTCCCAGCCCCTCCTCAGCTCCCACTGAGGGTCCAGAGAGCAGCCTGGAGATGGTTCTAGCTGCCAAACAATGTCCCAAATAGGGGGAAAGAGGTTCCTCTGGTCTCTGTGCAGCATTTTCTGCAGTTCTTGTCCTCTTGGCCTGCCCAGGGCAGCTCTGACTCCTTCAGCACCGAGCAGAGCTGAGACTCGTACCCGCTGTCCCTCACACTGCCGTGTGTCTGCTGGAGCCAGGCCCTGTCCACAGCAGGAATCCCGCAGCCCTGGACACCCGTGAGCTTGGGGAGCAGCTGCACATCCCACTCTGACTCCGAGGAGCTCCTGCTGGAGCCATGAGCAGCCTCTGGGCTCTGGGGAGCAGGTGGGAGGAGGCCGGGGCTCTGTGCCCGCTCTGTGCCCTGCCTGGGGACGGCAGGAGCTCCAGGGGCTGTTTCTTCTGCTGCTCTGACATGGAGGGAGCAGCAACATCTGCCTCCAGCCACAGGCAGTGTGGGAGAGGGCAGACAGCCAGCAGGGCAGCTGGTCCTGCTCGCTGTGCTCTCCAGACCAGGCCCGTTCCCGTTCCTGGGTGTGTTGTCACTGTCCCCTTTGTGCTGCTTCCCTTGGGATGTCTCCTTGCTCCAGCCATGCTTGCTGACAGTGCTGGCTGCAGCTGCCTCCCCAGGATCAAAACCTGCAGCCACAGCTCCTGGGGATCCTGACTGGGATACAGGGTCCCCAGGGCTCTCACACAGGCGCAGATCCAGAGCAAGGGAGCTGTGAGGTCTGTTGGAGAGCTTTGTGCCCAGGGGCACGCTGCCAGCCCCCAGCACACCAGGCAGGCCTGGCTCAGACACTTGCCCTGCACCCTGTGCCCCCATCCCTCCACCCACCAGCAGCTCCATCTGCTTACCCAGAGGGGAGAAGCCAAAACCCAGCTCCAGTCTGGGCCTCTTTCCCACCTGGAAGCTCTGTCTGGAGCACAGCTGGCGCTTCCTGGAGGCAGGCTGTGCTTGGGGAGGGTGCCTGACTGACCCAGGCTGTGTATGATGTTCAGATGAAGAAGGCATTACCTCTCTGACAGGAGCAGCTGCTGCACGAGGCCCCCAGCCCAGCTCAGGAGCCAAGCCTACACCTGAAGCCTCCAGCCCAGCCTCCCCCATGGTGCCATGGGCAGCGCAGACCCCTCTGCTGAGCCCTGCTCCCCCGGGCAGCTGCAGAGAACTGTGCTTTGACAAGTCCTCTCCTCCTCTGGGATCTCTGACCCTGTCCCTGGGTAGGCAGGGGGAACATCCCTTGGTCTTCAGGCCATGATCCAGCTCTGCATCTGTTACCAGTTCCACAGCACCCTGCTCAGGCTGCTCCCCTTCCTTTCCCAGCTTGATTCCTCCAGTGCTGTGTGCTTGAGGCACTGCACGTTCATCTGCCAGGCAGGCCCAGGGCACCCTGAGAGGAACCATCAGTTAATGCTCACCCAGCCCCAGCAACACCCCCCCAGGGAGACAAGGCCTCTCCTGCAGTGCAGGGTATTTGCAGCCCTCGCTCAGGAGCAGGGAAGCACTTTTAGCCTGATGAGGCTCAGAATGACTCTGCTGCTGGCAGAGATGGGCAGCACAAGGGATCTCAGCCTCCTCAGCCCTGTGCCCAGGTGGGCTACAGAGCAGCAGGGTTTGAGTCAGAAGAGGTGGGACAGAAGAGGTGGGCTCAGCTGCCCTTTCTAGTTTAGGAGGCACTAGGAGCCCATGGGAAGTTCCCTGAAGGAGAAAACCCATGGAAATGCAGGAACACCTCCCAGGGTTTGTCTAAGCCTTGCCTGGCAGGTACCAAGCGGGTCCTGCTCCAGCCTCTGGTTCCCAGGCACAGGGACCCCATTCCAGGAATGCACCACGCAGCACATACCCTGCTGACTTTGGGCTTCAGGAGTTCCCAGATCCCCAGACTTACTCAGCTGACCACTCCACAAAGCTGTTGGTGAGCTGGGAGATGACACGATCCACAGGGATGTACTGGGAGCTGTCCTGGGCAAAGCGCTGGTGCTGGGGGCTCTGGAGATGCTGGAAGGTGGCAGAGGCCCTTTAACAACACTTTAAAGCATGGCCAGGAGGGGAATTTGCAATAATAGGCACTTCCCACAGCCTAACAGAGCAGAGGGCAAAGGGACAGAGCCAATGTCTGGCAGGTTTGGGAACACTCAGAGTGTCCTGTTCCCCGTTCTGCTGATGAGGAGATTGTGTCTGGATCCAAGAACAGCCCACAGCCTCCCCAGCAGCAGGAATTAGACTCCACCACCACTGTCTGGCACCACAGCTGGGCTCTGAAAGCACCTCCTAGGAGACAAAAAACCTCCTCCCACCTTTTCAATCCACCTGTGCCCCACAGCTGCCATAGAACAGCCTCTTTACCTTATGGATCGTGTAATAGGATGACCCTTGAGGCTCTTGCGCCCCAAGAGAGGAGCATGTTGTGCTCCAACCTTCAAACCCACTGTGCTCTGACCTGCAGGTCTGGGCACACAGATACACCATGATCCCATCCCAGAGGCAGATCCTGCTGGATGCAGCAATTCCTCCTGAAGGAGTTCATAGCACTAACAATTCACAAAGTGAACATGACGTGATTAACAAAGCCCCATAACTCCTGCAAGGAACCAGTTCCCAGGGGAACCTTTACCTTCTGCAGCTCCTCAAAGGTCTCTTGGCAGCACTCACAAAAGCCCCTCCTTTTCCTGGTGACGTGTGAGGAGCGGGGGCTCTTCCCCCCGGCGCTGTGCAGGGCACAGCCCTCAGCACCCCTGCAAGGGACAGCACAGGGGTCACCCCGCCTGGCAGGGCCAGCAGGGACCCAGCACTGGGCTCCTTGTGCCCACATCCACCACAGCTGGTGGTTCCCAGATCCCAGGAACCAGCAGTGAGCAGGAGCAGGGTTAAACACTTGTACAGAAGGAGCTACAGCCTACCTGGCTTGGCAGGAATTGGAGAGGCTTTTCAGAGGCTCAAATGGGCTGGAGCTTTTGGGTGCCAGGAAATTGAGGTCAGGAAAACTTTGGAACTGGTGATGGAAGGGCCGAAATTGCCTGAAAGCAGCAGATCAGGACATCAGACTCATGGCAGTGCTGGCAAGGCTTCAGAGCTGTCCCTCCTGTAGCCTGGAGGGGCTCACGGTGCCACCTCACTTATGATGTGATGCTGCCCAGTGCTCTCCTATGGCTATGCCAGAATTCCCATTTCTCACTGAAAGGGTTAAACCCAGTTCCCAATTGGGCATGTCTTGGACAGAAGGCAAGTTTGTCTGCTCAGCCCAAATTCCACCTTTTGCCCCAGGGCAGAGCTGTGCAGTATTTCCAGCTACCCCACAGCACAGGAGGGTTGTGATTCCCAGGCCACACCTCTCCCCTCATTGCATGCAGCATGTAAACCCCAATATTTGATTCTTAATTGAGATGCCTTAAATGTTGCATTTGGAATAATTAATTGGCTTTGTGGATGCTGGTAGAGTTACAGACTCCTCAGAAACACCACAGGGATCAGGCCCTCTGTGCCCAAGGCTGTCATCAAGTTACAAGCCCTGACCTCCTGTGCTTCAGTCTCACTCCTCACTGCCCAGGGCTCGGGTGGATTAAGTGACCCGCTAAGGATCACACAGGGAATCTGAGCAAGGGAGGAAACTGCTGTCAAGTTTCATTTAACACCTTTTTTCTCCCTGACACACAAGACACCTGGATTGTTTCTCTAAACTCCATCTGCCTCTCTCTAGGAGACAGTCAACTTCCAGTGTGGAACTGGGTCTGCACAGAAGCCAGGCTCTGCCTCATGGGCAGAACAGTCTCTGGGGATGAAGCCAGTAAAGGAGAGACCCCAAGGTTTTAGGGTAGGATATTTAGAAAGGTCACATTTACCTGCTCTGGTCTTCAACTTTCAGAAAAGGGGGCTTCAATTTTCCTGCCAGAGAGAAGCCTGGTTAGTTTTCCTGGCCAAATTCTCTACTTAGTCACTCATTCCCCAACAGAATTCAGCTCCAGAGCTGTGTGCATCAGAACTTCTGGTACTGGTGAATGTCAAGTGGTGGCCAAGCACAGCCAAAACAGCTCTTTAGGTGATCTTCAACAGCCCTGACCCCAGGTGTGCAGTGGGGTAACCAAAACACCAGGCAGCCCAACCATGGGACATATCTTTGGAAGAGTATTCAGCCATCCCCTCACATCTTTAATGCCTCCTCAGTCTTACAGCTGCTGGCCTAACCCTGGGTCTTCTGACTCCAATCTCAAGAATTGTCACACAATGTGACACAATGTGCCACTGAGTATGAGAAGGGAACTCAGGAGCTGCAGTGGCTGCTGCACTGGCTGAGCTCTGCAACAACTTCCAGCACCTTTTCCTCCATTCACCCTGCCTCAAGTGCACAACCTGGCTCATCACCCTGGCTCAAGCCAGGATGGTGATGAAAAAAGCAGCAATAGATGCTGGAGACAAACCAAGGTGCTGCCCAGCCAAGCCTGGCACCAGGACACTGCTCGAGAGCAGTATCTGGCCTCTGCTCAGCTCCCAAGGAGGGCAAACAGCAGCTTTGCTTCCCATGGAGGCATAAAATAGATGAAGAGAGCAGAAGAGTCTCAGCAGTGCATTGAAGGAAAAGGTTTTCAGAGCCAGGCTGGGAGTGGAGGTGCCAAGGTCCCTCCCGTCCTGCAGGTATGTTCCACTCACATTACACTCACTTTGGAAACCTGAGTCCTGATCAGGCTAAGAAACAAATAAACACCAAGGTGTCCCCACAGGGCATCTGCCTGACCCTGAAACCAAGCCTCTCCTTGGTTTCCTCTCCCTCATGGCCTCTGAAGGGCGAGGAGTTTTGTTTTCTTGTGATCCTGGCACTCAATGCTATTTTTTCCAAAGATATTTCACCCTCCTTCCCCAGAAAGGCTGAGCCCACCTGTCCTCACCAGCCTCACCCTCTGCTTTGCCTCAAATGTGCTGCTACGTCACTGAAGCAGCTATTTCAGTACAGGATCAAGTTTTTTCCATGCAAACACTGCCAAATGCTCAGCACTTCTGACAGAGAGGCCATGTGAAGGCCCCAGATCCAGCTCAGATGGGTGCATGGGTCTCGAGTGAACCCACCACTGACAAACAGCTCCAATGTCACTGCGAGACCCCAGGCCAGGCTCAGAGCATGCCCAGCACAGATCTGAGAGCTTACAGGCAGAATCTGCCACATCCAACAGCTTCTCGAGCCTTTCTTCAGCACCTTCCCCCCACCCCAAACTGCAAAATAACTCCCAAGTGTCTCACACACACTCCAGGTCGAAGCCTGCTCCAAACCACTCCTGAGCTCTCCGATGCACGGAGTCAAACAAGCCACAGATCAACTGACGTCACCAGTGCCAATTTCAGCACCACAATTGGCTCTTGTCTAATTGCAGATGAGGATGAGAACCTGGCTGTTCCCCCTCCCTCCTCCCTGGGAAGCGCCGTCCCCGGCTCGGTGTCTCAGCAGCACATCTCAGCCCAGCAGAAGTGAGTGGGCTGGGAGGAACACACTCTCCTCTGCAGGATGCATTATTCCTCAAAACCTCCTTTAAGCTGCTGGATTCAACGTGCAGCAGCACTGTTCTCAGGTGCCTTGGGATTCTGGGAGCTGTCAGCAAAGGGTTTTTAGGATTTTTAAACACAGTGTGAAATCAAAGGTCTTCAGCTGTCCTGGGAGGCTGCAGCCAGACTCCAAAAAGGAGTAACAGAACCCATTCAAGGGGAACTGCCTAAAGAATTGGCATATTTTGGGATTGCCAAAGGTTTTAATGTATTTCAAATTCTAAATGAGGCTTCTCCAAGCAGCTCTACATCTGAGCATAAACAGCAGAACAACTTCCAGGCCTACCTTTGTGAATTTTGGATCTGGAGGCAGGGCATTTCACCTAGAGAAAAAAGGGACAGATTCAGCATGGGAGCAGCACAAGCAGAGCTGCAGTTACTGATCCCAGAGCAGCAGCAGCCTCACCCACCATTTCAGCCACCTAGAGCACCTCCCCTCATTTTGTCTCCCAAGCTACCCAGGGTTATTTGAAATACAACATAAAGGCTGCCACACCCTGTCCTTACATCCCACTTTCCCCCTGACCTCTCCAATGCATGAACCAATCTTTTGGTGAGCCAGTGTACCAGCCACATCACCATCACACTTTGCTTGTGTGTGTGGTTTTTGCTTTCCCTCCTAAATCATCCTTATCTCAATTCATGAGCTTTCTCACTTTTTCTCCCCCCACGCCAGGGGATCAGAGGGTGGCTGTGTGGGGCTGAGTTGCCATCTAGGGTTAAACCATGACCCTTAGTCCCTTAGGGTCAAAGTCAGTATTAGCTGTGCTAAATCAAAGATACTAATACTTATCAACATCTACCTCATTCTCATCTGGATTTACGCCCCAACTTTATAAAGGGAAAAAATTATTTGAATTTTTTCATCTCCATCACTAACACAAGCACCAGATTGGATCCAGTACCCCTTGACTGGCCCACTGGCACTGAAGTTGCTACAAGAATTGTTCAAAGCTGCCCAGGGACCCTGAACTCCTGAAATTGGCTGCAGTTAAGTTGTTACCTCTGTCTTCTGGCACTGCTTCCTTGCTCCTGAGATGGCTCGCAGCAGCTGCTGGGCATAGGACAACATTTCTGGGCAGGTAGGATGTCAAAGAGCCAAAGCTCAGCCAGGGAAGGGAGCTGCTCCCCTCAGACTGTGCCACACCTGCCATGGGACCAGGAAAAGCCGGAACCTGCAGCCCCTGGAACAGAATCTCCCCCAGGGAATGGTCCAAGATGAAACCAAAGAACATTTTGAGGGACAGCCCCTTCTCATTGCTCTCTAGCAGAGCTGGAAGCTGCTGGGGCTCTGCAGGAAGGAGACACTGGCAGGAGCTCTGCAGCACACAGAGCAGAGCCCCAGAGGCTAAGCAGAGCCCAGGGACAGGATCCAGACAGGCTCAGCCACAGCTGTATGTCACTGTCATCAGACACTCAGGAACCTTTTACTCCAGACCTATTATTAGTATCAGAGTTCCACCATCTGTCTTTGCCATCACCCCCTCCCCATCCATCATGGGGATGGGAGGTGCCTTCCAGAAGGAGGTCCTCAAACATCAGCACTTCCTAATTAAACCCAACCAAATCCTGCCCTTATCATGATTGCACTTTCAGGTTAATTAGTAAAAATGGAACAAATTGATGTACTGACCAAGATATTGACATTTCCTAATGTTCCACCTTCAGTACATTACAAGGTACCCTGTGTTTGCTGTGGCAAATGTGACAGTGGCACGTTCTGTACACAAATCTGGTGTTTGAGGGCAGACCCAGCCTCGGCCAGGATGGCATCACTCCAGGATATTTGCCTGCAATTTCTTCCTTCTGTTCTACTCTCCTTACATCACTTCTGCTCCACCTGTCTCCAAAATCCCTCATTCCCAGCAGCCTCCTTGCACCCCACAGTGAAGGATACCATCCACATGCAGGATCTGGACTCCCCACAGGCGAGCGTTGGCGAGGATGCTGCTGCCACTGCAGGTGTCCTGTACAGAGAGGTTTGGCAAAGCACAGCTCAAAGCACAGCCACGTGCAGCTCTAAACTGAGCTCAGGGCCCTTCCTGCTGCCCAACTGACAGAGCACTGCGTGGCTCTTATTAAAATCAGGGCACAGCAGTAAAGAATCAAACTCATGCTTTATCTACCCCAAATTAACAGCAGCATCTCAGGCAAATGTTTAATCTCTGATACAGCATGAGCTTCTAAGTGGGCACTGAGATTTATCTGGCCACTTGTGACCTCAGAGAAAGGACTGCAGAGGAGCCTCTTGCCCCAGCTACATTGCTTTAGTTCTTCTTGGGATAAAAATCCATCTAACAACAGGTCTTATGTTAATAATTCTCTTGTGTCAAGCACCCAGATGGCTGGGACAGGCCTTAGATGTACAACACTGGATGACATGGCTCCACAAATAGCAGTGACCAGGAGCACTACACAACATTCTGCCACAAGCAACTGCTTTGTGCCTTTCCCAGCCCCAGGATGTGCTCTGTCAGCAGGGCAGGGGCTCTGCAGGAAGGCTGGCACTGGTTCTGCTCTGCTCAGCAGAACTCTGAGCACACCCAGCCCCAGCAGAGCCCATCCAAGGCTGCTCACCTGGTTCTTCATGGCCTTGTGCAGCAGCTCCTTCCCTCGGCTCAGCAGCACCTGAGGAGAGAGGAGACATGAACAGGTCCTGGCAAAGAGCAGGAGAGCAGCAACCCCTGGGGATCCCCACACTCTGCTGGGCTCGTCTCTGCCAGTGGAGAGAGGAAAGAGCCTTTCCAGGGAACACAAAGTGCAGAGAGGACCACTCAACTGCACCACCAGCACCAGCCAAGGCTTGGAATTATCGACCAGCAGTGAAATGAGGGCTCCAGAGTGTGCCAAGGAGGCAGCAATGGAAACTTGGAAACTGTCTGTTGCATAATGGAATTATTAAGGCTGGAAAATACCTGGAAGGTCATCAAGTCCAACCCTTCCCTAGGACAGTCAAGGTCACCACTAACCCCTGTCCCCAAGTGCCACATCCACACAGTTTTCAAATTCTTCTAAGGACAGAGATTCCACCACTGCCATGGACAGCTGTGCCAGGGTTGGACAATCCTTTCCATGAAGGAGATTTCCTTAACATTCAATCTAAACCTGCCCAGCACAACTTGAGGCTGTTTCCTCTTGTCCTGTCACTTGTTACCCAGGAGAAATGACCAAGCCCCATCTGGCTACAACCTCCTGTCAGGGAGTGCAGCCAGATCAGGTCCCCCTGAGCCTCCTGCTCTCCAGGCATCCCAACGCAGGGGTCAGGGTTAGGAACATGCTGGGAACTGAGCCTTATTCTCAAGCCAATGGTCTCAGCAGAATAGTTTAGCTCTTTGTAAGACAAGGGACAGTGCTGGGAGCCAAGACAGGGGACAAAAACTGAGAGAAACCTCTGCAGCTCAGGTTTCCCACTGCAGTGCTTCAGCTCCAGCTGGCAGAGAGTCCCTATGCCTGGACTGGGGCAGCTGCCTTTCCCCCGTCACAGCTTCCAGCAGACACCACATTCAAGGGGGGATGTTGGAGCCTGCCCACAAGAATTTGTGAGCAGAAAGCCCAGCTCCAACAGGCAAATGGGACCAGGAGAAGTCCTTTCCTGCAGGAGGCCCTCATGGATCTCTTCCCAGGGTACAGGGGCATTGCCCTGTGTCTCTGAGTACCCAGAGACTGCAATGGTTTTCTCTGGTCTACACTTCTCTGGCTTTTCTCACCACATCTCTGCCTGTTCCTTCAGCCAAGGCCTCCATTCCTTTGCCATCCAGCAGATTTCCTTGATTATAGCTCAAAGCTGTGACATGCATGTTTGAGTAGAGAGTGATGGCAGACACAAGGAACAAGAGTAGGAATAGGAACAGCCAGGGAAACAGGAACAGAGCAGGGAAAAAAAACCACACAGAATATTTGTTCAGAGCAGGAACAACTCCACCTTCCAAAACTGGCCCCAGATTCCACCCTACAGACCCCTTGGGCCAAAACTTTTGTAGCTCTTACAGTGTATGGTGGCTTCTGGTGAGGTCTGGTTGGGTTCCCTCTGGGGGCAGCAGGCACAGAGCTCATGGATTTTGTGCCTTTTGCAGTTGGGCTGCTCTGCTTCTCCTCCCGAGGCCTGGCCTGGCTCTTCTTGGCCTCTCTGTTGCTGGACACCACACACGTGACTTCTTTGCTGAGGAAGCTTTCGGTCACCTGCAGCGAGACAGAACAGAGCATCTCTGCAAGTGTCTGACCCTGAGCTGACAGAGCCCTGCTAAACAAAGCTACTGCCCCTGGCTCAACTCCCACACAGCCAGGGGCTGCTGGAAGCAATCACATTCCTTCTTTCATTCCATACTGCTCTCTCCAAGAGGAGAGCCTGTGATGTCCTAGAGACTCACAGCCAACAGTCACCAGAACTTCAGATCCAGGTTCACAACTCTGTCACCACCACCCAGTACCCCTCACACAGTACTTTAAAAAAAAAAACAGCATCTGAGGAAAAGGCCCTGGACATCATGGATCAGACTGGAGGAGCTCTGTCCTCAGAACAACATAACAAGTTTTAGAAAAATAAAGGAGAAAGCGAACACCTGGGCAAGCAGCTCCACAGAGAACAGGGCAGGAGGGAACCAGAGAGATGAAACACACACACCTCTGCACAGGAGATATGAGGCCAAGAAAGAGGTGGAAACCCAAAAGTTGGGACAGTAGTGGTATTGTGAGTCAATAATGACTTGGCTTGTCAGAATCTGTGCAGGAGGCAGTCAAGGGGCTCAGGTGTGAAGCCCTCAGGAAGATAAAGATCTGGGCAGCCCAAAATCACAGCTGCTGAACAAGGTGGTTCTGCCCCATTGCAGAACCCCTGTAAGTGGCGATTCCCAAACCATGAAGTGGGTGTGAAGTGCTGCCAGGGTCGCTGCAGGCCGGGCTCACAGCACAATCTCCCCATCCAAATAACACTCCAGAGTGTCACCAGCCCCGTGCCAAGTTCAAGGTGCCACACGCAGCCCAAGGCCACAGGATGTCCTTACCTGTGTCCTGAACTACACACAGAACCTGGACTTGGATATTGCTGCCAAAGAGCTGCTTTACAGACAGTGGCTGTGGTGTAGTTCAGGATCCCAACAGATGCAAGAGGAATGAGAGCTCCACTGCCAGGACCTCATTTCAGAGAGGGAGGGCCAGGATGGTGTTTGATAGGAACCAGAAGGACAGTCAAAGTCTAAAATTATTTCCAGCAGCTGTGCAGAGAATTAACTGTCTGCTGGGAGCACAGGGTTCTCAGACTGGAGGATGCCCAGCTGGGCAAGAGATGTCCCAAGTGTGGGTGGCACATCCAGGGGAGGACAGAGAGAAACCAGCAAGTTCAGGATGACGGTGCAATTCATGAAAGGGAAAACAGTGCAAGTCACCTTCCCCACGTGTCTGTGCAGCCAACACCTGATCAGGGCTGAAGGGATACAGCATCAGCAAGAATTAAAAGATTTTACACCAACGTGAATGTTGTAAGATTTAAGTTTTGAGGTTACATGAGATGATCACCTCAGAGATATTAAACAGCTTGAAAACAAATAGTAACAACTGTTAGAACCAAACTGGGCACAAGAGTAATGAGACTGAAAGATGAACAATAGGTACAACTCCATGCTCAGCTCCAGCTTGAGGGACTGAGGTGATGCTATTTTTTGAAGGGTTTTGGGATAGGATAAAAGGAATTGATGAGAAATATCAGCAGTAAGGAAGCCTGGAGGCCATGAAGGATGCCACTGGGATCACCCAAATAACAGCCTCCCAGGGAAACCATGAGAAAAGCACACAGCTCCAGGATAAGAACCTTGGTTGGCATTTCCCTACTTTACCCTATGTTGAATTCCATTAGGAAGTCCCACAACTTCCCTAAAACATTAAACTGCCACAGGCTGTTGTCAGCAATGAGGGAGAATCACGCATCAACCAGTTACAACCACCTGGAAAACGTGTCCCTGGCCAGGCAGCCATTTATCACTGTGTGATGGTGCACCCATCACCACACGGCCAGTTATCACCTCCGGGAGGTGTCCCTGTGAGCGGCAGTCGGTTCTCAGCCCCTGGGAAGCGCTCCCAGGCCGAGGTGACCCTCAGCCCTGACTGGAAGCACCTCCATGGCCAGAGAGTGAGTAGTCACCACCGTCTGGGAGATGCTCCCGCGGTGGTCTCCAGCACTGGCCGGATCAGGCAGCCGGGAACCACCTGGAATGTTGGGAGGGAAAGGTTGGGCCCGAGCCGGACGGGACAGCCCAGGCCCCCCCGAGGGGCCGGAGCGCGGGGATCGGGGCCACCTCCACCAGTCCCCCACACCAGGGCTCCAGCTGCCGGGGAGGCCGGGAGGGCACCGGCTCACCAGAAAAAACAAGAAAATCAGGATACATTAAAAAATGAGCAGAGACAGAAAAGGAGCGAGGCCTCCCCAAGACCCCCCAGTCCTGGG
>VZSR01001406.1:522802-549663 GCA_013398615.1 Brachypodius melanocephalos
AGCACACCGGGCCGCCCGCCCGGTCCCGCCGCTCCCGTCCGGGCACGGCCGCACCGACCCCGACCTCCCTCCCGCCGCTCCCGCCGGCGCCACAATTTGTCCCGCCGCGGCCGCCGTCCTCCCCCTCTGCAGGCCCAAGATGGCGGCGCCCGGCGGGGCGGGTGCGGCGCCGCTCCCGATCGCGATTCCGATCCCGGCCCCCATCCTGGTCCCGGACCCGCCGCCCTTCCCGGCCTGGCTCGCAGCGCGGCTGGACGCGCTGGGGCTGGACCGCGCCGTGTACGGCGCCTACATTGAGGGGCTCCTGCGGGAGGAGGAGAACGATGAGGAGCGGCTGGAGGCGCTGCGGGCCGTCCTGGCCGCCTGCCTGGTGAGGGGCGGGGGTCCCTCCGCGGCCCCCGGGCCAGCGGGGTCTCGCCGTCCGCCCCGCGCCGATGAGCGCGCCGTGCTCCCGCCGGGGCTGCCCTGAAGCCCAGAAGGGCAGGCGAGGCTGCGGCCTCCATGGGCCGGGGGGGGTCAGCGGGGCGGCGGGACGAGCCCTGGGGGGCATCAGCCGCTTCCCGGAGTGCGTTACCCCCTTACTGGGAGAACACCCGCATCTGGAGGCTTTGTTTGGCCCTTGCGGGCTTTTCGGTGCCTGTTTGGGGGTGTTGTTGGCTGGGGAGGGGTTTTGTGCCAGGCTGGGAGCTGATGCGAGCTCTGGGCTGCTGGTGGGGAGCGCAGGGATCCGCTTTGTTTGTGTGCAGCGCTCAGGATTCACCGCGGGCTGGGCGGCCTGGCAGCGCCAGCTCGGCTTCCAGAGGTGACTTTTAATGGTAAATCCCCGGGCAGGAGTGTGCTGGGCGGTGCTCTCGTGCCTCACACACGCCTTGTCTGTCAGGAATCAGATCCGGCTTGGCCTGGGACGGACGGGAACAGCCGTGGGTGAGCTCGGGGGGTGGGCAGGGCTTGCCTCTGCCCCTGCCAGATTCCTGGGAGCCAGGAATTTCTGGCTCCAGGATTTCTCTTCGATAATCCTCCTTGTATGACTTTTACAGTGACTGTGTCTCGGGAATTTTTAATTAATGGATGTTTCATAATGTAAAATGCCAAATCCTGAGTGCTGGTATTGGGAATTGTCTGCTCAGCGGCTGTCGCTGATTTCCTCCCAAAATACCAGTGTGGGAGCACAAACCCAGAGGGACTGGGTGGGTGCTATCAGGGTTTTCTTATCACCGGTATGACACCATTCCTTCTGTGCACTGGCTGTGCCATTCCAGATGGGTTTCCTAAAAGTCAGAGCACCCTCCCCTGCTGTCCCTATCCCCTCCCCACCCTGGGGCACAGCAGGGAGCTCATTGAACTGTTTTTGAGCCTAAAAGAGCTGGAGAAGCAAACGGTGCATCTTGAGGGATGGAGCCAGATGTCTTAGCAAAGTGCTGCTCTGCAGTAGCTGAGGTTAATTAACCTCCCTGTAATTACCAGACTTCATTCCATCCCCGTCACTGTGCCTGGCCCTCTGCAGGCCTGGGAAGTGTGTCCTGTCTGAGCAGTGCTGACTGGCCCTGCCACTGATACTCCCCTTTCCTGATATTCCGTTTTTCTGCTGTTTCCCCTTTTCTGCTCAGTGCTGAGTTCCCTTCTGTGGTGCTGCTGCCAGGACTGGGCAGCTCTGGGGTTCCCATGTCCCTTCAGTCCAGGGCTGCCCCAGTCACACCACAGCCTTGTCCTTCTCTGCCACAGCCACAGCTGAGTTGAGCCTCATTTGCACTTTCTAGCTCGGTTTCATTTTTCTGCCATCCCTGTGAAACATTCTTAAACCCTCAGACTTTGTAATTACTCTTTGTTCTTTTTTAAATTTCCTTTTTGTTTCTTTATTTTCAGACTGTGCTTATTTCTGTATTGACTTTTGAAGCAGTGTTTTATTTGGTTAATTTGGGGGTTTTCTTGCTAAGTCTCTTCTCCTAGTTCCATACACAAATTACAGGGGATTTTTTTGTTCACTTGTTTGTATTTCACAAGCCTTACTAAAATGACATTTCAGGTGACATCTGCTCTCATGTCCATGGTTCCTCAGTCCTGGTCATGTCTTGCACTAGTGAGTTTATTCGGATGTCACCATTTCTAATCAAGAAATTTAAAATCAAGTTCTTTTTCTGTCCAGTTCTTCTCTTTAAACCAGACAGAATCCACCTCACTTGTGTTTTCCATGGTTGGTTTTTCTCTGTATTTACTGAACTCCAAACCAACATAATTTCTTGTTTGTTTGGAAATATTTGGTGGTGCCCCTGAACTCTGTGACCCCTCAGCTGATCAGCAGTGTTTGGCTCTCCCACGTTCCATGGAGCAAATGCCAATCAGCTCCAAGACATTCAGCACCTTTAAGTAACAAATTGAAGCAGGGAAAAAGCCACCTGCAGAAGCACAGCTGGAGAGAGGAGTGAGAACCTGTGAGAGGAGCAGCTCTGCAGGGTCAGTGGAGAAGAGGGGCAGGAGCTGCTCCAGGCACCATGGCTGAGATTCCCCTGAGGCTGTGTGGGGATCACCATGGTGAGGCAGCAGCACCCCTGCACCCCCTGGAGATCCACACTGGAGCAGAGATTGACCTGCAGCCCCTGGAGGAACTGCTGCTGCAGCAAGGGGATGTGTCCCACTGCCACTTCTCAGTTCTGTTTAATGGTCAAGGGGGACCAGAATGTCCCTGCTGGAGGGAGGTGATGGTCTGTCAGCACCACCGCAGTGCTTCCAGCTCTGTTCTGGTCCTGACCTATGATTTATCCCATGTAATTCATTCCCTTTAGTGAGCTTGGCACGGAGGTGGCACTGAGTCACTTCCCTGTGGCCTTGCTCAGGAAGAGAGAGGATGCTGGGCAGGAGGCTTTGGGAGCAAAGATCCCCAGTGGCTCCTGGGTGTGGGCAGAGCTGTGGCACCTGCACAGCCACCATTGTGAAACCCACGTGTGTCAGAGCTGTTCATGTGATTGTGCCATCCCAGAGAAAAGAGTCCTGTGTGTGCTTAACAGGCAGATTTGGGGTGAAAAGCTGTATTCCTGGGCGTGCAGATCCTTTGTGGCTGCTGCTTTTCCTGTCTGACTGGTGCTGGTTTGAAGCAGCCAGCTCTGTTCCGAATCTGAGGAGTCTCTTTTCCTTTACTAGGAAGAAGATCTCTTGAACGATGTGTGCAGGGAGGTTGTGGAGAGGTGGTCTGACTCCCAGGTCGTTGATGCCAAAGAGAAGAAAGAAGGTAGAGTGCTGTGCCTTGGGGTGCTGTGCCCTGGAGTGCTGTGCCTTGGGGTGCTGTGCCTTGGGGTGCTGTGCCCTGGGGTGCTGTGCCCTGGGGTGCTGTGCCTTGGGGTGCTGTGCCCTGGAGTGCTGTGCCCTGGGGTGTTGTGCCCTGGGGTGCTGTGCCCTGGAGTGCTGTGCCCTGGGGTGCTGTGCCCTGGAGTTCTGTGCCCTAGTCCTCAGTGTGGGGTGCAGGGCCTCACCTCAACGGGAACTTTGTGTTTGTCCTGGTAGGATTTAAACCAACGCTGCCCCACGGCTGCAGGTCTGACCTGCCTCTCGTTCCATTGCTGCTCAGTTACTCTCTCACCTGGTATGGGGATGAGCAGCTTCACTTTGTGCTGCCCCAGCATTTGCTGCTCTGTGGGTTCATCATCCTGCAGGGGAAAAGCATTTTTTTTCTTGTTTATCAGGTTTTTGGTCTTCTGTTGTTGTCTTTTAGTTTGGCATCAGGTTTTTTTTGTGGTGGTTGGTTGGGCGTGGTTTTTTTGTTTGTTTGGTTGGGTTTTTTTGTTGGCTTTTGTTTTGTTTGGGCTTTTTCGTGTGGTTTTGGTGGTTTTTTTTTTGTGCGTGGGGTTTTTTGTAATAGGATTTTTTTTCTGATGAGATGGTCATTAAGGTCCAACCCAAACCATTCTGTGGTTTTTTCAGAAACCTTCTTTCCCAACATAGCCAGGGCTGTCTCTGTTCAGTGCTGGCACTGCAGCTGTTATGGTATAGAAGTGCTGTTCCTGTCTATGCCAGTCTGGAAAGCAGCTGGTTTGTACAACTGCAGCTGCTCCTATGGAGAACTGGGCTGTCCCTGCTGCTGCTGCTGCTCACCCCACTCACACCTCTGTATTTACTCTTCCAACATTTTCCTTTTTCCACTCTTCCTATTTTCCCCATAAATGTTCGTTGGAGGAAGCTCTGTGAGGCTGCTGATAAACTGTCACTGCTCCTTCCCCAGCCCCATACAGCCTCACTGTCCCTGTGTCCCCTCCCTGAATCCATCCCTTGTCCTCAGCTGGGAGCCAAGACCTCTCCTTTTCCTTGTTCACTGGAGAGGTTTGTCCTGGTCCCTGTGCAGGGCTCTGGGTGCAGTGGAGCCGTGTGCTGGGAGGATTTGTGGTTCAAGCACGGATCAGTGACATTGCAGTGCTACAGAGCTGACAGGAGATCATGACAATGGAATGTCCCTGTTGGCTAAATCCTGCTTTTTGTTTGCTTTGCATTTTCTTGGTGCCTCTGGTTGCAAACAGCCCATTGTCAGTGCCCAGTGTCACCCAGGAGTGGCTCTGGCAGCAAGTCCCTTGTCACTGGATCAGCCCCAGCATCCCACTCTCCCTCACCCTGTGCATGGACACAGCAGCTCCACCATGCAGCAGCTCAGTGGCTTTCCCCAAAAATCCTGGAAGTCTGTTCTTGGCCTGACCTTGTCTTTGGCTGGGGACAGGGAGAAGTTAATGCTGTTCCATGCATTAAATAAAATAAATTTCTTCTGGGGACAAGTGACTGGGATTGCTGGAGCTGCTGCTGGGCTCCTCCTGCTCCTGCCAGTGCTCACCCACAGGGATTTTTCTTGTTATAGAAAGGCAGCACAGTGTGTCTGGGTTCATGGAATCCCAGGGTGAAATTAATTCACTGGGGTTCCATAAAAGGATAAATCCCCTCTGAAGCGTGTATCCACTCAGAATAAGAAATTTCTGAGGGTAAGTGATTAACAGGCTAAAAAAAATTGGCATCAAAACCCAGATGTCATTTTACGAAGTGAGAAGTGGAATTTCAGTGTTAAAAGGTAAATCAGCTGTTGGTTTCTCTTAGCTGGAAAGAAAGCAAGAGCATGGAACTGATCCCTCACTTCAGGTTTTCAGAATTTCTCTTTGATGGGGGTTAAGTACATACTTAAATAAACCTATTAAGCTGCTTTGAAGTGGAAGAGAATGTGATTTGGAGTCAAATGGATTTTCATTAGCTAGAGCCTGACTGATTCCAGTTTCATTGTGAAACTTCCCTTACTCCAGGAAAAACAGTGTCTACTCCAGGAACAATGGTGTCTGGTGCAGCACAGGGAATTCCCCCTCGAAGGGAGAAGCCAGTGTCACCTCAGGGTGTCAGCCCCATGCTGGCCCTAGCCAGCCCCACACTGGCTCCTCAGCAGCTCCATCTCTCCCAGCTCCCAACTGGAATTCCCCAAAGCAGCTGGCTTTGACAGCACCACTGGTGCCCTTGGGAAAAGCTTGTGGGGTGTTTTTGGGTGAAACATCTCCCTTTGGGTGGGTGCATTTCCCCCAGGACAGTGTCCCTGCAGGACAGGGGTGGGTGGAGCTGCAGAGGGAGGAGGCAGTGAGTGACACCAGGCTCGGTGGCCCTGTCTGTGGTCTGGGCTGACGCTGTCACTCCTCTCCTGCCAGATGAGGTCCAGGCCATCGCCAGCATGATGGAGAAGCAGGCCAGGATAGTGGTGAAGCCCAAGGAGGTGTCCCAGGAGGAGAAGCAGAGGAAGGCTGCGCTCCTGGCCCAGTATGCCAACGTGACCGACGAGGAGGAATATCCTTTTCCTGCACTTGGGCCTGTGTGGGACAACAGCTGTTCTAAACCTCCTCAAACAACAGCTCCCTGCCAGCTCTGCAGAGTCTGGTGGGGAGAGCTGGGGAAGCTTTGCAGTCTTCCTTCACAATAAAATAACTGCCATGGATAAAGCATGGAAGCTCCTCATTTGTGGAGTGCTGCAAGCAGATGCTCCTGGGAGGGTGTTTGTCCCCACCAGCACGTGGCTGTGATGCTTTGCCCAGCCCAGGTGTGTGGCAAGAGAGCAGTGAATGCCCCCATCTCTCAGCAGCTGGTGCTGAGTTTCTTGCTTTCCCAGGAGAAATCTGCTGAAATAATCCTTTACAGAGAGAGTGTGTGGAGTGGGAGGGTTAGAAATTAACTCTTTGTGGTGCTGAAGAATGAGCTTTTCCCTGCCCAGCAGAGTGAATCGTAGGCAACTGCATCTGGCCCTGAAGCAGCAGGAGCTGAGGGTGGGAGCTGTGCATACCTGGTCTGTGAGAGTCCAGCTGCTTCTTCCTGGCTTTATAAGGCTGTTTTTGAGTGAGGTGTGGCTGTAGAGAGGCACAAGTTCATTACTGATGTCTGCATTTCCTTAATTCTCTCACTGGTGGGGATGAACAGGATGGATCGACAACAGCAGTAAATATTGGATCAGAAAAATGTATCCTTTGAATTCGTGGTGACTCAGGCTGTTTGTGGGGCAGGCAGGCTCCATGGTGAGGTTCCCATCCTTCTCTCCCTGTGCTGCTGTCCCTGTTTCTTTAGGCCCACCTTTTAAGCTTGGGGATTGGTTTTTCTCTCCGTGTACCCTGACGTTGCTCACAGTGACAGTGACAGGTCTGTGTGCTCTGCGCAGTGCTCACACCAACCCTGCCATTCATTTTCTTCTCCTCCCTTCCTTCCCTCTTCCACCTTCTTGCAGCTTCATAGAACATGCTTATTGATAAGGACAATGCTCCCAGAACATCAGGTTAATGTTAACTGGTGTCCAGAGAGGGAAATCATGTCAGGAATGAAGCTTGGCAGGCCATGGTGCAGCTGAACACTCAGGATGGGCAGGACCAAGGGGCTCATGTCTGTCTCAGAATTGGGACGGTCCTTGAGCTCCCAGCTGGCAAATTTAAGATGGCAGCAGGTTTTATCACATAATTAAATATGAAATGTAAATTATTCTTGTTGCTACATTAGGGAGATGTCTGTAGTTGTCTGCACAAACACACACATGTATACACGTGTATGTACACATATGTATGTGTTCAGACATGTGACACACACCTGCAGTGAGCCCACTCGAGGCTGTACCCTGTGTTTGCTTCCTTTCAGGTTTGTAGAGGTTTGACATTTATCTCTACACACCGGTCTTAAGAACCAGCAGGCAACCTCATTTTTCTAGGAAAAACCATAGAATCACTAAGGTTGGAAAATCCCTCTGAGATTGAGTCCAGCCATTCCCCCAGCACTTCCAAGGCCACCATTGACCCATATCCCCAGGTGCCACATTCACAGAGCTTTTAAATCCCTCAGGGATGGAACTCTTCCACTACCCTGGGTAGCCTGTGCCAATGTCTGACCACCCTTTCCATGAAATAGTTTTTCCAATATTCAACCTAAACCTCTCCTGGCATAGTTTGAGGCTGTTTCCTCTTATCCTGTCCCTGTTCCCTGAGAGCAGAGCCCTCCTGTCAGGGGGTTGTGGAGAGTGAGAAGGTCTCCCCTGAGCCTCCTTTTCTTTAGGCTGAGCTTCCCCAGCTCCCTCTGCCACTCCTCATCAGACTTGTGCTCCAGAGCCTTCCTTCTCTAGGGGTGGGTGTTTTTCAACCTGACTTTTCTTTTTGGAAAAGCAATCAAAGATTCCTTCTCCTTTCTGCATTCCTCATTCCCCAATTCCTTACCTGCCTTGTGAGGAAGCAGGGAGTCAGAAGCTGAGGGGGGAGGTAGAACAACCTTCCCATGTGCCACAGGCACTGTCTCATGTGACCTCAGCCAGAGCGCTGTTGCCCTTAGCCTGCCCCAGCGCTGTTCCGAAACACCAACGTGGAGGATGTCCTGAACGCCAGGAAACTGGAGAGGGAGCTGCTGCGGGATGAGTTCCAGAAGAAGAAAGAGCAGGACAAACTGCAGCGGGAGAAGGACAAGCTGGCCAAGCAGGAGCGGAAGGAGAAGGAGAAGAAACGAACACAGAAAGGCGAGCGGAAGCGGTAGCTGGTGATTTCCAGTTGGACTCTCAAAGGATAAAATTAATTCTGAGTACAGTGTGTGTTTAAAAAGCAGCAAGAATTCCAGGCTGGGAGCAGTTCTTGGGAAGTGTTGCCTTTTTTTTTTGTTTTGTTACATAGCAGAACAAAATATCTGAGCAGCTCCTGGACTCTGTGTGCCCTGTGCTTGTGGTGTCAGTGTCCCAGTCAGTGCTCGTGGCCAGTGTCTGTACCAAAGAAGGGTGAAGTGATTATGTCTGTGTTGTTAAATTGATCCATTTTTACTTCTGACCACCTGGGAGCAGAGCATGGTGTAGGAGCAGCCCCTGCACTGGCCATGGTTTGAGCTGAGCCCTTCCTGCCACAAGCCAGGACACGCTGCCCTGGGGCACACATGGATTCATTTACACAAGCCTTGAAAAATGTCTTTGCAAGTCCCTGTGTTTGTGCAGCTGAGGCCAGTGCTCCAACCTTGCTTGGGCTGGGGGAGCAGGATTGGAGCTGAGCTCAGCACAGGGCAGTGCTGGGCTGCAGCAGAGGAGTGAGATGTGTGAAATAGAGATGAGCTGCTGTGGACTGAGTGAGGGAAATACCGCCTGGGCAGGAGCATTGGCCTCAGCAGCAGCAAACCACACTCCTAACACAGTTTTAAGACTCCAGATAGCTGGGAAATGGTGCTCCCCGATGTTCTGTGGGGTGAACGTGGACTGTTACTTCCATGGCTGTTGGCAGGGTGAAGCTGTGAAGCTGGTTTGGCACAAGCAGGGTGAGCCAGGCATGTGCTGGAGTCGCTGCCCATTGGGCACAGCTGCCATCAGGAACTGCAGTTCTCCTGAATGCTCCTCCTCCCCACAAAAGGGCTCATCACTGCTGCTCCAGCCATTTTTTTGATGGTGTTGCCCACTGGGGAAGGAGAACACTAATCCTGTGAACTGAGGGGGAAGGAGGGGCTGTGAGGAAGGGGTGTGCCTGGGCTCTGTGCTGCAGCATGCTCCTGGTGCCCGTGTGCTGTGAGGTGACCTGTGCTGAGCTCCTGTGCTCCTGCACTCCCAGGCTGTAACCCAGCGCTGCTTTCAGACTGCTCTGGCTCCAGGGCCAGGCCTCCCCCTCAGGCTGCTGCTGTGCTGTGTGAGGCTCCAGCTGCTTTGTCTTTGGACTTGAATAATAAATTTTGATTGGCCAATAAGTGTGTTCCTCTGAGTGATGTTGCCATTCATGATGGCAGTGCCAATGGTGCCCCTTGCCCAGCAGCAGCATTTCTGAATGCTCACCTGTTGCTGCCTTGATGCAGATTCAGCTTCATTCATGCCTTGTTTCTCGGGGCTGTGGTGCCCTCTTTCCTGGGAGCTGACCCAGCTGTGTTGCTCCCCAGGGCTCTCTTCCCAGCCTGGCCTGGTGCACTGTGGTGGTTCCTGGTTGGAGCATCCTATTTCAGGTGGCTCAGGCAGCTGCCAGGATGTGGGACTGTGGTGGAACAGGGCAGGGGGCAGCTGCTGAGGGAGGACGTGTCACTCAGCCCCAGCTCTCACTTCCTCCAGTGCCCTGGAGCCCTGTGCACCAGCCCTGGGCTGAGGCTGGACGAAGCACTGGCTCTGCCCAGGCTCGAGGCAGCCCTGCCCACCCTGGGGGCTCAGCAGGCTGGCAACACTGATCTCACCTCCCTCTGGCACCTCCCTCACTCTGGCAGCAGCTGCTGCCCATCCTTGTCAGCCAGAGTGGATTTACCCAGAGCTCTGTGACCTGGCACTGAACTGCCCAGCCCTTGGCTTCCAAGGAAAATACAAGCTGAAGTCTGGAGCTGCTCACCTGAGCCTGTCAGGGCCTGCTGAGACCTTTGGTTGTGACGGTTCAGGGAAGGGCAGTGTTCACCTCCACGGGAGAGAAGGCCCTGAGCCCCCTCTGCCCCCTGCTATACTCCAGAGCCTGTCCAGGAACAGGCTACACCATGTGTGCACATCCATAGGATCGTGTGTGGATGCAAGGAGGGCACAGTCACACACACACACGGTGTGAACTGGCTCCCACAGCCCTGCAGATCCCTCTGCAGGTACCACTGTCCCCTGCACTCCCAGCCAGGCACAGGGCTGGGCCGGGCTCTTGTGTCCGTCTGGCCAAACCTCGCTCTGCTGTTGGGAAAGGCCCTGTCAGGGACAGGGATCAGGAGCAAAGGCAAGTCCAGCCTTTTGGCTTCCAGCAGCTGTCCTGGGGCAGAGTGGAACTGTGACCAGGAGCAGCAGCATAGCAGCAGCCAGTGGTGTTGGAAACTCAAAGTGAGCTGATGGTTCCCTGCCCATAAGGCTGAAGGACTGCCCCCACCCCATGGTACTGTCCCTGCCCCCCTAGGACTGTGGGCCCACCCCTTCCCATGCCAGCAGTTGCTCCCACTGCTGCTCCATTCAGGACAGTCAGCAGAGCACAGCTGGCACTGACAGTGGGGAGTTATTTATACAGCAGGAATACCCTGGACTCACCCCTAAGATTCCCAGTGCAGATGACAGAATTGCTGCATCAGCCTTCCCTGGAAATGCAGAGCTTGGAGCTGAGACATTTTCAGGGAAGAAACATTCCCTACTCTGGCTCCCTTGGCATGTCCAATGTTATGGTCACGGCTCCCTCCAGAGAGGGATTTCAGCATCCCCTTTGCTTTATCCTGAACACAATTCCATAACAGACTGAATACTTCCCCCTGGTACTGGTTAAGGCTTGAGGAGCCTGCCCTGGAAAGACACTTGCAGAACAAAAGCTCTTCAACAAAAATGAATTTATTTCTTACAGACAACTCCAGTCAGCACAGTCAGTTTTGCTTTAACATCAATACAGCCTGGGTCAAACTGAACAACCCCCAGTGCAGTGACTGTTAGGAAGCTGTGCTTGTTCTGCCCCACTCACCCGGCAGTACTTCTGTCATTGCCGTGATCACACCCCACCTTCTGCTGAGCCTTTCTCAGTTTCTGCACATCATCTAATGACAATTTTTCTGATGCCATCACCCCTTCTGCACATCAGCATTCCCAGCAGCAGGAAGAGCAGAGCCATGTTGGTACCAGGGTGTGCAAGCACGGTCAGCTCAGTAACTTTAACCCACTGCTTGTGGGTTTCCCAGAGTTGCTCTGTCCCAAGCACCAGTGTTGGGTGCTGGTGAATCCATCACTTCTGCTCCTAAAGACTGAGAGCTGCAAGCAAACACCAGTGCTGGGAGCTGCCCAAATGCAGAAGGGAACTAAGAAGTCTAGAAGTTGACAATCAGATTCCAAACCAAACTAGTAACCTTAAGAAAATCCAAATTTCAGAACTTGGCATGACCTTTTCTGAAGTTAAATTAAAAACAACGCTCATTATTGAAGCTCCTTCACAGCTCTGCAGGACAATCCTGTCTGCCTGTCGTAGTTTGATTATGCTTAAATACTTTACAACAGTAGTTCCTTTTTTCCCAAGACCATTCCAAATATCTGAACACATTCACTAAATTCATGGTTTCACACAGCAATTCTCCTCTAGTGGTAATTTAGTGGAACCTGGTGCATATTGCCTTTCCCAAATGTAGACTTTAAAATCTCAAAATCATAAATATTTGTATTTTAAATATCTAGTTTTACATGAATATTGGGTATTCCTAGCCTTTTCTCTTCCTGTTTCCAGGTTTTAGTTCAATAAGGAAACCATTTTACATCACAATCTGATCTGATACCAACCTCACACCCCGTCACATCACAGTCTTTAAGAATCATTATTTAAAAACCTATTTCCTAAAGCAAAACTAAAAGGAGTTATGGGGAGAGTTGGACACCAGGCTTCACCCACAGGAGTTAAATAATACCTTGGCTGTTAATGAATTAGTCTGATTATTTTTTTAAGTTAACATTCACCAGTTTGGCTTTACAACATTCTGACCCTGCCCTTCACGTTAACAGCTTAACCTGAGAGCCCTTAAGGCAAATCCCACTTCTCATCAAGATATAGCTTTAAATATGAACTTTAGCAGTTGAAACTTTGAAGTAACTAAAAAGAACCAAAAATTACGAAGAATTCATATCTCCTCTCTCATACACACTGCGGAGCAGGTCCATGCACGGCCCCGGGGCTCCCTCTGCGCTCCCTTCCCTGGGCCCTCGTGGGGTCGCGGCCGCAGCCGGGGGCGTCTCCGCTCGTTTCTCTTCGGGCGCTGCCCCCTCCTGCGGAAGTCTCTCCCGAGCCCGTTTGCCAGCGGAGGGTTTGGGCAGGGTCATCTCGAAGGCGCACCACAGCACAGTGCGGACCTTGCGCGTGGCCAGGCACAGGGCCCGGAGCGCTGCGGCCAGAGCCAGCACCACTGCAGAGGGAGGAAACGGCCCTTTAGTCCTGGAGCACTGCTGGGGCTGCCCTTGCTCCACACCTTCCGTGCCTTTCATGTCTTTGTCTGGCCCTTTACAGTTTTATAAAAGCTGGATCTGAATTTCTCTGCCCTCACACAGCGAGGTGGGTGCGTGGCTTTTTGGTTCTGAGTTTGTTACACCTTTCTGCTGCAGCTGCAGCCCAGGGCTGGGGTGCTCCATGTACACACACACACACTAATGGCACCCGGGCCCTGCCCTTCTGGGTCACAGGGAGATCCTTCACCTGTCCTGCCAGGAAATCCTTACCAGGGCTGAAGGAACAGCTCCTTTGAGGCATTGGATTGAAGCACATAGATCATGTTCTGTGAATGGCTGTTGAACCACAGAGCTGTAAAGGGTCACCTGGGCTGTGATCCCATTTCTCTGGCACAGGGTGCTCAAAGAAGCTGTGGATGCCCATCCCTGGCAGTGTCCAAGGCCAGGTTGGACACGGCTTGGAGTCACCTGGGACAGTGGAAGGTGTCCCTGCCCATGGCAGGGGTGGAGCTGGATGGGCTTTAAGGACCCTTCCCACCTAAACCATCCTGTGGTTCTGTCATAGATGTTTAATATTGAACCAGATGGAATAGAAAGGTGCTGTGGAAACAGGGCTAGGCAAGACCTGCTCCCAAACAAACCAGAACAGCATCAGGCCTTTCCCTCAAGGTTTTGCCTGACACAACAAATACAGTTACTGCATCCAATAATACTGTTCAAAAAAATCCTCCCCAACTTCTGCTCCCAAGAGAGCAATGGGAGGCAGAGGACCAAGCACCACCACTCCAGGTAAGTAATCAGATCCCATCGTGCAGAGCCTCCTCTCCTCTCCCAGCAGCTGCACCAAGAAGCTGGATCTCATCTCCAGGTCTGACAACTTCTTCCCAGACTACTCTGTTCTGAAGAGCTCACAGATGTGGTAGTGCCAGGTAAAGCAAATTATTTTCATGGCCTTCAACACCCAAAAAATCCCCTTTACCTTAACAAGTCCCATAGTCTTCAGTCAAGGTAAAGAGAAACAAGAATGATGGGGAACAGGTGAAAATAAAGAATGCTGCAGTGTATCTTCTGAGGTAAACTTGAGAATTACAGAACTGCATGATGGGACACCCCAAAGAAGTAAAATAATTCCTGTGATTCAGATGTAGAAAGAACAGCAGAAGAGATCAGAAGACTTAGAAATGTAAGACAGCTTCTGACACAAGGTAGGAGGTCAGAGTGTTGCAGGGAGCAGGAATTTACCCTGACTCCCATCTCAGAGACAAGGGAACTGGCCACTCTGCCTGTGCACTAGTGAAAGATTAAACTGAATATTTGGCTCATGTGGGACACTATTAAGAGTGAAAACATTCTGCCCACCGTATTTTTGTGTGTCCAACCAAAATATGATTTGTAATGATGTCAGTCTATGACTATGACAGAAGATGCTTGAAGAGGAAATCCATTTGTAACCCAAGGCCATCTTGGTCACTTTGGGCAGATTCAGCATGGAGAGACCAAGGAAGTTCTAGTCTAGATATAGACAGAACTGGAGGGTTCATAGGAACAGGAATGTGAGGGACAGGGAGAAGCAAGAGGCAACAGCTTAGTAACATCTCCATCCATGAATGTGTTATCAAAAAAACCCACTAATTTTTATTCCTTGCTAGTTCATTAATTGAATAACCACCTCCAAACTGATGTAACCTATTTATCTCTAAACCTCAGTTCTTGTGTCTCCTCAAACCCTCATCCAAACTCCATCCAATCTGCCTTTGACAAAGCTCTAACATTCAAAAGCAAGTTAAAACTTGAATTACAACCTCCCTCACTAATTTTTGCAAGATGTGTTCAACTTCCCAACTACCTGATAAATGTACATAAGCACAGCTATACCTCTCTCATCCTGGCACCTGGGAGGGCCGTGCCGCTGCCGACTGGAAGCATTGACAATTTCATCCTTCCTCCGAGCCTGCACCACATGGATCGACTCCAGGTGTTTGTCCAGAGCAGTGGAGATGTTGGCGTGCAGCGGAGAACTGCGCAGGCGCTCCATCTTCCCCAGCAAAGTCACAACCTGAGGAACAATAGACACTTTACAGGGGTTCACACTGTACTCATCCACTTAAGAGAAAATTAACTAACTAGGGAGAACAGATTAATGATAATCATTACTGTCTTTTGAGAATAGATCATGAAGTTACAGCTGAAGCAGTTTAAAGTTCTTACCAGGGATTTGTTGATCTCCAAACCTAAAGCTGTGGTACAGCTGGGTGTGCAAAGCACAACAGCAAACGTACAACACCCCAGTAAGGAGCCCCAGCTTAGTGGTTAACTCCAGATCTGTACAGCTTTGAGCCATCCATGACCAAAAGGTGGTTTCAGGACAATGTGCATTTCCCTGAATTCAGAGCACTGGGGTCCTCCCTTCTCACAGCACTGCTGCAATTCCTGGATAAAAACCCAGACAGGCCTTTGTGCTGTGCAGGGCAGCCTGGGCTAGCAGCAGTCGCAGCTGCACTGGGAAAAGGAAAGCTGCTGTGGAGCCATGTGTGGGCTGACCTTGGAACCTGAGAACAAACGTTCAGAAACAATTCAGGTTTGTTTAGTCCACTGAAAATGTGCATTTTTGTTGTCTTATCTTACACCAGTCACATCACTTGAGGGTCTCTCCATGGTGAGTGACTCCTCAGCCACAGTCACATAATGCTGAGAATTTGGTTACTGGTCTGCAGAAAAAGAGAAACTAAAAATCCCCAAATTCAGATGTTGCTTGGGCCATGGCTACACTTAACGTCTTAAACGAACGCATGTGACTGTCCGAAAGATTTAACTGGATGCTCCAACTATGAGGAGTTAATCACAGACTCAGCCAATGCAGCTTTCACTCAAACCTTTGTACCAGGGTTCCTCTCTGGCCATCACCAAGCTTTCTGATGTTAGAATTCAAGTTTAACAGTCCCCCTCTGCTGTTGAGCATCCTTAAAACAAGGTACCTCACAATGGTTTGAGGTGCTATGCTCTGAAGTTTGGTTTCTCAAATGGCTAGAGAGGCTTAAACCATGAGGCAGTTTCAAAGTACCAGGACAAGGGCAGGCAAGCATTCCAAACACAGAAACTAAGGCTGTTATTTTGGGATTCATAGAGCAAGAGTTTAAAAAGAGTACGCTAAGCCCATCCACGTGTTTCTCTCCATCCTCAGCTGGATGAGCAGCACCAGGCAGGTCCTGCAGGCAGTGAGCAGACACAGCTCCATGGATTATTTCTGCTGTGTGAGGCAGGACAGGCCGCTGCTCCCCTCTGCTGCTGAGTGGCCGGCCCAGTACTGCTGCTGCCTCCCAACATTTCCCAGAACCCTTTCATCCCACAGCCCCTGCAGGGGGCAACAGGTTGGTGTCTGCTTCTCCTCACCTGCAGCACCAGCACCAAGGCTTTGGTCTCTGGGCTTCACGGGGGCCACAGCAGCCCCTCACCATTCTGATGGCACAGTTTGTGCTCCCTTCTCCCCCAGCTGTCACTTCCCCCTGGACCCTGGGCTGCCACCAGCACTGTGGTTTGCCCACAGAGCTCAGCAGACACCAGTCTCCCTTGTCCTACTGGTTATGGCTCTCTGGGTTAAACAGCAAACTGGTAACAGAAATTTCAGCTGAAGGTGCATCAAATAATCATTCTGTGTTAAAATATACCAGACTCTCAGCAAATACATATGTCAACGTCTTCTAAACATTAACTAAACCTGTTTTTCTCACAAACACCTCCTCCATCACAGTGTCTCCAAATCCACAGCAAACATTTCCCTGCCAAGCTGCTCTGAATGCAACACCCCTGAAAGCTCTGCACAGGCTCCAGGACTGGATGCTGCACCATGTGCACGCTCCTGCACCAGGAACCACGTCCTCCTGGCACATGGGGATGTAACTGTGAGCCTCAGCCCCTCTGTGCTTCCTGGGAAACAGCACCCTGGAGCTGTAGAAGCTCTAACAGGGACTGCTGAAATGTTATTCCCTGCACAGCATTGAAGAACAAAGCTATTTTGGGAAAAGCTGCTCTGATCATCTTACCTATCTCACACTGAACTATAAGTTCTGCGGGATAAGTTCAATAGATTTTTTTTTTAGTCCTACAACTCACTCTGGCTTGTTCCCGTAGCTCATCCACAATTAAGCGATCAACCCTTGATGGATTTGATGTCAGCCTTGGAATTGGAATGTTGTTAGTACTGGAAACCTTCTTCCCTTGGAAATTCTTAGCAAGAGCTGATTCAGCCTGCAGGAAAACAAAAGAACAACTCCCTCAGAATGTACATGCAGAGTGTTCTTCATTACAGAAAGAAGAAAAAATATCAGATTCCAATTCTTCCCATCAAGGTTTTGGAGTTTTTTAAAGGAGACAATGAGGATTCAGGCATTTGGGATTTAATCCTCTGGTGAGACAATCACCTGCTTTAAGTGAACAACTGCTTTACTCAAAGCAGTTTAACTAAAGCCAACACACCGTGTTCCAGCAGTGCTATGTCTGCTCACTCTGACTACAGCCTGTACTGGTTTTGCCTGGAAATAAAATGGAGGCAAGTGAGAATTACAGGGGGAAAAAAATGACCAAACAGATGTGGATCTCACACATAAAATTAAAATAAAACTGTTTCAGTCAGCAATTAACCTACTTGTTGTACAGATTAAACTACAGAAAGATTTTTCCTAAGCACCCTGGTGTAGTGGAAGGTGTTCCACTTCTTGTGGAAGGTGGGTGGAGTTGGATGGTCTTTAAGGTCCTTTCCAAACCAAACCATTCCACGATTCTGTATTTTATTTAGCCATCAGAAAACTATTTTCAAAACTGTTTGCAAGATTTCAAGTTTCCAACACTCTCATCCCCTTGTTATGTCACTCTGAAATACCCATAACAACGTAGAATTAGCTGAATCTCACTTAAAATTGCGATTCTTGGATGGTTTCATAGTGGTCCACTATTAACAAGAGCATGGTGTGCCAAGACAAGGGGGAATGGCTTCACACAGAAAGAGCAGGTTTAGACTAGATATTAGAAATAAATTGTTCCTTGTGAGGATGGGGAGGCCCTGGCACAGGGTGCCCAGAGAAGCTGTGACTGCGCCATCCCTGGAAGTGTCCAAGGCCAGGTTGGACAGGGCTTGGAGTCACCTGGGATAGCGGAAGGTGTCTCTGCCCATGGCAGGGGTGGCACGGAGGTCAAACCATTCTGGGATTCTGTGATAAAGCTGAATTTCTCCCCCATGGCCCCTGGCCATGCACATGCCAGCTTTTTCCCTCTTGCATTTTCCATGCACCCCAGACACCATCTCCCCTCCTTAAACCGGGCTCACTCTTCCTCAACCCCTACATTCAAAGCAACCACTGGCTTTTGTCAGGAAACACCATCCAAAAAATCCCCACATTACATTTTCTTGGAATTGGTTTCTTTGTGGGGGCTGGCGCAGGAGAACTCTCAAAGGCCCCACTATTGCCAGGTGACATTTGGCCAAGCTTTCCCCACAGACAATCCCAGGTATTGAAATTCAAACCCCGTCTCAGCTGGTGAAATGAAGACAGGTTTTCCTACAGACCAAAAAAGGCAACTGCTTTGAGTAGGGCTCCACACAGCCCTACCTGAGCCTTTTACTGCAAGGTCATTTTAATTAAATGACCCTTCCCTCAGCCTCTGTTTCTGGGGAAAAAAAAAAAAAAAAAAGAACTCCTTCAAATACACCCTAGGTTAAAACCTTCAGAGAAACAGCAGATAGGAATTCAGTGTAGCTCCTAAAAATTGAATTAAAAGAAACAAAATTTAGTTTCAATTCAAAATATATTTACTGGATTTGCTTTCAAAGTTCCAGAGGTACTGTATTTATTTATTAATAAAAAAAGTAGAGCACATCTTTGTTCCTCATGAACACACCTTCCCCAGCCCTGGGACTGGAAGAGCCCCTGAATTCCTCCTCTTAGTGCAACGTTCCATACAACATTAGCTGCAAATCTCCACACCTTTCACTTCCTGTCCCAAAAAACACAGACAAAAACTTGTAACTTTGAAGTCCCACCAAGCATTTAAACTCCTAACAGCAGAACTACCCATGTCCTGGGACTGCACTGAGCCGGATGAGATCCACATCAAATCTGTGATATTATTCTAGTCTGGTTTTCTTACCTTCTTTCTTTCTTTCTCCAAAGCTCTCCACTGCTCATAACACTCTTCCAGTCTCACATGCAGCTCGCTGGCAGGCCCACTGCGACTTTTAACTTGCTTTTGAAATCCAAATGCTGACACGAAGCCAGAGAGGGCACTGTCACCGTACATCTTCTCTGTAAAGCAGGGGTACAGGCGTTTGAGATCATCCTGGGAGAACAAGGCGTGAGGCTCCATCAGAGGCACCACGGAGCGGCCCAAGAGGTGAGCAGATCTCATGGGGAAGCTGCTGGGGCCCAGCTGCCGGTTCCGCCTGAAGTCACCCACCATGCAGTTGGGAATGCCTGGAGCCTGCAGGCAGTTCCCAGCACTGATGGCATTGGTGTCCCCATTCCCTGCCCCGAGATGCAGCTGCCCCTGAGACTCCAGTAAGTCCTGGTACACGTCCTGGAACACCCCATCCGCCTGGTTCTGCCCTTCCAGATCACAGTGCTCGCTCTGTGGCTTCAGCTGGAAACGCTGTTTGTTCAGATTGTCAATGATCCCCAACTGCTGAGCCAAGTAACTGTCACAGAATCCATTTGGCTGCTTCAACTTCTTCTCACTGAGGTACTCGATGAGGTTCTCTTCCCCACCCCTAACCAGGGCTTCCATGCACGCAGCTGCCCGAGCTCGTTCTGCAGTGCTGTAGCCGAAGTCAAGGCTGGAGAGGAAAGGGTTGTCTTGACAGTACTTGTGAAGTAAATTACTATTTAAAGGCAAATTTGAAGATGGCAACTGAAAAACATCATTAGAATGACGAGAGCTTTTTGGAAATGCAGGTGACTGATTATTCAGTTTCAACAAAGGACTTGGATTCTGGAAGGGGCCAGAAGCCGTGGGTTTGGTTTGGATGTTCATCCACTCTGGCCTAGCACTAGAGCCTGCTGAGGGGACTGCTGCACTGGGCAACAGTGGGAGTGATTTATAGAATTCAGGATTCTGAAGATCAGCCTTGGAAAACTGCTGCTTTTCCACACCATTATTTCCTGGACAAGCTGCAAAAGATTTTAGTCCATATTCAAATTTTTGCCCAAAATCAGTGCCGAAGGAAGATTCATTTGCAAATTGTTTTTCTGATACAAGTCCTACAGACTTGGGAAATGTAAAGTCGTGCTGATCTGAAATTGTATCTTCAAATTTTTTCTGAGTTCCTGATTTAACTTGAAATAATTTAGCATAGGGCTCTGTATCCAGAGATGGTGCCTCAGAGGTTCCATTTACCAGCTTTCTATTTTCTTGGAGGCTACAACTGGTGCCCTTGTTGGGCTTTGCTTTACCAGCATGAGAATATTCAGTGTATCTGGTATAATCTGTGTTCTCATTATATCTGTGACACTGTGGAAGGAATGTTTCTGCCCGCTTTGGGTGCACCTGTGCATCTGCTCCTTTGGGACACACCTTCTCCCTTCCATAATAAGCATCAGCTCCCGGGTCTTTGATTGCTTCCGAGTAGCCAGCCTGGGCTGCAAAGGTGTTTTTCAGGTAGGGGTAGTTCTGATATACTGGTGTTGTCTTCATACTCTCATTAGCCTGCAGGTTGCAGCCATTGGCACGATCGCTCCTGGCAGAGTACAAGCTCTGCTCTTCCAGGTCCACGCCGGCAAAGCCGCGGTAACAATCGTCTGCCTTCTGCTGTGCCACCAGAGTGGGACTCTGCAGGAACTGCTTGTCAGCAGCAGGGATGGACTCACTGCCATAGAAACCCTGCTGGGGCACTGCTCCAACTGCTGCCCTCCTGGCTTCTGGCAACAGCTCATGGTGCTCCATTCTGCCTGTGTTCACTGGCCACACTGACTTCAGGGTGGGAGGGCAACTCCTTGAAAAACAAGAAACACATGGTTAGACACTGATCTGTGCTGCTGCTCTTCAGTCCCAAACATAAAACAAAGTTTAAGAAACTAATTATTCCCAAATAATTTCTCTCAAATGATTCCAAGATGTCTGACTTCAACTTCTACCCACTCCTGTCATCTTCAGTGTCCCAAAACTAGCTGAGAAAACTAATTCTGCCTTGTCTAACCACACCACCACAGCTCAGGAGCTATGGACAGGCTTCAAGCTGCAAGGGATGTGTACAGATCAAATCCTGGTACATCAGTCCTGTCCATCATCACCAAAATACTTCTGGTTCAGGCACCCAGACTGCCCTCACCCTCAGTCTTCCAAAGCCATGTCCCAGCACTCCAGAGAAAATGCTCCTCTCTCACCTCATTTGTGCCTTACACTGGCCTGCACTGCTTCCTGCAGGTAAAGCCAGAGGCAGCATCCCAGCACACCTCATTTCTTTCCACTAACCAGCATGAATTAACACAGGACCATCAATCCCTGACTGCCAAGGAGATCTGTAAACAGACTAAGTAAAGGGAAAATTGTGCCTGGAAGCCATTGCAAGCCAGTTCTGGGAATACCGAACCAGCCCTGCCTGTCCATAGCAAAGGAATTACTGAGCTCTCTCGTGATATCAAGACTGACTCTGAAGTTTTCCCTCATTTCAGACACATAACTCAGCACACATAGTGAAATCACTGGAATTGTTTGGGAAGACAGAAAGGAAAAGCAGTGCCTGGCTTGGGAACCTGAGAGCTGGGCTCCCTGTCTTGTCTCCTAGACCTGGAAAAGGAAAAGACAGAGAGCTCTGTAAGTATCCTGGGGATGCTGGACCTGCACCCTTTTGTGTCAGGTTGTTATGACAATGGAATTGTCTCTTCTGGTGCAGGAATACAGGCAAAATAAACCTGACATTTAGATACAGAAATATTGCTTAGGTAGCACTAACGGCAAGAAACATTAATTTTGCATGGAATTTTCTCCTGCCAGTTCAGGCAAATGTGAAGGAGTCTGTGCTTTGTGTATTTTTTCTGTGAATTGACATTAATTAAGAAAGAAACCTAAACTGAATTCAGTCTTGATTAAAATTAAAAAAAAAACAGACCAAGGCATACATCTAGGGGATTTATCTGAATACAGCATGTCCACAACACTTGTTAAGATCTTATTTAAAAAATGTCAATTAACAAGTTCTGTAAATATCAGAGAGCCAGAAGCTGCCATGCAATCTAAGTGCCGTGAGAAAAGCTTCCAAGTATCCCAAGCGAAATGTTGGAAGATGAGGGGAAGGGAGGGCAGGCTCATGCTCAGAGTAGATGGAGCTGACTCAGGAGCACAGTGAGATCAGAGAGGGGAGGTTCTGTCACCTGCGCTTCACTCACCCCTCAGCAAAGCACGGCTGTGGTTTGTCTTGTTCTTCCAAGATGTTTGACACGAGTCCATATAAATCAGTTTCACTGCCATAATCATTCCTTTCGGGCTGAATTCTGAAAAACAACTGTGTATTAGTAAAAAACAATTCCTACATTCAAAGTACTTCCTACGTTAAATTAAACAAAAAAATATAATCCATCTACTCCAACACACACACACTCCATATCAGGGATGACTACCTGGACTTCAGGTTAATCTGAGGAGCAGCAGGCTGCTTGCTGTCATCTGTACACGTAGACCAAGCAGGGTACAAAAGGGAAGGGTCCATGGGTGCAGAGTACTCTAATGTTGAAAGGGAAGAACTGTAGGCCTGAGGTAACTCCACATTTTCTTCATTCTGCATTTAATGTAAAATAAAAGCATTTATTTAATACAAAACACATCAAACTGTCAATTTTGTCATTGCACATGGTTATAACTGAGTTCACCCTTGGAGGAACCAGCACATGAGAAGTAAACAAGCCACACACTTGGAATACAACAATTTCAGGCCATGTTAATATCTTTAAGCAGAATTCTCAGTCCCTATCCTTGCTCTCTGTTGCAGATGAAAGCTGATGGTATCGTTCTCACCTTTCACCCCTCTTTTGAACACAGATGCTCTCAAGTGTGCTAGTGTGCTAAACAAGTGTTGTTGAAGGCTTATGGAAAGCTTTTGCATATTACATCCTGCCTGGCAATTGTTTAAGAAGGTGCTGGAGCTGCACATCACAACTTCTTTGTCACTCAGCCTTGTGTTCTGTGTGTCCTGAGCTGGCCTTTGCTGTAAACTGAGTAGGGGGAACCTCCCCGGCCACTGCGTGATCACCAGAGATGCCCCAAAAGGCCTAGGCAGGCACAGTAACAAGATAGTAACAAGTATTGGTATTGGACTTGTAAGATGCTTTCTTTTGTATCCCACCGCACACCAAAGCCAGGAGCTGTTTGCATTTGAATGGGAGAATCCACAGATGGGGCCAAAGACTCAATTATGCTGCACTGTTTTACCACAGGGATTTGAGAACAGCCCAATGGTTTTTGGAAAACAATGTAAAACTGTGTACTCTTGGGACTAGAATGGGAGGCATTGCAAAAAGTACAGTGAAGAAATGTGAACCACAGTGTGCATCCACAGATCCAGCTTCAACCTCCTGCAGGACAAGCCAAAAAAGGAACACACCAGGATATTATTGCAAATAGATTTCTCTCATTGCCATGGCAGAATGGGTATCAATTACCAAAATGTAATATTGGCACCAAATGTATCAAATATTACCAACACTTATTGCAAATAGTTGATACATTTCCTGGGGACCTGAAGCTTTTCCCTGCCAAACTTGAGGAGACAGGTGAGGTACTACTGAAAAAGATCATTCCTAGGCACAGGATACCTATAGGTGGGTCAACAAACTGTCCTGGTTCTGGCCAGGACAGGGTTAACTTTTGGGGTAGCTGGGAAGGGGCATGGCCAGGAACCAGAATTTGTTCTGTACCACCCAACCTCACTGCCCAGGGTGGAGAAAAGGGTTCTTTTCCAGGGAGAAGAGGATCCTTCCAGTCCAGAGAATGTACTGGAGTGAGCTGGCCAGTATTACCAGGAAATTCTTCCATGTGAATCCTTTCTTGTACCCTCTGTCATTAGAGATGTTGCTGTTACTATTCCTTTTCTTCTCTCATTGTTGCTTCCAGTAAATTGTTCTTACCTCAACCCCTGATCTTTGCCTTTTGTGCCTCCAATTCTCCATTCCACTGCCACAGCAGGGAGGGGAAGGGGAGAGCAGGCAGGGGAGTGTTTTGGGTCAGTGTGTGCTTTGGAGTCTCAGTGGGAGAACTGAATGGGGAAGTGCCATTCCCAAACCACAACAGCCTTAACCGGCACCCAACAAACGTGAGGCACAAAGGGTTGAGTCAACAACAGATCTGCCCAGAGCAGGCTGGAACAAATTTGATCCAAGCATTTGCTGTACTGGGTGTGGAGCACCAGGCTCAGTACAGCAGACTGTTAAAAACCACACTGAAAGCAGTGGGTGATGGTACCTTCAAACATTGGGATCTACATTTAGTGAAGGCCACCTGGTCAGTGAACACCTGAGGCTACACCAATCGAGCTGGCCCTGCCCAATCAAAACCTCCATGCACAACAGAAGGAATAAAGGACAAAACAAAGAGGCCTGAAATGTTGTCATCTATTGAGGGAATAACACCTAGACACAGAGGTAAACTCAGTCCTTTCGAAATCTATACAGAAGACCTTATCAGGTAGGTCTTACAAACCTCTTACAAACCTCTTACAAACTACATTTCCTGAATACCTAGATAATGTGTAATTATCTTATCTCTTTAGGGAGAGTTTTGTCCTCTATCAACAAGTACCTTCAGTGCAGAAATCTGATAGATCTGGACCTTTCTGTTAATGACATCCAGGTGAGAGTTGGGTCCTAAGATCATGGAACAATGAGCCACCAAAGGAACACTGGAAAGGACCATACCAGGTTCATTTCACAACACACACAGCTGGGGAACCACCACTAGGACTGAAGAAAACTACAGGAACAGGTAAGTGAGAAACCCCCTACTCTGGACCTTAGGGACTAAAAAATCTCAAAAGTAACTTCATGAACTGTGCCTGGGAAGATGGCCTGTCTTACATAGAACTTGAATGCCCTCAAGGGGTAGTAGCAATGACAACTGCAGTAATTATTTTAGACAAACACAATTGCACAGAGCAGGATTGCCAAGACAGTGCCAGATGTCAAACTCGCTATGTTGGTATAATTTTACATTGGTTAGGATTGTTACTGTGATGTGTTTCCCTGAATTGCCTTAACTGTTCTGAATATGAAATTTGTAAGTAAGTAATTTGTAAGAAATAAGTAATTCTTTTGTTCTTGCCTGTCCAGTCAAAGACTGTAACAGGAAACCAATTGCACAATGGTTTAAGGAGGATGGAAGAGAATTTAAATTATTAATTAATGTTACAACTAGATGGGAATCTGACAACACACACTCTCTAAAATTTCCTTTGATACATAAGGAAGATGAAGGTAAATATCATTGTTGAGCTACAGGAGATAAAGTAGTAGCAGAAAGCCACTGGATACAAGTAAGGTAAAAGGAAACCCCTGACCATTAACACCTCCCAAAGTGCCTCAAATCCGGGAAATCAGCCTGTATGTAATTAAGAAGGTAGGGAAACAACAAATACTATTTAACATTGACTATTCTTAAAACTATTGTGTATCATATTCATACTATTGATAAACCTGATCAATAATGGAACTACAATCTATCCAACAGGACACAGAGTATGGGCCCATTAGGAAAGGAGCAGATGACAAACCACAGGTGTCAGCACCTGTACAGCACATGAACAACAGCTGAAGGAAATACAATTGAAATCCAAGATTCCTGCCGAGATATGGAACAGAACATGTAATTTTGAAACTCCACCAGTGATTAATATAAAAATGATACTCAGACACATGGGTAAAAGGTGGGTATGCTTTAGTATTCCTTGTGAAGATATAGAAATAGATAATCAATTAAATAATGTACAAACCTTTGTGTTTGTAAATTTACTCAGAACACAGGCTGTGATTTTAACTATTCAACCCCTAGTAACTTCTTTTCAACTATTAAAACACACCTGTATCTTAATTTCAACTATACAACCCAGCCCTATGGGTATGAGCATTATGCTAGTATAGAAATTGCTACAATGTAAAAAATTGCAAAGGCTGTTCAAACAAGCTAAAAAGAGTAGCAGAAACACTTTTCTTCCTTTCCATCAGGGCACTAAAGAAATCCATCAAGTAATGGCATGAGCAAAGAAAGATGGAGATCACCACTGTTGGGATATTTTATTTAAGGCTGCACAAGCTCAGCAACAGCATTAGGCAGGCAGGAACTGTGGAATAGACAGGCAGGTCTATGCAAATTTTAGTGTCTAAAAATTCTCCTGTTTTTCATTCCTTGATGTGTTTAGTTTGTGGAAAACTTCCCTTGGCACTAGGCACAGAATAAAAAATATCTCCTTTCTCAACCTGACCCTTCCTCTAGGCTTAGAGAGTTCTTTAAACCAGCAACAATGTTAGTCTAACACATCTGCTCCAGTTTCTGGTGGTTGATCCCTGCCAAGAGTTAGGAATTAGACCCCCTTTTCTCCCCATCACTACAGGGTATCAAAGTACTGAAGAAATCTTACAGCCAATTCTTTTCTTGAGGAAAGGCATTATGTCCTGATTAAGTGACAAGGAACATCTTTACCTCTATCTTATCTGTTTGGTTTAGACACAATAGGCCTTCTTAGCCCCTAGTAAGTGAAACAATGAATGTTGTTTTTGCAGGGTTGAATGTTAAAGACTCAGGATACAATCCTTTGGAGCAGAGCAGTCTGACAAAATAACAAGTCCTGGATGGAAGAAGTAGCAAATCTGGTCTTGAAGGTACTGGGAATGAATTTTCATTTGAGTATTCCACCTCAGTGAAAGTTTATGGCTATGAAAGGCAAAAGTTCCAAGAGAGAGCTGACATATTCAACTGTCCTGACAGTTTCTGCTGCTCAGACTAAGAACTGGCTCATACAAACGCTTCGACTAAAGAAATATCTGAGGCAATAGCTTCCTTTTTACCCACTTTCCAGTTTTCCTCTAAGAGTTGTTTGCTCCTCACTCTGCCTACAAGTGTTTATGCCAACAGAACAATTACCATGAACATTTCACCAGAACAATGTGAAATACCATTTTAACAAACATCCCCTACAGCTTCATCAGTGACTGCATTAGAAAAGCCACTCTGATGAAAGTTACAGCAATGAAGATTTACTGCAGTTAAATCAAACACTGTGATTTATATTCACCAGTGTAAGCAATCACTTTAGAAACATGTTTTGATCATTTTGTTCACAAACAACCCAGACTCTTACAGAGCTATGAAAAGAATCAATAACCAACTGAACCTGTGATTTGTAGCAGCCATAGAGCGAGGCAGAGCCCGGCAGGGCGGCGCTGAACACGTCCGAAGGCCTCCCGCCCGCTTCCGCACCGCCCCAGCAGCGGCCGCCGCCTCGGAACGCCACGTTGGGCTGCGGGGACAGGGAAAGGACAGGGACATCAGCACACAC
>VZSR01001406.1:549959-584894 GCA_013398615.1 Brachypodius melanocephalos
GGACAGGGAAAGGACAGGGACATCGTTACACACAGTCACAGTTACACATACAGACACAATTATAAACACAGCTGACAATGTTAACTTCTTTAACACTTCTAATTTACTGCTGGATTCTGTTCCATCTGAGTTTTCAAGGATGTGGTTCTATATACGGATGTAAAACACTTTCCTATTTACCCTGAAGGAAAAGCTGAACCTACCAGAGCACAAGAAACTCCAAACGTATTCAGAGACAGAGGAGGTGCAGATCAAGAGGAAATCTGCACTCTCCCTGTTTCCACCAGCTGAGCTTCCCAACATCAGAGCCACCACAGAGGAACATCAAACACAGAAGAATGCTCACAGAATCATGGCATGGTTTGGAAGAGACCCTAAAGCTCATCCAGTTCCAACTCCTGCCATGGGAAGGGAACCCTTCCTCCAACAGCAGTAGAGGAGTTATTCAGCCTTCACACATTCCTGGACACCTCTCATTCTTCCATCACTGCTCCAATACAATGTTTAAGTTACATGATGGCCTGGATGTGCATTTCCTGATGTCAGGAGCTGGAAATTTAATACAATGCACACCCTGAGAGCTGTGGTGGAAATCTGCTCCATTCTGTAACTACACGAGAAACAACTCCAACTGGAGGGACACCCCTCCAAGTGCCAGAAATCACAGGCCAGCAGGAGCAAGGAATGAGAACAAACAAAAACTGAGGGCTCTTCTCTGCTCCCAAGGGTGAGGCACACAAGGAAAAGCTAAACTGGCCAGCTAAACCCCCCTTTAGCCAACAAATAGAAAAATGAAGTTATTAGCGTATTACCAAAGCAGCTCATTTGGAATGATGAATAAATACAGAAAAGTCAAAGTTTCCCAGGATCAGGGTTCTAAATAAGCTCTGCTCTCTAGAAACACATCCTTCTCCAGCTCCCTGAGCATGTACCAAGTGATTTTCATCGTAGCTCACACCACTACTACACTCAGGTATTTTTCTGTGTTTTTCTGGCACATTTTTCAAATAAGCAAACACATTGAATTATCGTGGAGCCTGGCACTATGTCCTGAGCTTACCGTGCCACGTTTTCCCCTCAGAGATCGCTATTCACAGGGACACCTGATACTTGCATAGTCTGCGATCCCACAGAACAAGAGCAAACTTGTAGGGCCAGAGGCAGCCCTAAGAAACTCCCAAACTCATACTTTTCCCCTTTATCGCCAAACAGGTGTTTTTCAGGATGCTGAGGGGTATTCCCCCCACAGACCTGAGCTCCGTGTCTCACACCTGCTCCCACACGGGAGGGCTCCGGGGCTCGGAGGGGGCAGCGGGGCTCGAACACCTGCCGGGGGCAGGCACGATGCTGGTCGGGCCTCCGTGCCTCCTCAGCGCCGACGGGGCCAAGCCCACGACAGCCGCGGCGGCTCATCGGGTGTGTGACGGGCGGAGGCGCACAGCCATCCCCTGTCCCCATCTCGGTCCCCATTCTCGGTCCCTGCCCCGCTCCCGTCCCTCACCTCCATGGCTCCGGGCCGGTCTCAGCGCGGGCCCGCGCGGGGCGGCCTGAGGCGAGTTCCGGCCGTTGTCCTCGCGCCGGCCCAACCGCCGCCCCACCCCGCGCGCCCTCGCCCATTGGCCAGCGCCCGAGGCGCTCGGCCAATCAGCGCCCGCACGGCCGCCTCGTGCCTCCCCGCGCAACGTGAGCAGCTCTGTTCACCACGCGGTGACAGCCGCCCGGCGAACAAAGGGCTGCGCTGCGATTGGCCCCGCCCGCCGTCGCGCAGCCAATGGGAAAACAGCTCGCTCGTGCTTCCCGCCAATGAGCGGCCGCGGAGGCGCCGCTCTCCCGGAGACAGCAACAAGAGCGGCTCCTGCGGACCCCGGCCCTGTCACCGCCGGGTCCTGTCACACCCCAGGCTCTGTCACCCCTGAGCCCTGTCACCGCTGGGTCCTGTCATATCCCGACACTGTCACCGCCGGGTCCTGTCATATCCTGACACTGTCACCGCCGGGTCCTGTCACACCCCAGGCTCTGTCTCCCCCGACACTGTCACCCGCGGGCCCTGTCACCCCTGGGCTCTCTCATCCCCGAGCCCTCTCACCCCCGGGTCCTGCCACCCTTGGGCCCTGTCACCCCTGTCCCCGTCCCTCAGCTGTCCCCAGCTTCTGCCCCCTCCCAGCCCTGATAACGAATCAATTCAGTGCCGGCCGTGGAGCTGCAGAATGAGCTCTGGAGGAGCCCGAGGCCTCTCCAAGTCTTTGCACAACAAAGGGGACCTCTGCACAACAAAGGCCACCAAAGTGGCCCAGGCTGGTGACCCCAGACTCTCCTGCACGCACACTATAAGGGTATACGAGCCAAGGATTTCCTTTGTTTGGGATCCCTCCCTCTGAGGCACCAGTTTGAACTCTTATTTTGCTCTTTAATTATTGCACCAAGGTTAGATAATCTCGATTGAGATGGTCGAGACTCTGCTGTGGAAAGCCTGGTCTGACTGAGTGTGGAGGGTGTAGCTGCAAAGGGGTTTTTGGTGCCAGCTCTGGTGGTCACAGTGACTGCCAGAGTGGCTCCTGGATGGCTGGACGGCCCTTCCACAGCAGCCCTGACCAGGTCCCAGCCATCTCCTCAGTCGTGCTCATCTCTCAGAGGAGCAAGAGGAACCCTCTGTCAGCTGTCACCAGTGACAGAGCTGTCCCCAAGTGCCTGTGGCAGGGTCTGTGGCCTGCTGGGGAGTCCCAGACCCCCAGGACTGCTTGGCTGGAAGAGAAGCCACAGGGGAGCTGGGACAAGCAGGGGGTCACAGCCTGTCTTTGTTTATACTTTTCATTGTTGCTGCTGGTTTAGATACTCTGCCAGTGCATGAATATCACTGTTTTCACTGAAAATGACTAAGAAAAACTCACAGGGCTCTGAAGCCAAACCCGACTTGTTTTGACTTCTAAAGATACTTTATTTTGCACTCCTCAAGCTGTTTTTAAGGCACCTGGAGACAGCGCCTTTGCTGCCACCCCTGTCTAGGCCACCCAGGGCAGTAAGTGCCCACAGATGACTTTTTTAATGAATCGTGGTCTTTTGTGCTGTGATACATCTCTGACTTCCTCAGCGTGTGCTGCCAGCTCGCAGGATCGTGGGGAGGGCAGCAGGGTGAGCCTGGGGGCCAGGGCTGCCCAGCCCCTTCCTAAACCCACCCAGGGGCTCCAGACACAGATGTTCTGCCTGCTGGAAGCCAGAGGATTCATTCACTTCAGGAGATGAGGGATCACCAATGAAGGTCTTGGTTCCAGAGTGTGTCCCAGATCCATCCCTTGCTCCCTGCCCCAGGGAAGGGCTGTGGGGCAGGGATTTGGGGCTGGCTCAGGAGCAGCCAGGTGTGGGCTGGATCCCTTAGTCTCAGATCTGCAGAGGAGTTAGTGTGACCTTTGTGCTTGGTTTGGGGGAGCTTTGTTTTGCTTTTCTTCCCCTTTTGAAATGGTGAAAAGTGGGGAAGGACAGCCACTGCCTCACTGTCCCCCTCAGCTATTCCCTACAAATCCATACATTGCATTTCCCGCATTTCTTGCTGCGAGAGACTCCCTTAAGTCCATAGAGCAGAGATCTGGGAAGCTGAGAGCAGCAAGAATCCCCTACAAAACTCATCATTCAGCCAGAGCTCACTGCTGGGCTGAGCCTCCTGGCTGGGCACCTTTCCAGCTGTGCAGGAGAACTGTGCCAGCACACTCGGGTCGGGGCTCAGGACCTGTCAGGCTCTGGCTGCTGCCACCCCTGAGCACAGGGAATATTTGTAATATTTAACAACCACTTCCCAGAGCTGTTTTGCTGGCGCAGTGATTTCTGTCGACGGATGGTGAAACTGCTCAGCTGCAGGCAGGGGCAACAGGGTCTCACTGCAGGATCTCACTGAATCCTGCTGGAATCAGCCCACAGCAGATTTAGGCAGTGACCCCATTTCTTCTTCTCCTAGTGCCCGTGCTGTGCACTGAGGTACACCCACAGTCTGGGGCACTGACACTTTGGCCAGTGTGGTGAAGTCTCCTCAGTGCCAGCTTTCCATGGACCTGGCATTCCTCTCTGTGTCCCAGCTGACTCTGGTACCTGTTCAAGGCAGTAACCAGCAGTTACAATCAGTATTAATATTTTATTATGCTGTCAAAGCCCACGCAGGAAGCTGCTGGGACAGGTTGCTAATGCATTAAAACTCCCAGGATGTTTGGGTTGGCTTTGCAGCCACCACTGAGCTTTGGGGTTGGAGTGTTTGCCATCACCTCCCTCAGAACACAAACCTCAGAGCGCAGCTGGGATTTCATCTCTGGCTGAACACCACCCAGAGGGGTGAGCTCTGTGAAGAAGCCATCGTCACCTCTCAGCACCACTCCTCCAGTGTGATCTGCTTCTCCAGAGCAAAGCACTATTTCAAGCGAATCCCATAGGGATCTACATCCCAAAGCCTGGCTGGAAGCTCTCGGTGCTCAGACAGGACCCGGCTGTGCAGGAGCAGCGCTGCAGCGAGCAGACATCGTGTGGGGAGGGATGGGCTGGGGATGGGCTGGAGGAGCCCTGAGCCCCCTCCCCCTGGAACCAGCCACATCCGGCTGTGACACCTGCGAGGGGTTCGGTGGCAGCTCTGAGCTCCCATTACCGCCTCTCAGGCTCACACACACCTGGGATCGTTCTCACAAATAGAAACAACCATTAGTGCCAGGCAGGTCCTGCCGAATGGGAAGTCCTGTCAGGGGAACAGTTAAGCCATCAGATGTCATCGAGGGAGGCAAGGATGCCTGGTTCACAACAGCTGCTGTGCGGCCTCTTTGGAGCAGGAACAGAATCAAAACCAGATTAAAAATTAAAACAGAAATAATTTTTAAACATATATACAATAAAAAAAATTAGTATTATTATGTTTTATTCTATATAAAAATATAACATCCTCTATTAATATTATAACATACAATATGCTATACAATATAGAATGTAAATATTATCATTAATATATTAACATTACTAAAACGACGAACAATTATTATAAACATTATTAATATTTATACAAAACTACATTGAAACAGAATTAAATAATTTAAAGAATTAAAGCAGGGGTTGCCTGGCGGCCCGGCCCAGCTCACCCTCACACCACGGCGCTCGGCTCATCCCTCTGCACCGCGGGATAGGGACCGGGACCGGGACTGGGACCAGGACCGGGACCGGGACTGGGACTGGGACCGGGACCGGGACCAGCCGAGCCTCGCCGGGCCCCCTCCAGGTTGCCATCGCATTCCCGGCCGGGCACCCCTCCCATATGTCCCTCCCGTGTCTCCCTCCCGTGTCCTGCCCCGACCCCGCGCTCGGTACCCGCGGATCCCCGGGAGCACCGGACTCGCCCGCGACTCTCGACCCCGCCCACGCCGCCCCACCGACCAATCGACGCAGCTGTCCCGATGACTGACAGTAAAATGCTCCGCCCATTACCGCCAGGCCGATGGGCGTGTCGTTTCGTGACGTCACCATTAGTGTTTTGAGCGGCAGGCGGAGCGACCAGTAGGATGCCGGAATCGCGTAGGGGGCGTGGCCACCCCGCCCACGAGGCCCCGCCCCGGCGCGCCGCGGCGCCTGCGCTGCACCGCCCCCTGGCGGCCGCGGGGAGGGCCTGTCGGTCGGCGCTGCGGCAACATGGCGGGGCGGGTAAGTGGGGGGGGACATGGACTGGTCGCTATCGCCCATCTCCTGCTCTCTCCTCCGCTCATGCTCCTCCCTGCGCCACCGCGGCTTTGGGAGCTTCTCGCAGCCCCGCTACTAGGAGGCCGTTCAGCCCTGGGGGCTCCCCCGGCAGTGCTGTGAGGCTGTGGTGACCCCCTCACCCCAGCGGTGTGGGGGTTCCTGGCGGTCCTGTGAGGCTGTGGAGATCCCCCCAGGGGTGTGGGGGGCTGGGGGGGTGACTCTTCTCCCGGTGTTCCCCGGGGGGTTCGAGAGACTGAGGTGGCCTGTTGGTGATGTGGCATATGGGACAGGACTGGGGTTCCTTCAGGAGCCGGGGCAAGGGTGACCCGTCTTCCTGTGGGGCAGGATTTTAGGGTCCCCCAGGGGTGCTGTGAGACCCGACTGACCCCTTGGCAGTGTGGGCTGTGGGACGGGACTGGGGATTCCCTCAGGAGCACTGTGACTGGGGGGTGACCCCTCTCCATGTGGGTGTGAGGCAGGATTTAAAGTTCCCTAAGGGTGCCGTGAGGTTGCAGTGGCCTTGTGGGGTGCAGAGCTGGGTTTTTGGGGTTTCCTGGGGGTGCTCAGAGGCTGTGCTGAGTCCTTGGTGCTGTGGGATGAGCGTCTAGGGCTCCCTCAGGATCTGGGGTGCTGCCTCTCCCTGTGGTGTGGGGCAGGATTGTGGGGTCCCCTGGGCAGTGAAGCCCAGGAGTGTCTTGGTGCTGCTGTCAGGATTTGGGGTGCTCCGGGGTGCTGTGGAGCTCTGCCTGTGGGCAGGCACCTTTAGGGATGCTGTGGCAGGGGATGATCTCTTGGTGCTCTGGGATGTGGGGCAGAATTTTGGGATTTGCTGAGGGGCCTCTGTGAGTCTGGGGTGCCCCTGTCTCCATGGGGTGTGCAGCAAGATTTTAGGGTCCCCTAAAGATGCTGTGACGCCCTGGTGACCCCTTGGTGCCATGGGATATGGGGAGATGTTCTCCAGTTGGATCCAGCCAGGTGCTGTTTTACAGTGTGAGTCCACCTTTTGTTGTGTGGAAACACCTTAAGGGTTGTGCAGTGGTTTTATTCTGTATTAATTTAAAAAATAAAAAATCCCTTATTAGAGATACATCACATCAGCAAGTGACCAGAAAGGCTTTAAAATGTGAAAGAACAGCCTTGTCTGTGAAATCCCGTCTTGTGGTGCCTGCACATCTCCTCTTTTTCAGGTGTCCAGGTGCTGCAGGATGTGTTTGGATTGCTCTGCTCTTTGCCAAGAGCTCAGTCATGCTTTGCTGGGTATCAGCCTGGGGAAGTCACATTTTTCATTAGTGCTTTCCTCTGGCTGGAATCTTGTCTCTAGGCCAAGTAATTAAGTGGTTGAAATGCTGGGGAATTGGTTTTCTGAGTGTTTTTTTTTTTTGTGTTGTGCTGGGCTGGTGGATGGAGGGCAGCTGGTGCAGTGCTGTGGTGCAGAGCAGGGGTGAGAAATCTGGCCCTGTGATGTGCTGTGCATCACAGGTGCTCCAGTGCCACCCCTGAAATGTGCTGAGTAATTGAGAAAACCCCCAAGTGTTGTGGTCTGTCTCTCGTTAAGAGCTTTTCCTCTGTCCCTGCCCCAGATTCCTGGTCTCACCTTCTTCCTTGCACCTTTTTTTTCTTCATCTCACCCTTAGCACTAACCCAAGGAAATCTGTGAGCCCTGACTGGCTGTTTTCAGCTTTCTGTTGCCCAGAACAGGAGCCCAGTGCTCTGGTCAGTGGTGAGATCGTTTTACCCACCCTGGACGTGGTTCTGAGACTCCCTGGGCCTAAACCAACCTGGCTGCAGTGGTCCTGCCTTGCCCCTGCTCCTCTGAGCCCTCCCAGCTGTGTCCTCAGGGAACACCCTGGTGCATGCTCTGGGTGCTGGGATTGGTGACTGGGGATGTGGGGAGGAAGGAGAAGGATCAACCTCAACTTAATTCTTCTGCTTTGAGCTTTTCTGCTACTAAAAACCTGAGAGAATGTGCCTTCATTTAACCAACTGGGAAGCCTGGTGAAGGAAAGAGGTATTTACGTGAATTTAAAGCAAAGATTGATGCTTAGTTGCCTCCTAATCTGGCAGTAGGATGGGTGATGCTCTCCTTGGGTTATCAGGAAGCTTCTTAACATTCAGTGTTTTCATGATTTGCCTGCAAATGCAGTTGTTGCAGAATTATCAGGTTATTTAATGCTGCAAAGAGAGTCCTTGAGCTGAGTGTTCCATCTCACTCTCCAAGCTCGGTCTGATCCTTCCATTGCTTTCCATGTGAGCTCCAAGGGGGCTGTGTGCTCCTTCCAGCTGGCCCGTGGGCCAGCAGCAGTGCTGGGGAGGGTGGGGAGCAGGGGGAGCAGGTGGCAGCGCCCTCGGGCTGCAACACCGGGGCTGAGTTGAGGTAAACACGGAACACTTGGTGGGAGGATGGAGGTGTGTGATAGCTCCAGGCACAACAGGTGAGCCTGATGCTGGAACACAGGTGCTGGTCTGTTGTCAGCGTTTTTAACAGGTGCAGGATGGGAAGAGGAGCTTCAGTGACTCCTCCTGCCCTGCAAATCTGTTCTGCAATGCCATTTAAAGCTTAATCTCTTTTATTGGACTCGTGTGATTTGATTTGTGCACGTACATTCTCACAGGGAGAAATGAGTGGCTGTCCTAATGTATGAGAGACACAAAATATTTAAACTTCTAGTAACATTTTGAATAATTCAGGTGAGTGATAAGCCAAATCTGATTGTGTGATGCTGTTTCAGGTGTGTTACTCTGCTCTCCTAATTGCACTGGATCTCTCCATGGCAAGGAAGAGATGGTGATTAGCAGTGATTGAAGTTTACAGGAAAAACAGTTTATGATGATTAGAAATAATGGCTGTTTCTGTAATAATTTATTCTGTATCTCTGGATGAGGATCATTAGGCATGCAGGCAGAGCAGTGAGGCACCTGCAGGAGAGGGAATGGGGGAAACTGCTGTGTCTGTAGCTGCTTATGGACCTCTTGTACCAAGTGAACCCCTGGAAGTTCACTGGCACTCTCTGTAATTGATTGATTTGAGCTACATCAAGAAATAGTTCCCAAAGGGATCTAGAAAGGCCAGATGATTTCTGTGCCTCATTCCAGTGAGGGGCGAGCTGTGAATCCAGCACAAGCTGCATTTCTGCCTGTGTATGCACAGGCTGGAGTGGGGACTGGGGTGGGGCAGGGAGCAGGTCAGTGCTGCTGGCTCCTCTGGCAGCAGAGCTCACATACCCTGTGTGTGCAGGGTGCTCGTGTGGATGTTGGTGAGGCTCCCTCAGCAGAGACACTGGTGTGGTTTTCTTTAAGGAGTATGTGTTTGGTGATAGCTGAACTTGTGTAAGAGTTCATGGTTAGAAATAATGGCTGTTTTAGGGGGTGTCTCTGGTGTAACACACCCATTTCTGTTCCTCTGCTGTTTGGGGCTCCTTTGGGGCACTGTTGCCATTACCCAGTGAGAGCAGACTCTGCCCTGTCAGCTCCTCAGAAGAGATTCCCTTTATGTTGGATTGGAAATAAATGGTTTTGGGTCACTCAGGTACTGGATGGTGTCTGACCCTGCAGAGTGGTGCTGTCACTCCTCTTCAGAGACTGAGACTGAGCACAGGGTCCTGCTGGCATCTGTCTGTGGACCTCCTGTACACCAGGGGTCCAATCCAGCAGGGGTGGGAAGGTGGTGAAGGGCAGACTGAGTCCCTTGGTGTTCTGTGCTGCCAAAGGCATTGCTGGCCTAACCCTGCTCTCTTGTGCTTCCTGCTTCCAGCACAGAATCCCAGAATGGTTTGGGTTGGAAGGGACCTTAAACCCACCCAGTGCCACCCCTGCCATGGGCAGGGACACCTTCCACTGTCCCAAGTGGCTCCAAGCCCTGTCCAGCCTGGCCTTGGACACTTCCAGGGATCCAGGGGCAGCCACAGCTGCTCTGGGCACCCTGTGCCAGGGCCTCTCCACCCTCCCAGGGAGCAATTCCTTCCTTACATTTAATCCATATAATATACCTGAAACAGCACTAGACAATTAATAACATTTGGCTTATTATTTGTGTGAATTATTTAAAAATACTTAAAATATAGCCAATGTGGTTTTAGGTTGGGTGGTAGGGACTTAGAAATAATGGGGGCTGGGCTTTGTGTTTATGGGTTAAAGCTGTAAGGTGATTTCTGATGACATATGGAACCAGCCTTCAGAGATGCAGGCGTTGTCAGGCAACTAAAGAAACGTTTATGAATCAACTTAGTTTCTTCTTGCAGCCTGGTACTGTTCCTGCTATCGTCACTTAGGGTTTTTTTAGTACTTCCTAGTGTGTAATATGAAGAAATAGATTTTTAGCAATGTTTCAGGGAAATAGGAGAAAACTCTATGTGAGTCTCTGTTCCTGTGATCACTTCTGCAACTTCATTACTGTCCCATGAAACCATCACAAATCAACTTGTGGCCTGCTTTCAGAACTTCTGCCTTGCTGAATTATTTAAAATGAAGGCACATTGTTTGTTAAAAACTCTAAAATTATTTAGAATAAAATTCAGATGACTCTGTGAATGTTTGTTTGTGTGGGATATCTGGCCCTTTCATCTTTGATTAATTTGTTGCTTGGCTCAGTGTTGCAGAAGCTTCGTGTGTCCCAAGCTTGTGCTTAAAAAGTCACTGCCAAAGGGAGATGTCAGTGCTGCCTCTCCATCTCCAGGTTTTGGGGTGCTGGTGTGTCACACCTCTTCTATCATGTGAACCTGCCAGAATAATTAAACTTAAGGAATAATTTTTTTTAGTAGGAAAAATGTCTATTAAAAAAGTCAGAGAATCCTTTTGAGGATCATTTAAAGTGCAAATTTCTTAAGTATTACTTTTAATTTTTTTCCCCAGAGCACAGCAAGATCTTCTCTTTTCCTCTCCTGCTCTGGATTCTGTGCCTCAGACCACAGAGGTCATTTAGGAGAAGACCCTGAGGCTCAGGATAAACCACTGAATGTGGAAGAAGTTCTGGCATAAAATCAGATCTGCTTGAGTTCAAAGAAAAGCAGTGCCTAGAAAGTGATGGCACTTCTGTTTTGCTGAAATACCCACCAGGCAGGATGCAGTTTCAGTGCAATGAAATTACCACTGATTCCTTTTTTTAACATGAAAACAACTAAAATGTAGGTCCCCATTTCATGGAGTGATCTTTTTTTGATCCAGGGTTGGTGGAGACGTTCAGGTGCTCTCACAACTGCAGGAGGAGCTGAGCATTAGGGAGAGCTGGTGCAGTGACACCCCTGAGCAGTGGGACAGAGATCTGGGGAACTGCAGTGGCTTTTGGAAGGATGAGGCTCAGCCTGGTGGCTCTGCAGGATGTGTTCAGGATGCTGTCTCACATCAGGGAGGTTGTCTGGCAGAGAGCAGAGTTTTATGGTGAAACACCCATATTGACCATCTCCAGAAGGTTTTCAGACCCCCAGGAATTGGGGAGCTGTGTTGGAGGTGGTCTGTGAACAGAAAAAGCCAAACATGAAACCCAGTTGCTAAAATTAATGGAAGAGCTTCTGGTGCAGTGCCCTGGAACTGTGTGTGAGGCAGCTGATTGTGCTGCTGCTCACAGAGCAAGGCTGGGTATGCACTTCCCCAGGCACTCCTGCCCTGCTCCTTCCTGTGCAGGCAGATCCTGCCCTCAGGGAGGTCAAAGGTTTGAAGTATGAAAAGATTTAACACGTTTCTCCAGTCTCCTGGGACACAATAAAGCAATGACCTTCTATCAAAAGATCTGGAGTAATTGATGCCCTGCAGTTGTGTCATGTGCTTTTTTCTGTAAAAAATAGAGCAATACTTGCAAGCTGCTGCTTCCTAAACTGCTGATGACTGGATGGTGTTTGGTACATCAGAGTTGAGGGAAGTTCAGTACCAGGTGCTGCCCTGTGTCACTGCTGGGCTGAGCTGTAAATCCTCAGGGACAGCAGCATCCTGGGCTTTCACAGGGCATATTCCAGGGGAGTTATTTTAAATATTAACATATATTCACATTGTCCCTGTTGCCATCAGGTAACTTCTCTAAATAAATGGGATGAAATTTGCATCCATGAGGTGTCCTCGCTGCTCATGTGGCAAAATCTTGTGACCTGCACCCCAGGCCCACAACTTACTCTGGTGGGGGGGTGGTTCATTCCCTTGGCATTTTTAAAAGATGTTTAGGTGCAACACAACAAGCAACAATTCCCTGTAATTAAATTGTTGATCATCCTAGCTTGAGAAAGGAATGTGAGGCAACATCCATTCAAAAAATGGATGTGTTAATTAAAGTGCACATATCCTGGGTCATTATTGCTTAATAGGGAAGATGGAGCTGCTGTTCCTGCTGAGCTGTCAGACAGCAGCTCCTTGGTTCTGTGGTGCAGCACTCAGGTGCAGGTGTATTTCCTAAAATCACTTACTGATCATGTTGTGAAGAGCTGATTTGGAGAAGGACATCTTTAGGCAGAGCAACATGTGTAATTCGACTGTAAATGCTCTGCTTGGAGAAGCTCTCTTTAGCACTGTGCTCGATCAGGCAGACCCTTGGAACTCTTTGTTCTTGAGAATGTAAATTGTCTTTCTCCTGATGTTGGCAAATACTGGGCAATAGCAGAGCCGGATTCCCAAAGCTGTGAGCACCTCGTTAACTGCAGGTAAACAACTGCTGGAGTGACAGAGCCGCCCCTGCAGATCCGAGTTCATTTGAACTTTGCGAACAAAGGGAAGCAGCAGTAAACCCCGGTATCCTTTCATGGTGGGAGAGGCCCTTCTACCCTGGTGAAGGGGCTCCGGGGTGCCAGGATGGGCGGTAATTTCCGAATTCAGGCCCGGAGAGCACAGGGCTGCTCTCAGAGAGGGAAACTGGGGAATGTGTTGAGTGTTTGATGCAGAGTGCCCCGTGCAGAGTGCCTGGTGGCTCCTGCTGCCCGTCTGTGCTGGGGAAGGCTCTTGGCAGGCAGGGACGTTACGGCTGCCATGGGCAGACGATGCAGGGAGAGCATTCCCTGCTTCATTCCCAGCCCTGGGTGATGCAGCAGGTGCTGCACGGAGCTCTTCCCTCTCTCCTCTGAGCTGTTTGGGTTTCTGTGCTGCAGGGGTGGCCTGGCACAGCACGATCACGGCAGGTGATTCACAGCGTGGGAGTGCCTCGGGGGGCGTGGGAAGGAGCGATCCATCTCATCCAGGCTTCTCTGGACTCAGTGCTGAGGCTGCCTTGGTGACACTCCCTGGCTTTGTCAAAAATGTGAATATTAGTTCTGAGATTTTAGCTTCCCAATGCGTTCCTCTTTATTAGGAGAAGAAAATTGGTATTTCTGAGTTTGTTGTTGAGAGAGAATGCAGCTCCTTCCTGAAGAGAATAAAAGCTTCCAGCAGAAAAATAAAGGTCACGTGGAGCAGGTGGAATGGCCAGGCCTGAGCAGGGAGTCAGGGCTGTGTGTTCCAGGGACAGCAGCTTGTCCTGCCAGCACAGCCACTGCAGGTCTGGAAAGGCCTGTCTGGCCAGGCCTGCTGCTCCAAAAAGTTCCTTGTAGGTTGATCTCCTCTTGTGGCTGCAGAAATATTCAGGTTTTTTTTGTCCGGTTGTCCAGAAAAACCCTCTGTGAGCTACTAAACTTCCTTAGTTAGTTTTTCAAATTATTCAGAACCACAGCATTTAGAACAACTTGTGTTCCTGAGTCTGATCCCTGATAGTGACAGCATGTTGTCATTCCTTTTATGAATATTACAGAATTGCTCTTTAGAGGACCCTTGGTTTTGACTTTACTGTTTCCCCTGTCACAGAGCCAACTTCCTCTCCAGGTCAGGAATCCACTCTTACCTGCCAGCCAGGAGCTCTGCTGCTGTTGCTGCTTTATGCCCATTTCTTGTGTCCTTCAGTGTTGAGTTGTCGCTCAGCTCCATGGTGTGTTATGGATGTAGAGAGCAGGCACAGTCCTTGGGCATCCCTGTGCAGGGAGCTTGCTTGGTGCTGAGCCAGCTCTGCAGCTCATCCTCCTGCTGGAGCTGCTGGCTGTCCCCTGTGTGCAGCCAGAGGTGACGTGTCCACCTCGGGTCCTGGTGTGCCTTGGATCCAGAGATGAAGGCAGAGCTTTGTGCGTGTGTTTCCTGTCAGGAGCGTTCTCCTGGATAATGTGTAGGATCTGTGATTCATCGTGCCAGTTCCCTGTTTATCTTCAGAACTCCTTTGACATCATAATTCTTCCTGTCAGCATTCAAGCTTCACTTTATTGGCAGACTCGTGTTGGTGAGTGAGAGTTTGGTTTGGAGTCAGCCGTGGTTCCACACAGCACAGAGGCACCTCTGCTCAGGCTCTAGGGAGTGTGGGCTGAACTGTTTCCCAGGAATTAGCCCTGCACAGGTGATTCTCTGCCCTCTTTGAGGCCGAGGCTCTGGGCTCAGAGAGGCTTTGGTGCCCAACAGCTGTGACAGGAAAGCTTGGGTGCTTTTTGGAGCAGGGATTCCCATCTCAGTGCAGCTGGCAGTGGGCTCTGCTGGGAAAATGGAAATGTCTGGTACCCAGAGTTGTCACGTTTCCTAACACTCCTCTGCCAACACCTGTGTGCCAGAAATTCCATCTCTGTGCACCTGCATATATATGGGACGTGTATCTGTGTCTGTTTTACACAAAGGAGAATTTTAAACATACAATACTTGAACAATATTTGTCTTGTACAAACCATGTGAGAACGGGGCACAGAAACAAACCTGCCTTGGCTTTAGAGGCTGTTTCATAATTTCTTGCTGAGCATTGGGAAATGAAATGAGTTCAGATGTTTTGGATGAGGAGCATCTCTGCCTTAGCACTTAATGTTTCCTCTCTTCTCAGTACCAGCTGTCAGCAGTGCACTTCAGCCACCACCTTATCTCTGTGGGGAGTAAAATATTTTACCTTGGCTTCCTCTACCATCAGCCTTAATGATTCACAAGAGGTGAATTGACAAAACACAAAGGGGTGTGGTTTATGTATGTGTGAAAATATCCAAACAGCAGCACCACTTTCTGGGCTTTGGCAGGGGTTTGGATTGGATGATCTCCAGAGGGCTCTTCCAACCTCAGCTATTCTGTGATTTTGTGAACACGTGAGTTTCTTATTTTCTGTGGAGGAAAATGAGTCCTTGCAGCTTTGGAAAAAAATCTCCGAGAGATCAGATGTTATGGTGATTGTTTCTGTTGTGTAGCTGTTTGTTCTTGAGGGCAACTTTCCTTTGTAAAAATAAAATATGCCAGCATCATTAAGCCTCCTGGGTTTTGAGGCAACGTTACTGCTTTGTCACAAACCCAGAGGTGGGGTCTTTCACATTTGTCTCTCAGGGTGAGAATTATCAGTGCATCGTGTGGTTGTTTGTTTTCCTCTGGGCAAGCAGGAGGAACGCTGGAACAGGCCTCTGCACAGGGCTGGGTTTAACAGCAGGCACTGCCTGGCTGATGCTGGATGATGGATGCTGCAGCTGGGAATGCTTTAGCAGTGTGCAATCACCTCCTTAGGACTGGGCCGTCCTTGGAGTCTCCTCTTTGCATAAACCAGAACAACACCTGGAGGCAGGGAAGATTCTTTTGCCTAATTTAACTCTAATTTGCCTTCTATAAGCCAAATCTATCTATGTTGTGGACGTGGGTGTAACAGCAGCCTATGAGAATGTGTGGGTCACCTCCAGCCTGGCAGTGCCAGGGGGTGACAGCAGCAGGTGGCATCTGCTGTCACCTGCAGGAGCTTGCTCTCTGCTTTGTTAGAGCTGTCTTGCCTCATTACCAACAGTAACCTGCCAGTTTGCTTAAGTTTGTGTAAATTTACTTTGAGATTCTTAGGAATACTCACAAGGATTTTTGTGCCCCTATACCCTGATGTGGTGTGTTAGTGCTGGCAGTAGATGTGGGATGGCAGAGAGGGGAGAGGGGCAGGTTCTGCGAGTCCTTGTGCTGCTGTCCTGGGAAGCTGGAACCTGAAATGCAAGAGCTTAAAGTGTCCCTGACAGCAGCACCACTGGCATGTGCCAGCCATGTGTTCCAGCCATTGACTGCTGCATTTATGCCAGGACAGCTTCCTCAGGAGCAGCCTGTGCCCATGTCCTGGCTGTGACAGCTTGACAGAGGCAAGGATCCATCCCTGGGGGCAGCAGCTCTGGGATATGAGTTCTGTGGGGAGGGCAGGTAAGAGGAAGCCCCTGCAGCCCCCCACAGCAGCGTTTTCCTCCTTCCTGCCTGGGTGATTTCCAGTTTAATCGTCACCTCTCCCGTGACCAGATTTCCTCAAGTTGTCCCTTGCGCCCTTGTGGAGCTCCATGCCCTAAGTGATACCCCTGTCTGCAGCTGTATGATGTTAAAACCTTTTCAGAAAATTGATAATGTTCTGAAGATCTGCAAAATCCTGGAGCTTGAGGAGGGTGTGTAGTGGAGGGCTGGGAGCAGAGATGTGCCTGGCCTGTTGGTCATTGCCAGGGAGAGGTGGGCTCCTGCCAGACAGCCCAGGAGGAGCATGAGCTGGGCTCTGGGATGGTTGGCACGGCTGCTGCTGCTGCAGCCACGTTATTTCACGTGTCAGACACTCAAGGCTGTTCTGCCATCATCCCTCCTCTGCTGCAGAGCTTGCAGTTGTTGCTGGGTTTGGAATGCATTCCTTGCTATTCCTGCATTTCCTAAATCGCTGTGTTCCTGGTGCAGACAGGAGCAGCAGCTTGGCCGGGTGCTCGCTGTGTGTAGGAAGCAGTTTGTCACTGAGGATTAAAAATGCAGTTGAGGACTAGTGCTGTAAAAAGGTTTAATCCAGGAGCTCCGTGTCCACTTTTCTCCAGAAATATCCCCTGTAATGCGTTTTATCAGGACATGTCCTTCACAAAACTGTGCCCTGCAGATGGGAGAAGTGATAAAATGGTGAATGCTGTGAAGTGCCCCAAGCCAAAGGGCCTCAGCAGACAGGTTGTGTATCTCATAAATCCACTGATGTCATATATTTTATTACAAGAACATTTGAGTCTTTTATTACACTCAACATTCAGGTAGATAAATCTGCTTCAGGCCTGAAAATGGAATCTTTTTTGATGGTCAGATATGTCAAAGCCAATCGAGCATTATTTAGTTGAAGTAATGAGTTGGTCCGTTGCTAGACTTGAGACAAATCACGTTGTGCCATAAAAGTTGATCTGAACGTTAGGACGGGCTGGCTGCAGGCCACACTGGGAGGAGAATTTCTCTGATTCTTGTCCCAGAGGGGCTGGGGGAGGAAGGCTGAGCAGGGCTGTAACTCCTGGGAGATGATTTAGCTGTGTGTGTTGGGATCAGTGGGTTTCCTGTGGTTGCTGCTGGGATTTAAGGATGTCTTAAGAGAAAATCCCTCCTGAATTACTTTTAGCAATAGATTGATGCTGTCAAATAGTTTCTGTTGCGCTTCCTGCAAATTTGTATCTGACAGAGGTAGCTGTGCTTTGAGTCTCAAAATGACACCTTCGGGGGGGGCAAGTTTAGCTTTTCCCCAAATGAAATTTCTTCACTCTATAGCTCATGATGGAAACATCCTCCCTTTCTCCACTTCTGGAGGCATTTTGATCCCAATTTTCATTGTTCAGCCATTGTTTTGTGGTATAATTCTGCAGGAGCAGGTGGGGTGAGGGTGTAGGATGGGGCTGAGATCCCTCTGCTGTGCTCCCCCCATGCTCCATCCTGCCCCATGATAGGGATGGGCAGCTTGAGCTGGGAGTGCTGCTAGTTCGGTTTTTAATTACTGATTGATGAGTAACAGTGGAAGGGACAAAAATGAACAGATACTCCTGAAAAAGGATTGATCCTCTGACATTAGAGAATAGAAAGAGGGGGAGGACTCCCCCACAAAATTTGTTGCAGTAATTTTTTTCATACTGATAGGCTGGAAGTAGCTATTTTACCTAATTTTCTTCTGTTTATTACAGATCTGGGATGTTTCTTATAGAGTGGTAAATATTCACATTTGATATTTCTTTAGAGAAATGATACAAAGGGATTGTGGGGTTGGATAGCACCTGGCTGAGGTTAAACCTTCCTGTGGACTCTCAGTGCTGCCCTGTACTGCACTGGCTGAAGGGATTTGTGCAGAATGAATATGCTGAAATTCCAGTTTTCTGAGTTATGTTCAGGGAAGAGGGAAGGTCACACCTTTATCCCTCCCTTTCTCCCCACATGGTCTCTGTGACCCAGCCCAGCACTGTGAGACAGGGTTGTAGGGGAACTGCTCTGGCTCCAAGCTGCTTTCTCTTCACAGCTTTCAGAATGTCCCAGTGTCCTGTCACTGGGCAAGAAACACCTTCCAGGGAATGCTGCTTACCTGCTGCCTTTGGGCAGCACTGGGGGAAGCTTCATGAGTGCCAGGGTTCACTTGCAAGTTAACAGTGTTTGCCTTGCAGGCTTTCCTCCAGGTAATTTTAAAGTATTTATGTAGGTAGGGTAGAAAATACCAAGTACATAATAGTCCCAAAGTGGAGAGCTTTGGGATACAAGTACCTATGACATGTGGAAATGTTTGGAGGAACCTGAAAGATGAGCTTGTTGATACCAGTGGGATCTCAGAGTGTGCCAGGACTCAGGAGACCTGTTCTGTGCTTTGTGGTTTAGCAGAAGTCTTGAGGCTTGGCTTGGTAAAGGAAAAATAGAATTTTATTTGACATATTTTCCACCCCTCTCTTGCAGCCTATGCAAGCAGCGAGATGTCCCACGGATGAGCTGTCCTTAACCAACTGTGCTGTGGTGAATGAGAAGGACTTCCAGTCTGGGCAGTAAGTGTGCACTGTTGCTCTTTCAGCTTTTAACCAAAAAGGAGTTGTTTTCAAAATTTGGGTGGAGAGAGAATGACATTTCAGGTTTGGAAAGGTGAACACATCAGTTTGATTAACAAAACTTCTTTATCTGTAGAGATCAGAACTTTCAATGTGGCTCTTTCTGGAAATGCTGGGAGAAGGATGACTGTTTCTCTGAAGCATTCCTTTCTTGGCAATTGCATCTACTTAACTAATAGAAGAATTATTTTAACAAAGTACTTTTTGTGATCATTTTTGTTTGTTTTGGTTTTGCTGTTGTTTCTGTTACATAGTGAGAATATTTGAACTATTTCAAAAACTTTTTTATCATTGTGTTACGTGGGGCATCTTCTCACTTTGACATCATATGGGAGTGCTGAGCAGGGCCAGGAGAACTCTCTTGTTCTTGGGGTTTTTGTGCACAAGAACAAAAGGGAGAAGCAGCCAGAGTGTGGGCACAAGTTGGATTCTTTAATTGGTGTTCTGGGGTGGCTGATGGAACCCGACTCTGGGGTTTATTTCTGTTAGGTGGAAAACACGTGAATTTTTCAGCTCAGCCAAAACAGAAGCGTTTTGTATTACAAGAAACCAATTCATGTACTCAGATTCTTTGCTTTGCTGCAGCTTTAGGGAAGCTCTGACAGATTTTAGTATGTAGGTTGTAGACAGAAGTCATTAATTTCAGCTGAAAGTGCAGCACAAGGCAGAAGGGCTTGGGTTTAAAAAATGGGGAAAATGTTAGAGGAGATACTGAATGATATGGCCAGGCCTTACAGAAAATACCTGCCCCAGGTGAGCTCTGCCAAGGGTGGAGAGCACAGCAGTGCTGAACTGCAGGAATGCAGGGATGTGTTTAGGGATGTGTTTGCCTGTCTGTGCAGTCAGTCAGCTCTGCTGCCCTGGGACCTGTCCTGGCTCTGGAGCAATGAACCGAACTGTGATTTCATGAGCCCAACTGGAGTATAAAATGCCAAAACCAAACAAACCCACCCCCTAAACAAGCAGAACTTTTAGAGTCAGAAGCAGGCAAAAGTGTGTGCTTGGGCAGAAAAGTGCCCTGGTCTTCTCAAAGTATGGTTTTACCCAGGTTGATTTTTTTCCAAAGTAATTGAGTTACAAAAATACCTGAACTGAGCTTTGTACCTCATGCATTATAAAAACTCTAATTTCCTCCAATATGGATGTCCTGGAGGGACCCAGCTGCCAGACCTGCAGCCGGCTGTGCTCCTTTGGCTTCCAGAATCTTCTCTCCTGGCATTTGTGGCAGCATGCAGGAAGCAGTGTCCCGGGATGTGCTGGCTCAGCAGGCTGGATGTGGTTCTGGCTGTTCCCGTTCCCCTGGGAGCTGTTTATTTCTGGCAGTCGGTGCTCACACACCGGCAGCCTGTGTTTGGTGGGGAGCAGATGCTGCAGATGGCTGCAGTGTCAGATGGAGCACGGGCAGCTCCTGGTGCTGGGCAGGGCTGGGCTGGAGCTGGTGCTGCATTGCAGATCCCTGGAGCCAGCCCTGGCTGCAGCTCCCTGGCTCTGGTCTCTCACCATGGCTGCCTGCTCAGGGGGGCTTCTGGTGCTGCCTCCACAAAGGGCTCTGCTCTGTTTGCTGCTGGGGGTGTAGAGCTGGAGTTTGCCCTTGGATCAAGGAGATGCTTTAACCCCAGGGTGCTGCTGATCATCTCCTCACGCTTTGCTCTCTGCACCCCGTGAACTGGGCAGGGATGAGTCAGTGCTTGGTGCTGCAGGGGTTCACACAAGGCCATGCTCTGGAATGGATGAGGAGTGGCACCATCTTCGGTTCCTGTGTCCTGCTTCTACCTTGAGGACTCCTGGTGCTGTTTGGAGAGAGAAACCAGTTCTGAACACAGCCAGGCTGTGTGGGGACAGCAGTCAGGGCAGGCTGTCTCAATGGCACGTTTTTGTTCACGTTAAGAACTGGTTGTTCCCTTTCACATGGGAAGCCCATCCCTCCTAGGCCAGTTAAGTTTTCTGAGGAGCCCTTGCTGAATGATTGCTGTGGGTTTCCAAACATGCACTGCATGGGATGAGATCCCTGCTGGCACCTCCACATGGACGCCTGAGTCATCCCCTCCCTCACAGGAGCCCTGCTCGTGCTTCAGAGCAGAACAACTGATGCACTCACAGGTTAATTCATGTCTGGTGGAGCTTCTCTTGGTTTGCTCAGCCTGGACAGCAAACTTACCAGCAGTTTCCTGGGCCCAGCTTCCTGGAGCCCTTTCTAAGAGCTGGCATCACATGCGCTGGATCTGACAGTTCCAGGCGAGGATTTACACATGGAATAGAGCAGCAGTTCCTCCTGGGAGAGCTCTGGGAGCTGTCTGGCCCTGGTGATGTGTTGTTCCTTTTGTTCGTGTATGAGCAGAAGCTCTTAATGAGGTTGAGATTTCCCCCATGTATCTCCATGAGCTCTCTGAGCTCCTTCCTGGTGAATATTAGTGTAGGAAAATGCATTTCATGTTTCTGCTATTGTAATACTTAGGTTGCTTACAGCTTGTTGGAAGCTGCCTGCTCCTGCTGTCTTTGAGAAGAAACATGGTTGTTCCTGTGCCTTATGCAGATTTTTCTCACACAACCTGTCAGGATTTGACCTTTCCTAGTATTTTCTTTCAGAAAGCTGATTTTTTTTTTTTCATTTTTCCTTTTTGTTTTTTCTTCCTGGAATCTATCTGTCTGTTGTCAAGATCTGTTTTCTTTCTGCTTTGCTGGAGATGTTTTTGGTGAACAGAATGCTCCAGCATAGTAATTGGTATCAAATCTTTGTGGATACTTCTCCCAGTATTTTTACCAGGTATTGTCATTTTCTTGCGTTTTGGGTTTTTGAAGTGAAGCCCAGCAGTGATGGAGCTTGTTTCGTCCTGCAGAGATGTTGAATCTCTGCATGTTGAAGTCACTCTTGCGTGCAGTGCTCAGGACCCATTTGAGGCTTTAATTTTGGGTCTTTTCCTGTGTCATGAGCTGCTTCCAGTCAGGTATTAGTTGTCCTCAGGTGCATTTTGTGGTAAAGTATTTCAGAATTGTAGCTGAACTTTTTTGTTGCCTTTGAGCATGTTTCTCTCATACTCTGCAGTGTCACAGCTTCCTTTCCAGTTGGTTGTGTCAATACTCATTTGGATTATTCAGGGTGATACTGTGCTGGAAAACTCCAGCTTTCAGTCCTGGCCTCCTGGACAGTTCTGTGCTTTACCCAGTGCTCATTTTGAAATGAGCTGTCCCTGGAGCACCGTTCCTTCTGGGGAGGATCACTGGCCGTCCCTGCTGCTGGTGCTCTCCCTAATCATGGAATAACCCCATGGTTTGGTCCACAAGGGGACCTTAAAAACCATCCAGTTCCAGCCCCTGCCATGGGCAGAGACACTTTCCACTATCCCAGGTTGCTCCAAGCCCTGGCCTTGGACACTCCCAGGGATGGGGCAGCCACAGCTTCTCTGGGCACCCTGTGTCAGTGCAGCACGTGTTCCTGGCTCATGCACCCCGAGGGGATCTTACCCACATTTGCTGCAGGGATGTGCTGCTGGCTCCTGTTGAGCTCATTGTCCACCTGGTTCCCAGGGCTTCTTGGCCCCCATTCGGCCCCCAGCCTGCACTGGTGCATGGAATTGTTCCCCCTGGGCAGAGGACTTTGCATTTTCCCTTACTGAGCTTGATTGGGATCTGTCGAGGTCCCTCTGAGCACACCCAGGTGTGTCCCCTATGGGCTGGCTGAGGACCTCTGTCCCTTCAGCTGCTCAGGAATGAAGGACTTAAATAGTTTTGGCCCCATGTGGACTCCTGTGTGACCTCCTGCAGTGGGATTTGCACATCCCAGTGACCTCCTGCATTGGGATTTGGTGCTGTTGACTGCAGCCCCAAGTGCAGCAGTTCAGGTTCCAGCCCCCTCCCTGCCCAGCCTGTATCACAGCAGTGTCTGAGGGTGCTTGTGCCAGGCAGTGTGCAAAGTTTGCTAATGTTGGGATAAATCCAGCTCTCCCTTCAGCCCCAGAGCTCACCGTCATGCTGGTCAGGATGGATTTTCCTTTGTAAATCCACACTGACCACTCCTAAATCCACGTACAGAGTAACTCCCAGTCACCCTCTTGTGCTTTAATATGTTTGCCTTCCTGGATTAGTTGCTCCATCAATTCCCTAGGGAGTAAGGTGAGGCTGACCAGCCTGTAATTCCTTGGATCCTCTTACCTGGGGGCAGAAGTGACATCTGCTGTCTTCCAATCTTCATAAATCTTCCCTGGCTGCCATGCAGCACCAATAAATGCCTTGTTGTCCCGTGTAACATTTGTGTGGAAGTTTACCACCTACAGCAGGTTCCTGGATTTGTGCCTGGGGCAGGAGGAGGAGGCAAGGGAAGGGTGTCCCGGCAGCTGATGGGTGATCTTGGGTCAGAACCAGTGAGGACCCAGCTCAGTGTCTGCCTGACCTGGGAGCTCTGTTGTCACTTTGGTGTGTTGAAAATGCTTCTGATCCTGCCAGTGCCTGGGAGGGTTTGCAGGTGACAGCTGGCTGTGGGTCCTGGTTTGGGCTGCCGTGGCTCCTGCTTTGGGCTGCCATGGCTCCTGGTTTGGGCTGCCGTGGCTCCTGCTTTGGGCTGCCATGGCTCCTGCTTTGGGCTGCCGTGGCTCCTGCTTTGGGCTGCTGTGGCTCCTGCTTTAGGCTGCTGTGGCTCCTGCTTTGGGCTGCTGTGGCTCCTGCTTTAGGCTGCTGTGGCTCCTGCTTTGGGCTACATTTCCTCTTATCTCCAAGGGCCATATGATCCTTCCTGTCGTGTGGCTGGAGCTGTTCTGCACACAGGATGGAGCCAGGGCAGATCCTCACTTGGATGGTGCAGGATTGGCTGGGCATGTGCAAATGAAAGCATAGGGAGCATATGTGCATGGAAAACATGGACTGCAGGGAGGGAGGAGGGCCAGGAGTGCCGCCCTTGGCTGCCAGCACAGCTCATCCTGCTCTTCCTGACCATGGGGCTCCCATGGAGCTGGTGCCTTGTGTACCCCAAGGGTGCTCACAGTGCCAGCAGCTGTGAGAGGAAGGTGAGGTGAACCCTGATTTCACCATCACCCTGCTGCCAGAGCACACAAATCCCAGCCTGCTTTGGTTTTGCTTTCTCATGCCAGCAGGCTGTCTGCCTATCACATGATAAGAGCTATCAGGCATAGTCTGAGGAGAGCTAGAAGCAGCTTTTGAGTATCTTTGTTGCTGACAGCTTCAATTCTGAGTGTGACAGACAGGCACATGCCATGGCTGCTGCTGTGTCTGCTCCTGACTGCTTGTATTGCTCTGGTTTTATAACTGTTCTTTGATGGAATCATAGAATCATTGAGGAAGAGCCCTCCCAGCCCGTCGAGTCTGATCTGTGCCCACCCCCACCTTGTCACCAGCCCAGAGCACTGAGTGCCACGTCCAGGCATTCCTTGGACACCTCCAGGGATGGGGACTCCAAACCTCCCTGGGCAGCCCTTTCCATGATGTTCTTCCTGATGTTCAATCCAGACCTTCCTTGGCACATCTTGAGGCCATTTCCTCCCATCCTGCCCCTTGTTCCCTGGGAGCAGAGGGCAACCCCCTCCCATCCTGGCTGCCCCCTCTGTCAGGGTGCTGTGGAGAGTGAGAAGGTCCAGGCTGAGCCCCCCCAGCTCCCTTAGCCACTCCTGGTGCTCCAGACCCTTCCCCATCTCCATTCCCTTCCCTGGACATGTTCCAACCCCTCAATGCCTTCCTTGCAGTGAGGAGCCAGACGTGACCCCAGTGCTCGAGGTGTGGCCTCAGCAGTGCTGGCACAGGGGCCAGTCCCTGCCCTGGTCCTGCTGGCCACACTGCTCTGATACAGGCCAGGTGCCCTTGGCCTTTTTGCCCACCTGGGCACACATCAGCTCCTGTTCAACTGCTGTTGATCAGCACCCCAGGGCCTTTCCCGCAGGGCCACTCTCCAACACTGCTGCCGTTCTTCCAACCACGCAGATGCTGTCTGAGTTCAGGATCAGTTGGTCACTTGTGCCAGGGGGAACAGCCCCAGGACCTGTGTGATTTTACTTGTACAGAAATTCCTCCCAGTTTTTTCTACTATCAGACTTGTAAACAACACACTCAGATCCCTGTATGGGCTTTGCATCAGTTTCTTGTTGGCATCACAGCTGGGGATGGTGCTTGTATGGGGGGCGAATATCCGTGCTTTGGTGTTAATGCTTGAGATGTGAAACTGGTATTGATTTTTAGCTGTGGCAGCCTTGGTGTTTGTGGTCATGGTTTGGTTCTCTCTCATTTGTACAGTGCAATCCTGAAGTAAAGGGCTGCTGGGGGGTTGTAAATATTAATTTTTGGTGCAAGGTCTTGCAGTTGGGCTTTGGGATCCCATTGTAGTGGTGAGGGTGGTGGGCTCTGCCACCCTGCCGCGTGTCTGTGTCGGGCTATGGCTCCAATGCTTTTGTTTTTCCTGTGTAGCCCCAGAAATAAGCTGGGTGTTTCTTTTGAGCTCTCACAGTGCTCTTAGTGGTGCAAAACCCTCCTGGTACACATCCAAGTAAAATACTGATCTTCTTTTCCAGACATGTTGTGGTGAAGACCTCTCCCAACCACAAATACATCTTCACGCTGAGAACCCACCCCTCGGTTGTCCCTGGCAGCATCGCCTTCAGCTTGCCCCAGGTATGGGATGCTTGGACTTTCTACTCTGCTGCAGAATAAGCAAAATCTCTTCTGGGGTCAGGATTGAAGATAAGTTCTCTAATTGGAATAAATGTATGCTGCAAATTTGATTTCTGCCCCCAAAAGTTCAAGGAGACTTTCACTACAGCTGAAATGACTGTGCTTATATTGCTTAGGTATATATTTTAGTGCATGATGGGATAAAGATACTGGAAAAGGTGTAATTTAACCTTTTAAAAATCCAGCAGAAATAAACTATTTGAAAAAGAAAAGCAGAAGCAATATCTGCTCTTCCTTGTGAATCTTTGTTGTTCCCTGTTTTCCCTTACCTTTAGAGGGTTTATTTGCTGTGTTTTTCATTTTTAAGACCTGCTGGAAGTTTTATTGACTACATTCAATCGTTGTTAGTATTTCTTGATGAAAAGTGCAATGCAATGCATAAAAAACCCCCAAACTCCTTTGTCTCCTCTTTCTTAATTAAGTCATCATCAGGTGTTAAATGATGGTTAGAATAAATAATGAATATAATTAACTTCTAGATTGAAAAATGAAGCTTGTAGCTTTTTACTGCTCACCCTGAGTCTCATCCCATGAACCTGCAGCAAACCTTGTCTCTGATTGAGAGCTTTCATATCTCCCTGCCACTGACTGTTCCAGCCCAGTCTCTGAGCTGCAAACACAGGAGATTTTTTTTCCTCAGCACATCTTGGTGCATGATGACATTTTGCCTTTTGGTGTGCTGCTGGAACTGTCCAGATGAGTGGGTGAGGGATGTTACCTTCACCAGTGTCTGGCTGTGGTTTGTGATGCCCAAAGTGCCCAGCAGTGCCCAGCAGGAGATGTTTGTGTTGTTAAAGTCACTGCACTCAGGTCTAGGGTTGATTTTTGTATGTTGCAGTTGTTGTTGTTGTAGAGTCAAGAGACCCCTTCTGCCAAAGGGTGAGGCCTGGTGCTCCCCTTGCAGAAGGGGCTGTGCAGGGAGTGTTGCAGCTTCTGGGGGTTGAAAGCTTGGTTTATAGGGTTATAGAGCTGTTTGGGTTGGATGGGGCCTTTAAAGGCTGTCTGAACAGGGCCATTTCCCACTAGACCAGTTCATTTACAGCCCTTGTCCAGTATGACCTTGAATATTCCCTGGGACCTCTCTGGGCAACCTGGGCCAAGGTTTTACCAGGATTGAGGTGCATCTCTTGGCACAGAGAAGATCCTGACAAATCTTCCCCCAGAGGGTACTGGGCACTGCCCAGGCTCCCCAGGGAATGGTCCCAGCCCCGAGGCTGCCACAGGAGTGTTTGGACAGCGCTGCCAGAGATGCCCAGGGTGGGATTGTTGGGGTGTCTGTGCAGGGACAGGGTGGAATGATCCTTGAGGGTCCCTTCCAGCTCAGGATATTCTGTGGATATTGGAGAGGGTATAAAGGGGAAAATGTTCACTTTGTAAGCAAAGTCATCATGTTCTTCTTCCAGATAAAAAGGGAAATACAAATGACCATAAACTACAGCTTTTCAGATGTGATCTCCCTGGAGCCGTTTGTAATGACACCTACACGTGTCTGTGACTGGTGCCTCTATTTGATACCTGAGGGGCTGTGAACACACTGCAGCAGCTGCTGGGAAAACCCCATTTTTACAATCATCAAGCCAGAACTGCTGGAATTGTAAAGGTCATGGATATTGTTGTGTCACATAATTCGTGAGCCATTTCCCACTTCTGCAGTTCTGTGCAGCACAGATCTTTCTAAAGGAATTTCCAAGGGCCCTAAAGGATTTCAATAGTTTCGTTCTTACTGGTTCTCTTGGTTCAGGTAATATTGTACCTTGGAGCACGTTAGAACAAGCTTTTTTTATTTTAAAATACTCATGGAGTGTGTAACAGCCATTCTGGCACCTGTGGAGTGCTCAGAACCCGATGGGCTTTGGTAGGAAATGAGCAAAAGGACAAAAAACCCTGTCCAGCACCACAACTTCTGCCTCCAGGATGGTGGGGAGACCAGTAACCTGAAGGAGGTTGGACAGAACAATCTTCTGAGGTCAATAGATAGAATTATTTGGAGAGATTATTCAATGTTTATGACTTATTTCCTGTTAATTTGAGGATCTTTGGGATATTTTAGTCTGCCCCTTTTTTCTGCTGCTGAAGGTTCTCCTGGGGACCCTGCTGCTCTGGGTGAGGAGGCTGCCTTTGAATAGGGCAGGTGTTTGTTCTGAGGGACAGATGTTCTGCAGGGCAGGTGTTTGTTCTTCAGGACAGGTGTTCTGACGTTTTTATCTTGTTTTACAGAGAAAATGGGCTGGCCTTTCCATCGGACAGGAGATCGATGGTGAGTCAGTCAGCAGAGCAATTGGGACGTGTTTATAACGCTGAATTCATGTTTCCATCCTCAAGGGAAACTGAATTGGGAACTCTCAGAGCCCCAGTCCTTCTCCAGGTGATGTGAAGCCCTCGTTAGTGAAGGAGCTGCTCTCCTCTCTGCAGCTGTTCTGCATTTAATGTTTGCCAGACCTCGGGGGACTCTTGTGGCAGTTTCTCCAGACACCTGCTGGTGTCTCAGCCTGGCTCTGTGTGGGATATCAGTGTCCACATGGAGATATGAACCCTGAACATGTCCTGGAGAGCCTGTTCTGGGTCTCTGGAGAGCACTTCCACTAAGAGAGGACAGCTTTTGTCCTTGGGGAATTTCTTGGCACCAGCATTGGAATGAATGGGGATGTTTTAGTGCCAGGAGCAGCAGTGTGCCCTGCAATGCTGAGCTTTGGGAGCAGCACTGATGTTTGCACCAGTAACTGACCAGAATATTCTGCAGCAAGGTGAGGGGCCTTGTTCACCTTGAGGTGAATTTCTATTCCTATTTCAAATCTTCCTCGAGCCTTCCAAGCCATGGTGGATGCTTGGAGAAGACCAGCTAGCTCTGTGCAATGTGTCACTATTCCCTCTGCCTTGGATCACTGTCAGGTACAGCTGCAGCTGTTGAATCTGTCTGTAGCTGCTGGAATGCTCACCAGACTCCTGGCAGCAGCTTCTTACAGGAGGGTCTCCGTGTTCTTTGCTGCAGGAGGTCCAGGGAATGGATCACATTTGTTCTTTGGACCATCAGGAGTCACCTCTGTGCTCCTGGAGAGGGAGGATTCCAGGGAATTCCCTCCTTTGGGACAGTGGGCAGAGCTGATGGCTGCAGCCTGTGTCAGGATGAGGAGAGCTGAGCCTGAGGAGTGGTGGGCTGTGGCTGTGGGGTGCTCCTGGGGGAGCTCCCTCCTGGCTGTTTGATTTCCCAGCTCCTGTGGTCTCAGCAGGTCCATGAGCACTCAGATGTGAGGTCTGATGTGTTTGTAGGGACAGGCTGGAGTGGGTGTCTCTGCCTCTCTGGATGTCTCACAGACCTTGCTTGAAAGCCAGGATTTTAACCTGGAAGAGGAGGCTGGAAGAGACCTTTCTGCTCCATACAATGACCTGGAAGGAGATTGGCCTCTTCTCCCGATGAAAAAGGGACAGGATGAAAGGAAACAGCCTCAAGTTGTGCCAGAGGAGGTGTAGGTTGGATATTAGGGAAAATTTCTTCACAGAATGGGTTGTAAGGGCTTGGAACAGCTGCCCAGGACAGTGATGGAGTCACCATTCCTGGAAACGTCTGAAGAACTGGTGGATGTGGCACTTTAGGACATGATTTAATGGTGACCATGATGTTGGTCCTGGGTTGATAGTTGGACTTGCTGATCTTGGAGGCCTTTTCCGACCTTGATGATTCTGTTAATCTGTGATTTTTTTTGCTAGCTAGTCTTGTGTTGACTGAAGAAGAACCCGTAACAGGGGAAGACTCACAAATTAATTTGTTTCTCACCCTTGTTTGGCTGCTGAACGTGTGCCAACTCACAGATCAGTGCTTTTCAGTACTCAGGTCTTTTGGGGGAAGAAACACAGATACTCTGTGTGATCAGCTCGTAGAGCAGTTTGTGACTGTCCTTGTCCTGGGCTTTGCTGTAAACCTTCCAGCTGCGTGGGAGCCTGTGTTAACAAAAATAATGCAGTGATTCTGTGCAGAGTGACTAAATGTCATCTGACTCCGTGCTGGGTGGAAAGGATTTGTAAAGGGATTCTGCAGGTAGGGAGGAGTGTTCACAAACCCAGCGATTTCCCAGGGCTCGTGCTTTGTCCTGGTCCCCTGATAATGTGGAAGCTGTGTTTTAAATGTCAGTGTAAACGCAGCCCACAGCTCTGTGGAGCAGTGCTGTGAGTTCTGCTGAGCCCCTGATGATACAGTGAAGGTTTTCCTGGTGGGAAGGCAGAGTGCCCTGCGTGGGTGTGTCTGTCCTGCCTTCTGTGCACTCCAGCTGCACCAGCTCCCGTGTTCCCGGCAGAGATGCCCAGCTGGAGCCAGGATGGGCTGTCTCAGGTGCCTCCCCAGCCCAGGGAGGTTCCTGCTGCCTTCTCAGAGCCAGGAGGTCCCTGCTGCTTTCCCAGCCTCTCTCTGGGACATTCCAGGCTCTTGGAGCTGGTGCTGTGCTCTGCTGGGTGGGCTGCAGCCCCATGCTGGGGGTTCCACTCAGTCCTGGATGTAAGAGCTGTTCATGTGCAGCTGACACCTGAGGCCTGTGGTGTGACCAAATCCAGGGACTGATATTCCAGAAGCTTTTATTTGACAAAGCCATGAGGTTCAGCAAGAAAAGGAGGTGACCTCAGAGGTGACCTGTAAGGTGAGAGGAGCTCCTGATGTTTGCTTGCAGGACCAAAGGGATAACCCTGCTGCCATATCCCTTTGGAAAGAACTCAGTGGAGTAGATCAGGAAATAGTGCAGTGTTTTCTTCTTTATCCCTGTTTCCTGGAAGATCTGTCTTTGGCAGCTCCTCCTGGCGTGGCCCATCCCAGCAAGGATGTTTGGTGTGTGTGCTGTGTCCTCTGGTGACACCTTCAGCCAGAGACAGGCTCTCCTTGTTCCCTTCACCTGAACGAGTCCTGGAGCAGCCTGTGCTGGAGGCTTGTGTTGCCATCACACCTCAGCATCTGCAGGTTTGTTCTGGAACCAAGGGCTGGACAGAAAATCACAGATGGAGTGAAGCACCTTTCCCACATTCCCCTTCTCCTACTTCATCCTTAGCCATGACTGCTGGAGCAGAGGAGACTTTGTTCTCCAGATTCAAAGCAAACCTTTAGTGTTCCTCAGTCTTCTGGAGAGTCACTGGCTTCTGCTGCAGCCTGGTTTCTGGATTGCTGCCCATGGTCACCCATGCTGGGCAGTGTCCCTGGAGCTGTGGATTGTGCTGCTCTTTCCTTTCCATCCTCTTTCCACCTTGAGTGGCCTCTTGTTTCCCACGTGCTGTACCTGTGGGATCAGGCTGGCAGTGACTGTGCAGTGCCTTCCCTGCCCCTGGGCTTTCTGTTCAGGTGTTTCTGCATCACTGAAGGAAAGCTGGAATTGTCAGGGTGGGCCCAAGGGCACTTCTGGGGTAGGGGATGTTTCCTCAGTGTCAAGGATCAAGGACAGCTGATGATGTGCCTTGTTTTGGGCTGACAGTCTGCATTGCTGCATTTGAACCTGCAGTAATTCACTTTTTCCTGCCTCATCTGGAGAAAAGCTTGGCAACCTGTTGCCACAGAAAACCAGTGATGGCCTCTTGTCACTGCCTTTGGGCAAGGCTACTGTTAAAGCTGCTTTTGGGCTTCCTGGAGATGTGTCCAAACCCTTGGGTGGAGACAGCCATGTGAGACCATAGCATGTCTGGATTTGCTTTCATTGTCCTCATCCCCCAAAGTCTGTGTGGTGTTTGAGCTGTTTTAAAGGTTTATTAAGAATTTTTAGAGCAATGCAGGGATTTTCAGTGAAAATTTTACTGTATTACCTTGTAGTTGAACATGGATTAAGAGAAATAAGGGTCTCTATCAGAAATAATATATTCAGTTTTACCAAGTGACATTCTCAGGGGAAGGACGTGTGTTGGCACACGTGTTTAATCCACTGGGGGGCCCTTGCTGTCCTTCACTGTGCTGTTTCTTGGGTTTTTCCACAGTTTCCTTGTACACTTTTGACAAGACCAAGCAGTGCATTGGCACCATGACCATCGAGATCGACTTCCTGCAGAAGAAGAACATCGACTCCAACCCCTACGACACGGACAAGATGGCAGCAGAGTTCATCCAGCAGTTCAACAGCCAGGCCTTCTCCGTGGGCCAGCAGGTGGGCTCTGCTCTGGGGCTTTGAGGCCACACTGGCCTGAAACACCACGTGCAGGCTTGTGAGGGACCATCTGAGGGTGCCAAGAGCTCTGCAAAGGCTGGGTGAGGGGCAGGAATTGTTCCTTGTGTGAGGGATGTCTTTATGAAAAGTAAAACCATTGTGACTTTCACTGAGGGCTTGGGCAGAGAGGTTTAGAATCTGCCCTATCCTAAATCTCTGAGGAAAATCCCAGGGCTTGGGGGAGCTTGGGTCTCTCTGTGTTGTGGCCTGGTTGGGGATGTGAGCATGGCAGCTCCTGGAATCTTTTGGGAAGTCATTTTCATCTGCTTCTCTATAAAATTAAGACAAACACTAGGTTTCATTCATTCTCAGGGCCACCTCCCAAGTGCAGTGTACTTTATTATTCTGGAAGTGTCCAAGGCCAGGTTTGCCAGGGTTTGGAGCAGCCTGTTGTGGTGGAAGGTGTTCCTGCCCATGGCAGGGGTGGAACTGGATGGGCTTTAAGGTCCTTTCCAGCCTGAACTGTTCTGGGATTCCATAATTTATTGCTGCTCTATGGACTTTAGCAGTGAAACAGGGATGAAATATTTTCCTTGGGGACCTTGGAAAGCTGATGTCTCTGTAATTGAGCCTGCAGAGGTCTGCAGCAGATGGGCTTCAGCCCCTGCAAAGCCCTGTATGATAGCCTCTGCTTTGCCTTGTTCTCAAAACAGGTCAAGGTTGGTCTCTCACAGTATTTACACCTTGCAGGGTCTGAATCTTAAGCCAGTTGGAAATACAAACTCAAGGAAAGGAAATGGTGCAGACCCAGGCTGGTTTTCTGTGGGATGGACCCTACTTCTCATCACACTCATTCTGTCTCTCATTAGCACTATTCCTGAAGTGTCCCTGTCAAGCTGAAATGCAAGAGATCTGAAAGTTTTGAGCTAAATTGTTCTCCATGACTAGCACCAATTATTGAAGTGAGAGGAAAATGTCATCAGATGATACAGAACATTGAGCTGGGGAGGAGGGGTGGGGGAAATAGATGATTTTCTTGGAAGGAGAATTTTTCTTTGAGTTTCTCCAGCTGACTTCATGATCTGCAACTTTAGGTCTGTTACTCTTATATTGAGGCAGGGAAAGCACATGGTCAGCACTTCAGAGCTTTACAGGGAATAAACTCCAGGGGAGTTGCTGGGTGGTTAACTTTGTCTTCAGGCCTCTTTCCCTTCAAATCTCAGTAGTCTTGTCAGAATCCTTTTTAGCTCTTTTTAATGAGATTTCTTTTCCCTTTCCACAGCTGGTGTTCAGCTTTAATGACAAGCTTTTTGGGCTGTTGGTGAAGGACATGGAAGCCATGGACCCCAGCATTCTCAAAGGGGAGTCTGGAACAGGCAAAAAGCAGAAGGTGGGATCCCAGGACCTCCTGTCCATTCCTTGGGGGCTGCAGAGCTGCCAGTCCTGACCAGGTCACGCTACCAGGAGCACTTTAGGTGACCTGCCTTTGGAGGAGGCACACATCTGGCTCATCTGGCTGTGTCAGAGAAGACAAAGAGCATTGTTTGCAGTCTCCACTAACCTACAGAGCTGGGGAGGATACAAGGAATAACCTTTTGATCTTTAAGTGCTGATTGATGGCAACAGCCTCTCTTGAGTTCTTTGTCTTTCAGATACGTCCAGTGTTGATTTTTCCTTCTGTAGAAAGGATGTGATTTTATTTTCTCCTTTATTTGCCAGATCTTGCTGAAATAAAATAAAATACTGGTTTGAACTAAACCAGCAACTTTTAAAAGCCAGGTTGTTGCACCTGGTGAGCTTCTCCATTCAATGGTGTTTGTTTTAGAGGAGGGGTTGGTATTTTTCGTTCTTCCCAATGACTTTTGCAATGGAGCTTTTGCTTTTTTTTCCTGCCTTCTGAGATGTGCTTGGAGATACAAAAGGAGCAGTCTGAAGCTGAGTCTAATGGTAATTAATGTAATTACTTCTTTCCCTTCCCTTTGCAGATCGAGGTTGGTTTGGTTCTTGGGAACAGTCAAGTGTGCTTTGAGAAAGCTGAGAACTCCTCTCTCAATCTGATTGGTGAGTTCCTGTACCCAAACAGAGAAATAATGCTTGAGATCTGCTGCTTTTCAGGCCTGGGAGACTTCATTGCTTCAAGGTTGTTTTTTGTCTTCACTCCTAGGCTTAGATTAGCAAGGCCAAATGGATCAGTAGATCCAGCAGACAGCAGCTGTTTGAAATATTTTAACTCTTCAAACATCACAGAATGATGTTTTCAGGGACAGTAACACGCCAACCGCTCTCCCATTAAATTTAATTAAAAGTGAAAGGGGTTAGGAAATTGAGAGCTTTTTTAAATGTGTAGTCAGAATGTCCAAGTCCTGCTCTTTGGAAGGCCATGGGAGCTGCAGAACGGCACAGGGGGCACTGTGTGTGTAACAGCTTCCACAGTTTATTCACACAACTGGGAACTGTGCTTCAAAGAGACAGTTTCTACAACCTCAACAAGACAAATCCCTATGTACAGTATCACACTTGGCCATCAAAGCAATTGGGGAATAACTGGTGTGTCCTCCACACATTCCTTTGGAAAGAAACTGGTGTAGGGGTTGGGCTGGATCTGGGGGGCTCCCGCAGAGCCTCCAGTTTGAGTGGTGGGACCTGGGCCCTGGAATGGGCATTGAAGCCCTTCCCTGCAGTGGCCCTGTGTGCCCTGGGCCTGTGGGGGATTCCTGGGGAAGGGACTGTGCTGAATTCCTGGGGAGCAGGGACACCTGCTCTTCCTCTGGCTGTTCTTTTGCTTACCAGTGGTAAAAGGTGGGTGCTCTTTCCAAGCTCCAGCTACAGATCCCTGCCTTGCTGCTGGTGTGCCTCTGGCTGTGATTCAAGGCCAAACAGACACTTTTGTTTTAATTTTTTCTTCTTTTTCTTCCCTGTTTTGTTCCTTCCTCCCAGAGTCTGTGAGCTGAGGACACTCTTCCCTCTATTCCACAGATCAGGAGTGGCAGGAGCAGGCTGCTGGGAGGGGGCTCAGGGAGCCATGAGGTTTATTTTTCCAATCGGCTTCAAAGCACAGCTCTGCTTGGCTGCAAGTGCTCAGTGCTGTGAGTACTTGTTACAGGAATAAACCATCTGAGGGTAGCAGCCACCTAGGAAAGGAGAATTCAGCTCATCCAGCACTGCAGGAGCTTGTGGCAGGGGCTGAGGTTTGGGGCTGCCCTGGAGGGCCACATTTGGGGCTGGGGCTCTGTGTCCTGCAGCTGTTTCCCTGCCATGGTCGCTCCAGGCAGTGGGAGGTGTGAGGCTGTTGTGTAACCACACCTTGCACCTCATCAGAGTTTTGATCTGAGCACTCAGCCTGTGCTGAACCCCCAGCACAGCTCAGGAGGCTGGCTGGAAGATGGCTGTAATTAAACATCCTAACGAGGGTACAGCTGTTACAGCACCAAATGAAACTCGCAGGGGCCGGGCAGGGAGCTCCCACCTGTGACTGTGGGATTGTGTTCAGTTTTCACTCTGCTGCCAGGACAGCTGGGGGAGTGTGAGATAACCCTGTTCACTGAGTCACAGCAAGGGGGGGATTGTGCATGGTTTGTATTCAGACCCAAAGAATGACCTGGGATCTCCCTCCTGCCGTGTGTGGCTGTGAGGAGTGGTCCTGTGGGAGGGCTGCTGGATTGGGAACAGGGACCCTCCCCCAGGACTGGGAACAGGGACCC
>VZSR01001406.1:585289-597234 GCA_013398615.1 Brachypodius melanocephalos
TTCCCCAGGATTCTGTTTCATTGTCAACAGACAAGACAAAAGAGCTTCTTGTGCCTCGATTTACTTCTGTCAAATTGGTACTTCATTTAATCTCCTCATTGATCTGAGGCAGAGCTGCTTAATGTGCTTTGTTGGTCTCTGGGGAATTGTAAAGTTCTGAATAATTAAATTGTGAGAGAGGAGATGAAAGTGAAGTGAGTGTCACTGAGCTCTGCCTTCAGTAAAGGGCCTGCATTATTTCAATAGAGAAGAATTGTAATATTTTTTAAAAAGCCAATTCTGTTTGTTCTGTTTAGCATAAAATTGTGTTATGAAATCAATGGAAGAGGTTTTAAGCCAATCTGCAAGAATTTTACTGTGCTGAGGTGCAGCCAGAAGGGGGGAGTGTAGGCCAAGCTCTGTGGGAGCAGGAACAGCCCTGGCTGAGGGGTCTGACCTGAAAGCTGGAGTGCAACACTGGGATAATAAACACAGGGGAATTGAGGATTGGTGCTCCCTGCGGGGCTGTAGGTGCTCTGTGTCCCAAGTGCTGCTGGGCTGTCCCTGGCATCTTACCCAGAGGCACGTTCCTGTTTGTTTGTTTTCCTGCCCTTGGAATTGAAATATTGATTCCAGATGTGTTTAGACCAGGATTAGAGAGTCTGGTTGAGCTCACACAGAGCTGCTGTTTGCTCTATTTCCTGGACTCTGGATGCTCATTCATTATCTGGCTGAACTTGCAGTATCTCTTAGAAGAGCTTGTGGAACAGAGCAGCAAAATGCACACTTGTTGTTTGCTAGGATTGGATATTGGGAAGGAATTGTTCCCTGGGAGGGTGGGCAGGCCCTGGCACAGGGTGCCCAGAGCAGCTGTGGCTGCCCCTGGATCCCTGGCAGTGTCCAAGGCCAGGCTGGACAGGGCTGGGAGCATCCTAGGACAGTGGAAGGTGTCCTTGCCTGTGGCAAGGGGACTGGATGGGCTTTAAAGTCCCTTCCAACCCCAAGGCCACCTGTGACTCTGATTCTGTGCTGTTCTAGGGTGGGAATGGCCCCCATGGGGAAAACCATTAAGAGCCAACCCTTAGAGCACTGTGTAACAGTGGGAATCATCCCATTTCTGCACTAGTTAAGGATAATTGGCAGTGTCTTTGCTTTTTCTCTGGCTTGTCAGATCTCTGTTTCCCTGGTAGCTGAGGATGCTGAAAGCCATGTGGCATAAAGTGCCAGTGCTTGTTTATAGACTCCTTTGAATAATCCCTAGGTGAGACTACATGGATTTGCCAGTATCCTTCCAGGAGCATTTGTGCTTGTTTTCTGCTTCCTCAACACTCTGAGTACTCCCAAGCTCCTCTGCAGAGGGAGTGAGGAGCTCTGAGAGGCTCTGGTGCCGGTGGCTCGTCAGCAGCAGGGAAAGGAGGTGGCTGAAGGGCTGCAAACCTGTGCTCAAGGGTCTGGCTGCACCTGGAGTGCCTCTGGAAGAGGCTGTGGAACAAACAGTGGGCTGTGGTGGTTTGCCAGGACTGCCTTTGTTCTTCTGTGTTGTTAAGGAATGGTTTTGTGTAACTTTGCTGCAAATTGCTCCAGTATCTGGGGACTAAGTGTGGTGAGTGTGCTGTTCCTTTCTGAGGGATTCTGGAGAAGCTCTGGAGAGCTGCAGGTCTGTGAAGCTGAGGTCTGTACAGACAGAATCAACAGAAACTGTGATAAAGCATTAAATTAGAGGATTCCTTTGTAAGGGTGGTACACTGGGAAGGGCCAGCCTGTCTTGTCTGAGGGCAGCCCTGCCTCATGATCCTGCTGGAGTTCATTACAGGAGTCAGAAAGCACTGGCAGCAGGGCTGGCACGGGCTGATTGGCAAAGCTCCTCCAGCAAAGTTCTTTGTCAAAGTTTCTTAAGAAAGCATCAAAACAGAGATCTGTGGGAGAGAAGATCCTTGCATGAGTCAGTGAGTGATGAAAGGGAAAGAGGAAATAGCTGGTGTCAGTGGAGTTCAGTGGGAATCTCTGCTGGGCCTTTGCTAATCATTGTAATTATTGAATAAACTGGGAAAAAGCTGCAGCAATGAGGTGCCCAGGCTGGCTCTGACTGAGCTCAGTGACTGAGGCAGGAAATGGCAGAGGAGATTCGATACAAAGAGCTGTAAATGATGTGTGGGAGGAGGAGCCGTCCTGCTCTCGGTAAAACTGATGGTGTGGTGGGCCCAGATCCTGGGCAGGATCCAGGGAATGCTGCACCCATCTCATGAGATGTGGGCCCTGTTAGGAACTGTTAAACCTGGCTGCTGAGAATGATCCCATATTGTTACGGGGGATAGGAGCAAAGCAGAGCATCCATCATTCTGTACCTGTATTGAAGGTACAACCAAACCAGCACCTGCAGGTCCAGCTGCCCCTCAGAGGCTGTGGGAGGAGGAGAGAAGACAGACAGGAACAAGGGTTCCAGTGTGGGGCTGCTGCTGCACAAAGGAGAGCAGGTGGGGACTGGGAAAGGCAGGACTGAGGAGGATACAGGACAAAGCTTTGGCATCCCAGGGTGGAAAAGGCTGGATGCTGGTTCTGGCAGCAGCCACGTGAGCTGGGTGCTCAGGTGACGTGGGTCCAGGGGCACCTGGGTGAATCTGTGGCAGAGAAATCTTCTGTGGATTCTTCAATACACAGGAACAACACCTGGCTGGAGAAACCCTGGATTGGGCAGTTGGAAGGCTGGGAGTCATTTACCAAGCTGGGTTTCTGGTGTCCTGTCCTTGTGTCCTTGTCACAGTGTGTCCTCCTGGCCAGTGTTTGTGGGGTGGGGTCTGACCTGCAGAGCTGTTCTGTGTCTGTATCTGTGTGTGCTGCACTTCTGCTGGGCTGTGTTTGAAACCATTTCTTGGCTTTGCAGGTAAATCAAAGACCAAGGAGAACCGACAGTCAATCATCAACCCCGACTGGAATTTTGAGAAAATGGGCATTGGAGGCCTGGATAAAGAATTCTCAGATATTTTCCGAAGAGCTTTTGCTTCACGAGTTTTCCCACCTGAAATTGTGGAGCAAATGGGTGAGTATGACCTGGAGAAGTGTGGCTGGGGCACAGGGCACAGTGCAGGTCTGCCCCTGGTGTGTGAGGGCTGGCCACAGCTGGCACCCTTGTGGTGCTGTAACACAGCAGTTTCTGAGGGATCCAACAGAGCCTCTTCCTCCCCTGCTGCTCCCAAATGTATTTTGGACTCCTGTTGATTGGCTGGGAAAGGGAGAAAAACCCAACACAAACAGCCTAGCACATGGAATGTCAGAATGAATGAGGCACATGGTTTAACTGGATCCTGTTCTACTGGAACTGAAACTGGGGCTCTGAGCAGCCTGGTCTGGTGGAAGGTGTCCCTGCCTATGCCAGGGGGTTGGAATGAGATGGGCTTTAAGGTCTCTTCCAACCCAAACCATTCCATGGTCTGTGAAACCCTCTCTCCTTGGATGCTGCATTTATCCATAGCAGTGACACTGCTCCTGTTCCTGACTGCCTGGCCATGATCTGTCCATACAGCTCAGAGGAAATTTTGTCTTAATGCTCCTGCCATAATCTTTTACCTCCCAGTTCTCCTGGCAGCTGCACCAGGAGCCCTGTCCTCCCCCAGCCTGAGCCCAGTAAACCCAGCATGGGCTGTGAGTTCTGCTGGTCAGGTCTGAAATGCTGGGGAGGATGCACAGTCCGTGGCACATCCTGGAGTCTGTGAAATAAAAGCACAGATTCTAAATATAACTTCACTTTTTGGGTCAAGGGAAGGAAAGGCAGTCCCAGTACTTGGTAAACATGTGCTGGCAGGCAGATAAATGGTGCAAGGTTTAATTTTTAGTAAGCAGTGTGCAGCTGCAGGTGTCTGGTTCTGTCACAGAACGTGGCTGGGGATGTTCTTGCTGCTCCTTGTTCTCGGAATATAATCTCTGTGGGTTCATATTTGAACTTGGAATCCATAGCTGTATAATGTCTGTGTATGTTTATGTTTCTGATCCACCTTCCCTCTCCCCACAAATGAAGCAATCAAGATTTTGATTACAAAACAGATTTTCATCAGGAGATACATCCTGTCTGTGTGGGGGTGTGTGGAGCGTGTCTGCTTCCAGTGCCTGTGGAATTGATGCAAAGTAAACTTCCCTGGGATGTGCCTTCAGTCTTTTCTTGGGGATTTGGACACGTCTGGAAGAGCTATGGAGAAGCCCCAAGGCTGGTCCAGCCAGTGCCTGATTCTCTCTCTTGGTTCTCGTGGGTTTTGTGGCTGTGAGCGAGATTCAACTTCTCTGCTTCTGCTTGAGAACATAAAGTGCTTAAATTTGTTAAATATTTAATTGCTCTGCAGAGAGAAGAAATGAGAGGAATGGTGCTGGCTGTGGAAAGAACGGCTTTTACCCAGAGGCACTGGTGTCCAGCTCAGCACTGTTGCTGACAGCCAGCCTCCTGTATTTGAAATATTTTTACCTTTTGAAGCAACTATTGTGTGTATTCATGAAGTCTTCCCATGGAGCCAGGCTGGGAGAGCTGGGGCTGTTCAGCCTGGAGAAGAGAAGGCTCTGGGAAGATCTCAGAGCCCCTTCCAGTGCCTAAAGGGGGCTGGAACAGAGGACAGTGATTTTTTACATGGGCAGGTAATGGCTGGACAAGAATGGGAATGGTTTTAATCTAACAGAGGAGAGATTTGGGTTAGATATTGGGAAGAAATTCTTCCCTGTGAGGGTGGGGAGGCCCTGGCACAGGGTGCCCAGAAGAGCTGTGGCTGCCCCTGGGTCCCTGGAAGTGTCCAAGGCCAGGCTGGACAGGGCTTGGAGCAGCCTGGGACAGTGGAAAGTGTCCCTGCCCGTGGCAGGGGTGAAACTGGGTGGGCTTTGAGATTCCTTCCAACCCAAATCATCCCATGATTCTCTGATTCTGTGGCTGCAGTGCAGAGTCCTTGGCTGGGGCAGCATGTGAAGGTAAAAGATAGCTGGTGTTGTTTAATAAAGGAAGACAAAGATTCTGTAAAGGGCCACTGGTATTTGGATTACCCTGGGCAATGAGTTAAAGGTGTGCCCCATTAAATTACACTAAACACAGATACCCTTACTGTGCATGTTTACACCCAGGCTGCACAAAGAGACATTTTTCAGGGAAGAAGTTGGACTGGGAGCAGAGCTCCCGAGCTCTGATTAACCCCAGGGCTAAAGAGCTTATCTGAAATTTGAAAAAACAAAAGCTTTCTGACATTCATTTTCTTTGCCTTAGTTATAACTTGCTCTTAACTATATTTCAGATCTGAAATGTCAGTGTGACAGCTGTTCACCTTTGTGAATAATTTATTGGGAAAGGAAAAGAAGGAATTTGCTTGCTCCCTGGTGCTGCAGTGCTCACCCAGTTGTGTTCTTTGCCCAATGTCCCAGACTGCAACTTCCATGCCAAATGCAATAAATATTTCTGTCCATAACTACACAGAGGCTCTATAGACCCTTCCAGCATTACTTGCAATTTGTGTGTGGTTTATCTAACTTCCAAGGAATGTTGTGGGTTTGGAGCACATAAATCAATGTTAGTTAACCATATCATCCAAGAGAGGAAATACTGCTCTGGTGGTACAAGCCTTGGTTTATCCAAGAGCAGAAATGTTAGATCAGCCCCAGCTGGGCACTAACCCTGCCCCAGCTCCCTCCTGGCCTGGAAGGGGCACTTTGCTTTTCCCATCTGTGGATGTCCCAGCCCTGCTCTGGTGGTTTTGGGCTTGCATGGCTGTGTAGGGAGCTGATACAGTTGCCAGCAAACAATGCCATTAATAAAGACGATTTATAGGGTCAGTGTTCAGCTAGATCAGCTCCCTGGTTGGTGTGATGTGACAGAATCCCAGAAATCCAGAATGGTTTGGGTTGGGAGGGACTTTAAAGCCCACCCAGTGCCACCCCTTGCAGTATTCCAGGCTGCTCCCAGTCCTGTCCAGCCTGGCCTTGGCACTGCCAGGGATCCAGGGGCAGCCACAGCTGCTCTGGGCACCCTGTGCCAGAGGCTCCCCACCTTCCCAGGGAAGATTGGCTAATTCTTGATTCCTGGTAACTTTGTGGCTGCCAAATGGAATTAAATCATGCCCTGGATGAGCTTTGAGGAAGATGTCTGGAAACATTTTGGTGCCTCACTCGTAGGAATGACAGTTCTGAGGAAGGAACTTCACGCCTTGGGGCACTGGTGGAGGGAGATACCAGTGGGGTTCTCCCTGAGGGACAGCCCTGTTTCCAGGGAATCCTCCTCCTTTTCAAGCCCTTTCAGGATGTCTGTGCCATCCAGCTCACAGTAGAGCTGTGCCACTCTGTGGTGAGGGGAGCTTGCTTTGGTTACTCTCTGCTGCAGCTCAGAGCATCCTCTTGCTCCAGCTAAACCTCCTCTGTTTATTTGACAAATGTTACTGATGGAGAAAATGTTGTTTTCCTCCCATCCATGGTAAATGCTGTTTTTTCTGCTGAGATTTTAAATCTAGCTCATTCAGCAGCTTGTGCTCTTCCCTACAACAGTGTTCTCTCTTCTTCTTGTTCTTTCTTTCCCCCTGACTCCAAAAGGTATTTAGTCACTTGATATTTAGCTTGATATTTTTGATATTTGGTGCCTGGAGCTGTAACTTGCAACAAAACTGTAAAGTCCCTTCTCAGGCTTCAAAACAAAACACTTGTGCTGACCCTCTTTTCCTTATTTAAAAACATTCTGGTGTCCCCAAGCTTTGAAACAGAGTCTTGACTTACAGCAGGGAAGGGATTTCTCTGGCTCCTGTGGCACATTAATTGTTGTGGAGGCCTCAAAGAGCAAATTCTGTATGGACATGTTGTTATGGTTTATTGGCAGGTATAGAGATGTTTGGTGTTACAGGTCACGTTCCTTCTAAGAGACTGAAATGAAACCCAAATTCCACATCCTTTCCTGCTGCCACAAATGAGCTTTTTGAAGGTTTCTGTTTCCTGGGAGCCATCTTAACCTGTGCTCTTGACCTGTCCTCTCAGGATCAGTTGGTGTCAGAGCTCTGTGATTTTGAAGTCCAGCTCCTGGTGGAGAAGTGAAGTATCAACAGAACATTGAAATGAGCAGACACTCAGATTATTTTCTTCCTCAGATTCTGTCTGAAGTGGAGGCTTGTCTGTTAAGCTGCCTTAAAAATTAATGCATCAATGTTCTCAAAGTACTCAGATAGTGTATGAGAAGAGTAATGATGGAAAGGTTCTCACCCAGCTATTCTGAAAATAGGTTAATTTTAATGAAAACTCAGTGTCAGGCATGTCTAACCTTAGCTGGGGTGCTGGGAATGCCAGGCCCTGCTGGGCACCCAGTGCTGGGTGCTGCTCTCAGCCTTTGCACCCAGTCTGGTCCTGTCTCTGCAGCGTTCTCCAGTCCAGCTCTGGGATTCTGAGGCCATTTCTCACAACCTCTACATCATCCATCATTATTTCTCCTCCCTTGGCCTCCCTTCCCTGCTCAGGCCTGTGGTGCCCAACCCAGAGCATGGATCCATTCTGGATCAGCAGGTTCTGGCTGTTCCTCACTGTCTGGGCCTGGGTAGAATCCTCACTGGGATGATTTTTTTTTTTTTTTGTTTTGCATCATGCAGTTCATTATTCCTTCCCAATTTAGAAACTCGTGCATCAGGTTACATAGATTTCAGATGGATTTAATCCTGCCTGTCAGTGTGTTTGTAGCTCTTGGCTTTGTGTGCCGATTTAATTGGAGCATTCTGTTCTGTTCCATCTCCCAGGCACCACATGCCACTAAATTCAGGATGGATCATTTCTTGCTGTGCTTTAAAGTTTGTGGGGTTTAATCTACTTTTCATCCACCTCTGACTTCATTCAGCCTGTGCTTTTCCTGCCTGTCTAGGAGGATGTCTAACACCTATTTATATCTTTAGGGAAGTCTAAATGTCTTTCTCTTGCTTTCTTTGTTTCCTCAAACCCTCTGTGTGGGACCCCCACAGGGAAGTTGTCTCAGACTGGGCTAATAAAGTTCTGGCTACTTCTTTTAGTCTTGTTTTCTACCTACTTAAAATGACATTATCTCAGAATTTTCCAGGCATCAGGTTAGTGTTAGGTCTGTACCACACAATCAGAAAACAGCTGAGGTTGAAAGGCATCTCTCAGTTTAGTCCAACCCCACAGTTCCCACCCTTTTCCCTTTATAACATCAGGGATGACATTCACCATCTTCCCCCTGGTTTCTCACCCACCCTGTTCAGGTTCTCGCTGAGTTTGAGATGATTTCACCCACTCTGGGTTCCCTTGGGTGAAGTTCATGTCCAAGTGATCTGCCAGTATCCAACAGTTGTGGGCTCTTGTGTCCCTTGTTCTTTTTCTGCTTCTGTTTCCTGTTCCTGCCTGTTTGTCACTTTTATTAGTATCAGCTGTCACATAAAATGTCAAGTCTTCACTGGTGTAAAAAAGTATTTAACAGCTTGAACTCAGCATTTGCTGTTGTTAACTCCTCTTGCTTGCTGAGAATGGACCAGAGCTTTCTTGCTCTTCTCTTAATTGAACATGAAGTGCTCTGCTCACCCTGAGGCCCCTGGATCCAGGGCCAGGCTGGGTCTGGGCACTGAACTCTTCCTTTGGAGAGAGCAGTGAAGAAGTCCCTGATGTCTGTCACTTGCCTCCCCTTCTTAAAACCAGAGATGGACTTAGGTATCCCCCAGGGGTGGAGAAGAAAGTGAAGGAGCTGATGTGTAATTTGTTCATGTGTTGGATTGTTGGGTGCAGCCTTTGTGTCAAAAGGGATGCAGTACAACTGGAAAAGCTTTGGAAGGGAGTCTTTGGACACAGAGTGCACTGACTTGAAGGACTTTAGTCCTGGGAGGGGTGTGAGAGAGAGGGCTTCCAAATTCTGCACAGTCACCAAGGAAAATGATTCCCTTTTAACCCAGGGATGTGGAAATGGGAATGTGGCAAGTGGTTTGGAGGGAGGGGAAGGGCCTTTACACCAAACCTGCAGCAAGGAATTTCTGCATGGATGGCCAGAGCCATCAGAGGGAACTGGGAGAGCTTTGCTCCTGCTGCAGGTGGCTGCAGGGGTGTTGGTTGGTGGCATCACCATGACCTGGCATCCCCAGTTTGTCCCCAGCTGGGAGCCCTGAGCTGTCCCCGTGCCCCCGGGGTGTGCAGATGTGTTCACAAGGCAGGAAATGTTCACCAGGCATTCCCAAATCCCATCATGTTGGCTTTCTGAGCAGGTGGGAATGATCCAGCTTTACCCCAGAAAGGAGGGAGTGCTGGAGTGTTAGTTGGCATCCAGGTGGGATGGGCTGTGCACACCGTGGCTGTGCTCAGCTCTCCACAGAAGCTGCCTCTGGAATTAGGGATGTTTCTGCAGTGCTGTTAAGAGACGTTTACCCTTTGCTACTGTGCTGACTTCCCTTAGTGCTTGGTTTTGTTTGTTTATACTCTTACCAAAATCCCTTTTCCTGAGTGTCCTGATTCTGTTTTTGTAGCCAAAGGCATTCTGTTGGAAGCGTCTCTCTGGCTGATTTATTTTCATTTCTAGCACATTCCCCCAGAAATGGATAAATGCCCTTGTCATAAATCTCATTATTGCCTCCTGATAGATGTGTGCACTGAACTCCTCAGAGCCAGTGGGATGTGGTGAGGAGTCACTTTCCAGAGGTACATGGAGAACTTCACTTAGTCTTCTCTTTCCAGTGGCAAAGAATTTGATAAATCAAAAATCTGGCCACTGAGAAAATAAAAATTCTGCTTTAGGTGTGGCTCTTTCCTTCCCCCAGCTCTGAATTCAGAGCAGACACCAGTTCCTTCAGTCTCACTCTGTGTTGGATTGTCAGTCTCATGGGAAGGGAAACAGGAGCCTGGAGGAACTCTGGGTTTACAGCGTGAGAGGAGAGGGAAATTCCACCCAGCTTGACTTTTAGGGAAATTTTGCCTGGGTGGCAGGTGAAGTCTGGGAACCCTGAACTTCCTGTAACCTGCCCCAAGATGAATGTGCAGAGATAAACATCTCCCTGCCGTGCTGGGGCTTTACCATCCGTGCAGGTTCCTGGTGGTGCACCCCAGTGATCCAATCACACCAGAATGCTTTGATTTTAATTAAAAGGGGAATTACACTCCCAGGTAGAAAATCCCTGTTATACTAAATCAGTTCTCTTGATCTCTCCAATAAATTGAAGAGGGAGAATTGAACAAATAAACTTTATCTTGTCTTTGGGCAGGTGATGTTCTGTGTCAAAATAGAGTTTAACTTCCATTGGTAACACCATAACTCTCCCATTCTCGGCAGTTTTTATGAATTTTCCCTTCTATTTTGTCTCCCATATTTGTGTGTTTGAGTTCCTGTTAATGTCCCTGTTCAGCCTCTAACTGTCATTGAATGGCATCATTTAAGGATCAGGTTACAGCAATGACCTTTTTTTGGAGCTCATCATTTGATGAGCTGAACTGGTTGGAGATGTCTGCACAGCTGTAATTTGTGGTTAGAAAGATTCTCATAACAGTATTGACATTTGGGCCACATTGGTGAAATCAGCAGAGGGGAGATAAACTTAATCAAAATTCCTGTGTGGTGCAGATGATCCCACTGTGGTTTGAGAGGTAACATTTGGCATTTGTCATCACCTGTCTATTTTAATAAAGTCCCGCTTGTCCTTAAAACTTTGATTTTAGCCAGGTGAACGTGGCTGTAAAGGGAAATGTCTGCTGGAGCCGCCTGTGGCAGTTTTATTTGAATTGGAACTAATTGCTTTGGGTTCAGGAATGTTCTGCCACCTGACTCAGACCCTGCTCTCGGTGCTGCCCATTCAGTGGCAGCCAGGCCCTGCAGCTGGTGGTCAGTGATGTCCCCAGGGTCTGGGGGGATTGTCCAGCACGGGCTGAGCCCATCTGGGTAAGGCTGGGGAATTGTCTCAGGGAACCTGCTGGGCTCAGAGCTGGGATTGCTCTGAGGAAGACTCCAGGGTTGTGGTCACAGGAGGGTTTGGTTGGGTATCAGGGAAAGGTTCTTCCCCCAGAGGGTGCTGGCACTGCCCAGGGAATGGTCCCAGCCCCAAGGCTGCCAGAGCTCCAGGAGCTCTCAGGGATGCCCAGGGTGGGATTGTTGGGATGTCTCTGCAGGGCCAGGGGTGGGACTGGGTGATCCTTTGGGGTGCCTTCCCACTCAGAGTATTCCAGGATTCCTTTCCTTTTCCCTTCCTTTTTTCCTGAGCAGGAAGAAAGTGAACATTCTAGGAGGTTTCTAAGCAGGTTTGCCCAAGCCATTTTGTGTTGTGTTCCACTCCCACCATGGGATGATGAGGTTCTGGGTGTGGGGTGCTCCAGGCTCTGCCCTCTGCTGTGGCTGAGGCAGCTCATGCAGAGAGGGGAATGTTTGCGCTTTTCAAGAAGTTCAAACTTTTTGAGCTTTGAAGGAGAAGCTTCTGGGAGATATAACTCAGCTGTACTCCTTCTAGAAAAGAGATTGGGAGTTGCAGGAATCCCAGAATCATTGAAACTGGGAGACTTCCAAGACCATCAAGTCCAAGCTGTGCCTGATCGTCACCTTGTCCGCAGCCCAGAGCACTGAGTGCCACATCCAGGCATTCTTGGACACCTCCAGGGATGGGGACTCCAAACCTCCCTGGGCAGCCCCTCCCATGAGGAAATTCCCACTGATGTCCAAGCTGAGCCTCCCCTGGCCCAGCCTGAGGCCGTTCCCTCTCCTCCTGTCCCTGTTCCCTGGGAGCACAGCCCGACCCCCCCGGCTGTCCCCTCCTGTCAGGGACTTGTGCAGAGCCACAAGGTCCCCCCTGAGCCTCCTTTTCTCCAGGCTGAGCCCCTTTCCAGCTCCCTCAGACACTTCTCATAGGATTTAGAAGAAAAACAGCAGAACAAAGCAGGCCCAGAGTGTTTGTGTTTGTGAACACCCTGACACAGCCACTCCCTGCAGTACCATGGCCCTGCCTCAGGGCTGGGAACAGAGCCCTGCCCTGCCAGAGCCCTTTGGTGGCCTCTGCAGCCCTTTGGTG
>VZSR01001406.1:597622-613355 GCA_013398615.1 Brachypodius melanocephalos
GCCCTCTGTAGCCCTTTGGTGGCCTCATGCTGGAGCCCAGGAGCTGTTGGAGCATCACTGTGCTGGGATTTCCCTGCAGAGATCCCTTGTCAGCACCATCCTGCCTGGTGCTGTTTGGTGACAGAGGAGACCATGATTCCCCACGGTAACAATGCCCTCATGACAGGGATTTGACAGGACAAGCTTTTAATTTATCTCTGCCTCACTCCCTCCCCTGTGAAATTTGTCTTCACTGCCAGTTTATATTGTTTCTGCTTTTGGCTCCCAGATGCCTCAGTGCTGACTCAGGAGTTCTTAGCCACAGCTCTTGGTTTCTGTAGTCCATTTTTGATCTGCAGAGAAGCCCAGCAGGATCTCTCAGCTTTATTGCTGGGCTTACCCAGTGCAGCTCTGCTGCTCTCTGGGTTTGGGAGGGATCAGCTGCTCCTCATGGCAGTGTCCATGGAACTTCACTGCAGGGAATGAACAGCCAGAGAGAGGGAAGAGAGCGTGTGGGGTCACAGGAATGAAGTTGTATTGAGCAGTTATTCAGACTGAAATCAATTCTTTATTGCCATAACCTTCAGGAGTAAATGAAATCACAGCAGAGTGTTGGGAAGGTGATAAGGGATAAATGTTTGTCCTTTACAGGTAGAATTGCCCTGAGGGCTCTGTGGGATGGGGGTGAGGTTACCATCGAGCTGAGACAAGCCAGAAACCAGGAGGGAGGTCATGCTGTGGGGTGACAGACACCTCCATGTGCTCCAGCTCCTTAAGCCTGGCAGAAACTGAGCTCAGGTCCCCTCAGTCTGAGCTTGGGGCCCTCAGCTTGCTGCCTTTGTTTGGTTCTGCTTTTAATGTGCATGCTGAGCACTGCAGGGCTCTCGTTGGGTGGGTCGAATTCTTAAAGAAGTCAGTCTGCAAGAATGGAGTAAAAAGTAGATTTTCATATATTCATTAAAAAATGGAAAAAACCCTCTAAGTTTGAGTCCCACCATGTCCCCTCTCTTCCCTGAGGCTTTCCCTGAGCCTGGTGCTCAGTGTTTAGAACCTGCTGCTGATACACCATCTCTGCTCTCCTGCTGCAGGGTTTTCCACCAGCAGCTTCCAGGCCAAAGGTTTAATTTTGTGCAGTTACTTTTCCTCCTGGCCACACCTGGTCCGAGGGCTGACAGTCTCATTAAAGGAACACAACAAACCTGGTTGTGGACAGGGGCTGGTCCCACAATCTCTCTTGGCACAGAGTGAGGCAGGGCACAGGGATATTCAGAGACAGCTTATTGATAAAACATGTGTGGGGCTCACGAGCTGTATATCCACAATTCCATGAATCCTCCAGGAAAACTCATCTTATTCACACCAGCAGCCTCTCCCAGGAGCTGTGAGCACACCTGGGACACGTGTACCTGTCACTGACTGGGATGTGTCCAGCCTCAGCTTGCAGCAATTGCATCCTCTCTTTCCCTACTGGAGAGAATTTAAATTCTCGTACACAGTGTCCAAAGTCCTGTTATTTGAACAAATTAGAGTATTTCAGGTCTTTCTAATTACAGGTCAAGGATTTTGGGCTGATGGTTCTGATGGTTCTAGTTGGAAGGTTTCTTTTCAGTTTTCTCAATATTTGTTCTATGAACGTGCAGCCAGAACTGGATGTGTGATGTGGGACTCACCAAAGCCCAGCACAGGGGTAAAAAGTTTGGCATTACCACACGATATTCCTCATTTCCTCTTCCAAGAATCAGATGAGTGTGTCTACCTGTGTCTGCCCTGCTTGGTGTGCAGGGTGTAAAGGGGTGCAGCCCCTCTCTGCCTGGGAATGAGCAGCATCCCTGGCACCTCCTCTTGGTGACAATGATGTTATTCCCACATTTCCCAAGGGATCTCTGGTGCTGTGTGTTCCTGACCAGGAGTTACAGTGTGGTGTGGCTGATGGATGGAGAGCACTTGCGTTGTTCTAGAGGTTGTTTTTCCTTGGCCCATCATTGACATGACACTGATCCAACCTGTGTTTGAATTTCCGTGACAGAGGCACCGAGCAGAGCTGGGGCCCAGCTCCCTGCAGGAGTGCCTCCCCCAGTGCTCCATGCCTGTCCCCATCCTCTCTCAGCCTTTCCCTGTCCTTGCAGGCTGCAAACACGTCAAGGGCATCCTCCTGTACGGGCCCCCGGGCTGCGGGAAGACGCTGATGGCCCGGCAGATCGGGAAGATGCTCAATGCCAGGGAGCCCAAGGTGGTCAACGGGCCCGAAATCCTCAACAAATACGTGGGGGAGTCGGAGGCCAACATCCGGAAGCTGTTTGCTGATGCAGAGGAGGAGCAGAGGAGGGTGAGGACACCCAGGAATGGGGTGCTGGGAATGTGCCTGGGGGAGACCAGAAAGGGTCTGGAGTCTGCAAATGACTGCCTGCATTAAAGGCAGAGTCATTGCTTGGCTTACGGGGTTGTGGGCATTCCTGGTGGATTGTGGAGTGCTGGGGTTGTGCAGGCTCACACACCTTGGAAGCTGCAAAGGCAGCTGGGCTCCAGGCAGCTCTGCAGACAGGGACAGTGTGCTGACATTCCATCATTCCATGCACAGTTATTTGGGAGTAATACAGCAGTGCCCACCCTGCTGCTTTGGGTCATGTGCTGTCACCTGCTCCAAAAGTCCTTAAAACTCAGACTGTACAAATTTTCCTCTGGTGGTGGTTTTTTTTTTTTGTTGTTGTTGGTTTTTCTTTTTGGTTTTTTTTTTTTTTTGTTTGGTTTTTTTTTTCCCTAATTTTTATTTTTCCCTTGTTTGTTTCTTTGTTTTGTTTTGGTTTGGTTTTTTTGGGGGGAAAGACATAATTGAATCTCTTTAGATTTTTCTTACTCAATTAAGCTGGCACATAAGCTTTCAGGGTTTCAGGATTTTACGTTGCAGGTATATTGGTATGTTGTAGCACTTGCAGTGTTATAATCAATATATGGTTAATTTTTCTCAGCAGAAAACTAATAGATGAGAATAATGTCTTAAAATGGAGATCTTTGAAACTGGAAGTGGAGATAAAGGTTCTGTTCTTCCAGTGATGTTTTTTTATCCATTGCTGTAGCTGGCTTTCAAAACCCCAGTCTTTAATTTCATGGTGTAAGTACTTCTTTCATGTGTGCTATGGTAATTTTTCTCTGCTGTGGATCACTTGATCTCGGTAGATTTTCTGGTAAAGAAAAGCAAATGTCAGGCTAGTCACAGTTAAATACAGGGAAGTCTTTTCAGAAGTCATTAGCAAATGATCCCTTAATTTTATTCAGCTCACAAGATGCAGATTTTGCTGGTGACTTGAAATAATTTCATTTCTTCAGCAGAAGGTGTATTAGCCAGTCAATCAGCTCTGTGTGGTAACACAGACCCACGTGAGCAATCTCCTGCTCCCTGATGGTTGCAGTATCTCTGGGAGCTGCCTTCCCTTGGCAATAACACACCTGTTAAAATACCCTCGATATTGGCTGCAGGGGCTGGACCTGATGACAGCTGGGAGATTAAAAAGGTCTCCAAAAGGTTGGCATTGTGCTGCCTGTGTCTGGGGCAGAGTGCCAGGGCCAGCACATGCACCCAGTGATAACATGGTCTGCACTGGCCACAAAAGATGTTTTAGAGGTGGAATCTGAAGGGAAAAAGCTTCATAATGCAGTCACAAAAAGTATCCTGTTCTCTTACCAGCTGCAACTGCCTCACCCCTGAGTGAACCTGGAAATGGCAGTTCTGGGTCTGGCTGGCACAGAGAGACCGAGCTCCTTAAAAAATATTATCAACAAAGCTGCTCTGGCAAGCTGTGTATTTACTAACTTTAGCCCAGCCTGGGGTGTTCCCACCCTGGTGCATCCCTCCATCCACAGCCAAGCCTTGTTCCTTGGTCCCTGTCCCTTTCCCAGGTACTGAGGGCTGGGATCCTTTGAGCTGCTGTTCCAGCTTTGGCCTTTGCCTGGCTCACTCAGCCTCCTGCTCTTCCTTGAAACCTGTGTGGCTGCAAAGTCCTAGGTTTGGGCAGAGCCCCCTGAGCCCCCTGGGCTGGAGATGGGCAGGCAGTTTCCCTGGAAAGGGGTGAGATACACACACACACACACACACACACACACACAGAGGTGTGATGCTGAGCACTCAGGCAGTGTCAGTGCTGTGTCTGTGTGCCTGAGCTCGGTGTGAGCTCTGCTGTTGAGTTTGGATTGCTCTCAGCAATCAGACTGGGGACATTCCTGACACATGCTCTCTCCCACAGCTTGGAGCCAACAGTGGGGTGCACATCATCATTTTTGATGAGATTGATGCCATCTGCAAGCAGAGGGGCAGCATGGCCGGCAGCACCGGTGTGCATGACACCGTGGTGAACCAGCTGCTCTCCAAAATCGATGGGGTGGAGCAGCTCAACAACATCCTGGTCATTGGTATGTGAGGCTGTTCTGCTCTGTCCTGGGGGCTGGCTGAGCTCTGCTGGGGTTTGCCTCACTGCAGGTCAGCTGAGATGCCATGGCTGCTGTTGGAGCAGCAGCAGCAGCAGCTTTAAAGGGAGATGCTGCTGGGGTTGGCAGATATTGCTGCTTTCAGCAATTTCCTTATTTAGTTTTTGATAAGGAGGGTTTCGTAGCTTAGGGAAACCTGCAGGGGCTGATAGAATTGATGTATCAGCATGTGGGGGAGTGGGGCTCTGCAGGTACTCCACAAGGACAGGTAGACAGGGCCACAAGCACAGGTTTGATCCCTGTTGCCCTGACTCTCCCTCAGGGCATTTCCCAGCATTCCAGAAGATGGATGCCTTCTGTCTGTTTTCTTGGGACTCTTTGAGTGGGCTCTGTGGGCTGTACCAGGGGCTGGAAACCCACTCAGGATCTCAGATAACAATGTTTTGTTTTTAACTCTGACTTTAGGAATGACCAACAGGCCTGACCTGATTGATGAGGCCCTGCTGAGGCCGGGGAGGCTGGAGGTGAAGATGGAGATTGGTAAGCACGCTGCAGATCCCAGCTCCTCAACTCCATGAACCTACAGCAGCAAAGCAAATACAGATCATGATGTGAGCAATCCCCAGGGTGGCTCAGCTGCTGAACTTCCTGCAGCTCCCTCCAGAGCATAAATTAGATCAAACCAATTAAATATCACTTTGGACTTCCCTCCTGATAAACCTGATCTCAGTTTCTGCCCAGCAGGGTGGGCAGGGATGGGCAGGCAGGACCCTGAATCTCTTCTGTGAAGGAAAGGAGGCAAATATTGGTACCAGGTCACTCCTGGGTGGAAATTGCAGAAAGGCCAGGCAAGAGCAGTGGGTGAACTAAAAGTGGGCCTAGAGCTTGGTTTGCCATTTAATTTGGCAACTGGAAAAGCAGCTGTCTGTCAGTAACTAGAAAGGGACCTTTGGAACTGTGCACATCTGCCTCCCCCCAGTGCAGGTAAATTAGGGAATCATGTAGGTTTTATTAAGAAAGTAAGCCCAGGTCATCTTAGATTCATGAGAACAAATCACTGACTTTGCATTTGAGATCAGAATTTGGTCAGTGAAGGTTATGGTGGAGCCTAAAGGGTGACTGGCCTGGGGTTCAGTGCTGAGGTGAGAATTCACTGCAGGAAGATGGAGCAGAGAACAGCCTGGGACTGGTGAACAGCTCAGTGATCCTGGAATAAATTATCAGGGGACAGGGACTGAATGCTCCTGGGAACTGTGCACATTGTAAAATGTCTTTTTACATTCCCTCAGCACAAATACTAACCAGGGCAAATACCAGACCCTTGGAGCAGAGGCTGGGGAGGCAGGCTGGAAGGAGCTGAGCACAGTGGGGCTCAGGATGATGTGCCAGAACAGATTTTACCAGGGCTTGCAGTAACAGGGCAAGGAGCAGAGACTTTTAATGGACCCAGGACAGGGTCAGATGGGATATAAGGGAGAAATCTGTTATGGAAAGGGTGGGGAGGCCCTGGCACAGTTTTCCCAGAGAAGCTGTGGCTGCCCCTGGATCCCTGGCAGTGTCCAAGGCTGGATTGGACATTGGGGCTTGGAGCAGTCTGGGATAATGGAAGGTGTCCCTGCCATGGCAGGGGTGGCACTGGGTGAGATTTAAGGTCCCTTCAACCCAAACCGTGGTCAGAAGGGGCCTTGGAGGGAAGGGAGGCTGAGGGGAGGGACAGGGGGGTCTGCAGTGCTGTGCTCAGGGGTTGGGTGTGTTCTGTTCCCCATCCCAGGCCTGCCAGATGAGAAGGGCCGATTCCAGATCCTCCACATCCACACGGTGAGGATGAGGGAGCACCAGCTGCTGGCTGAGGATGTGGACATTGCAGAGCTGGCAGTGGAGACCAAAAACTTCAGTGGTGCTGAGCTGGAAGGTTTGGTTCGAGCTGCTCAGTCCACTGCCATGAACAGACACATTAAGGTCAGTCCTGTCATCTCCTGCTGGGGCAAAAAAGGGAAAATAATTATGTTTGGAATATTGAGTGTTCACTTCCAGATGGAAAGTGGCCTATGAGTGTACCTTAGGAGATGAAATTCATGTGGGCACCACCTTTTCCCTGTGCTTTTCTTTTGTTCTGAATTCCCTCTTCCCTCTTCCTGCCCTCCAAGTGCCTCTTGAGTGCCTCTGCACAGCTTGATGAGGTGGAAGGGCTGGTTTTTGACGATATTTTGATAAAATCTGAAAGTCTTGAGCACAGTTTGTGCATTGGACCCAGGAGACAAGGTGGGAATTAGAACAGCCATTTATAGGGAGGCTGTGCTGCAGCCTGTGCAGCTCAGTGTGTTCATAAATGTTCTGTAAGGAGGGGGAGGCTGCAACCTCAGACCTGGTCTGGGGGCATAAAGACCAAGATCTGCAGGCAGCATTTGAAAGGAGGTCAGTGCACAAGGTGCCAGTGAATTTTATGTGTCCACTGGGAGAGAGACCTCAAACAGGTGGAGATGGGGATGGGGACTGACCTGACCATCACCTGGGGTCAAGTTCCTGGAGCTGGAATGGGCTGGAAATCCCAGCTCTGTCTCTGTCAGTGAAAATAGCAAAATAATGAGGTTAGAATTTACCAGGAGAGGTAAAGAGCAGAAGTGGAGCTGCGGTTACATCTTGGATAAAATCCTTGGTGTACCTGAATCGTGCTAGAACCAGGGTATGGAATGGCAGCAGGATGTCAGAGGTACAGGAGGGTGGAAAAATGATTAAACTAGGATTCCTCAGCCTGAAGAAAGCATGGGGAAGGGTTCTGGAGCATGTGAGCATGCTGGGATCAGGGAATGTTCACAGTTTCCTAATGCAAGAACCAGAACAGCAGAGGGGATGTGCTTTGTGTGAAGTGTTTCAGCCATGGAAGGAATCCTTTGCTCCAAGTCTGGGTTGAATTCAGAGGGCTTTGTACAAAGTCCTCCATTGCAGCTCACTGCAGACACGGTGATCACCCCAGGTCCATGATTCATGCAACATTCCCAGCTCCCTCTGTTCCCTGGGAACACTTCCCTGCCTTCCCAGTCCCACTGGCTGGGGGGATCAGTGTGTCTCAGGAGGGAGGGCAGGGCCATGAAATGTCAGGGCTGTGAGGGCAGATGCAAAGCTCAGTATTCAGTGGTGTTGAAATGTGAGATGATGAGGTGGTGAGGAAGGAGCCTGAGGCACAGCCTCTGCTCCCCTGGCCAGGGCTGGGGGCAGCTCCTGCAGGGACGAGCCCTGGACATCAATCCCACAGCACAGGGATTTCAGTAAGAATCTGCTCAGCCTCAAATGTGAGGAGAGCAAATCACACTTTCATTTAAGTGAGAAATCATTTGCTGCTGAGACATTTGTATCTCCTGGGAGTGCTCTTTCTAAAGGAGAAAATTACTCTTCTTGCTAATTAGTCTTGTATAACGATAATACTTGACAAGTTATTGTTTTATGTAGCAAAAAACCACAGACATCATCACGTTCTCATTTTCTTGTGCTCTGTCTCAAAAAAAAAAAAAAAAGAAATCAGCACTTCTGGATTCTTCCCTTTGCAGGCAAAACATTTTCCTTAAATAATTAATTTTCCTTATAGCTGATGTTTTCTCAGTGCGTGAGTTTTGGGTGAGTTTGGGGAGCGTTGGTGTTTTGATCTATTCCCCGTTGTGCCAAGAGGTCACGTGGGAAAAGGGGAGATGGCAATGTGCAGATGTGAAAGAGCAGTCCCCCCCTCTGGGGTGGTTTGTGATCCACATCTCAGTAATGTATGGATGTGTTTTCCACATGGGAAGTGGCCACGTGTTGTTTGCTTTTCAGACACTTTGACATAGTAATTTTGGGTAATATTCTTTATTCTGAAGTTGCTTTTAGCTAAATGATGCAGTAAAGCACTTTATTCTTTCCTACCAGTACTGAAAATTTAAAATATGCATCATAGGCCTGACCTAGTTTTCAGAAGCACCTGTGAGGAGCAGGAGCACGAATGGAAAATGCAGGGGCATTGTCTCCTGAATCTTTTGAACTCTTGTGATTATCTCTCAAAGTGTGTGTGTGAAAAATTAAAACATGAACTCATTAAAGGCAGGGGAGGTAAGAGCCCCCCTGGTTTTAAGTGTACACACAACTTCAGGAATATAGTGAGTGTTTCCTTCACCTCCCTCTGCAAAATAGCAAAGTGATCACCTGTACTAAAGATCCACTCAGTTGTATATTTGGCACCCTGTGTTTGTGCTTGGTGGGTGTTTTTGGGAGAAGAGACTCTCCCATTTCAGCCATCCTCTGGCTGTGTGTCTGGCACAGGAGCATTGGCCAGGCTGGGTTCCTGTGCCTGCTCTTTAGGGGCTGCATTTGCTGCTCTTCAAGACAAGCACCATGGCATTATTTTTATTGTTATTTTTCCTTCCCGTGCTCAGGTGCACTTGGTTCTTGCAGGTCTGTGTTGGAGGGGAGTGTCTGAGACACCTCTTTGAGAGTTAAATGTAGTTTATTTGTCTTAGTTCCCAGCTCTGAAGGGTGCCTATGTAATCCCAGTAAGTTCTAGGGGTTTGAACTGGGGTGAGGTCAGTCCCACACTGGCACCAGTCTGAGCCTCACTGCCTCCTGGTTTGCAGCACAGCAGCAGCAGCAGGGATGGGCCAGAGCTTCAGTCCTGTTCATAGCTGGGATGGCTTCTCTGAAATGGAGGTCACAGACATCCTCTGCACTTCAGCATCCCCCAGTGGGGTGGCACAGCTGCCCTGAATGGCTCTGTGGGGCTGGGATGGGGCTCTGGCTCCAGGGGTACCCAGCAGATGCCCTGACAGGAGCGTTTTTCTCAGTGAGCCGGACCAGCCACAGGGCTGGGGCTGTGGAGGGAAGCTGTGGAGGAGCTGTGTGGTACTGCTGCATCTCAGTGTCCTCTATTGCCTTTCTAGGCCAGCAACAAAGTGGAGGTGGACATGGAGAAGGCAGAGAGCCTGCGTGTGACCAGAGGAGACTTCTTTGCATCCTTGGAGAACGATATCAAACCAGTGAGTGGGCACTGTGGGGCTGCAGGGACAGCCACAGTGCAGTCCCTGCAGTGCAGGGAGGGAGCAGCTTCCTTTGGAATCACTCAGCATTGCTGCCTCATGGGCTGGCATGTCCTGTGCTGTCAAAGTGGGCAGCTCTGAGCTCTGTGTGCCTGTTGCTGCCTGGAGGGTCATAAAGAGAACTAAAACAGATAAAGAACAGCTGGGGGCTTCTTCTCCTTGTCACAGCTTTCCCTTTTAGGCTACTTCAGTTCCTGGGTGACAGCCTTACCCTGGGCTGTAGGAGGAGGTTTAAACCTCATTTTTTAGAGTTGTCTCCACACAGTGTAGAGTCAGAACCCACTGGGAACTTGCACTCTAGAGCTGGTTCTGAGAGCATAGGAAAAGTTGTTTCTGGACATGCCTGGTCTCCAGCTGTGTTCAGCCCTCTGAGCTGGAATGCTGTGAGTCACCAGGGGCTGTGCCTGTCTCACTTCCAGAGCCTTGCTCCGGGTCATTTTTGTTTGTTTCATGGGTTTCCTGATGGAATGAAAAATTTTTTGGTGAAAGAGGTGTTCCCTCTCTTCTGCAGGCATTTGGAACCAACCAGGAAGACTATGCCAGCTACATCATGAATGGGATCATTAAGTGGGGGGACCCAGTGACGAGGGTGTTGGATGATGGGGAGCTGCTGGTCCAGCAGACCAAGAACAGCGACCGCACTCCGCTGGTCAGCGTGCTGCTGGAAGGTACAGCTGAGGGAAAGCCCCTTCTGACCTGCTCCTGCTCAGCTGCCCCCTGCTCACCCCTGACATCCTGCACCTGCAGGAAACACCTTGGGGGAGAAATGCAATTGGGCTCTTTCGGTTTGCTTGGGTGGAATTGCTTTGGATATTAAAACTGTCTCCTCAGCCAGAGGGAATCCTGTGCTTGGAACAAGGGAGAAGGGAACGTACCCAGTTAATCACCAAAATGTACCCAGTGAATATCCTGGATTTTGGCTGGTTTACAATGGAGATGTCTCTAGCTGAGTCAGTTGTCTAAATTCTCTTTGAAGTCACTGGAGAGCTCATCAGTGCAATTAGCTGAGTTCTAACATATTTAGGTGTCAGTTAAAGGTGGATTTCTCTCCATCCAGACTGTTACTGACTAAGGAGAGTTTCCAGATATTGGAAACTGGTTCCAGTATCTGTGTTACAGATTTTGGAGGAGAATTTATTATATGGGAGTAAATTTTGTTATTTATCTCTTCCCTTTCTCCTTTCCCAAAGTCCAGTAAGATGGGTTACCACTGTTGCTTGTGGTCTGTAGCTCTGGAGTTAACCCTGAGTAATTCTTAGTGTCAGTGCCCAGCAATTTCTTCTGTCCCTCCACACTGATTCATGTTGGGTGCCTGCATTCAGGTGTGTCTTTGGTCTCTGAATTGTCCTGGTGTGAGTTCAGGCAAATAACCTTGTCTTTGCCAATGTTTCCCTGGTGTTCCTGCTGCTGTCTTGTTTGCCAAGGTGCCAGCAGAGATCATACTGAGACAGGACATAAGCTCAAGAAATTTATCCAGAACACAAACTCACACGTTTTGGTGCCAGGGCTGCTCCTACAGAAAGTTTAATGTCCTCACTTGGGTCATGGCAAATCATTCTGCATATGCTCAAGTAGTTCCATTAATTGCCTTCATGTGGAGGAGTGGGTTGCACCAGGAGTTAGTGTGTTCCTTCTGCAAGCAAGAAGAACACTCCTTTCACACTGCAGATGCCTCTGGATGGAATTCTAAATATAACCTAAGTATCATCCACACTGAGCATTGTCAGAGCTGTCTTCTCCTTGTTTATTCCTTGTTTGTCCTTTGCTTCAGGCCCCCCTCACAGTGGGAAGACTGCTTTAGCAGCAAAAATAGCAGAAGAATCCAACTTCCCCTTTATCAAGATCTGTTCTCCTGATAAGATGATTGGGTTCTCTGAAACAGCCAAGTGCCAGGCCATGAAGAAGGTACGTGTGCGTGTCCCCTGTGCCTGGTGAGAGCCCAGCTCTGGTTCTCTCATGGAGGGAAAGGTGAATTACCCTTGGGATGGTGAATTACCCTTGGGATGGTGAACTACCCTTGGGATGGTGAACTACCCTTGGGATGGTGAACTGCCCTTGGGATGGTGAATTACCCTTGGGATGGTGAATCACCTTTGGGATGGTGAATCACCTTTGGGATGGTGAATCACCTTTGGGATGGTGAATCACCTTTGGGATGGTGTTTTCTGCTCTCTCTAGGCCTGGAAATCCTGCATGTATTTATTTATAAAGTTGAACGTATCACAGAATTGTTGAATGGTTTGGATTGGGAGCAACGTTAAAGCCCACCCTGTGCCACCCCTGCCGTGGCAGGGACACTTCCCACTGTCCCAGGCTGCTCCAAGCCCTGTCCAGCCTGGCCTTGGACACTTACAGGGATGGGGCAGCCACAGCTGCTCTGGGCACCCTGTGCCAGGGCCTCCCCACCCTCACAGGGAGGAATTCCTTCCTCATATCTCATCTAACCCTGTCCTCTGGCAGTGGGCAGCCATTCCCTGTGTCCTGTCACTCCAAACTCTTGTCACAATGTTTTTGTGGCACTGAGTGACTCAGGGAAGGTTTCAAGGCTCTGTTCTGGTGTGTGATCCTGGCAAACAGTGCAGCAGAACAGATCTGGGGTGAGCAGGTCTGGAGCTCTGCCTGTGAAAGGGAAGGCAGGAAGGGCTTGGGGCTGCACCTGGGGAGAACAGATCCTGCCTGGATGGGCCTAGGACCCGTCCTGAGGTGGGGTCTTTGGTTAAACAGGAGCTTTAACACCCTGGGGAGCCGGGCAATGTGAACAAGTTGAACATTTTCATTCCCTGAGGCAGCCCAGCACTTACTGAATGTTGCTCTGATAGATTGGTGCAGGGTTGTAGAGTTTGTAATGGAAGGAAGGTTGTTAGGAGAAGCCATGGAAGTCCAGTTTGTGCCTTGGATTCCAAAAGGAGCCTCTGGATTCACTGGAATCAGCGTTTGCTGGAGGCAGGGCTGCAGCACCACTGCTGTCCTTAGTGCTGCCTCCTGCTCGCACCCAGAGCTGTGCAGGACACTCTGTGCTGCTCCAGGAAGGGTGACTGGGGCTGAGATCCACCCCTGAGTCAGTCCCTTCTCCCTGCAGGGTGCTGTATCCAGCCTGAGGAGGAAAGCTTCACAGCTGCATTACAGAGGAGGTTCTCTGTGTGTGTGACATTATCAGTGTTGCCCCAGCTCCAAAAACAGAGGAATGGTGTTACAGTGAACCTCAGGGCAGCTGCTTGTTGCCAAGGATGGGGGGTAAATGAATAAATAAACTGAATTCGTGGAGATGGCAGTGTTTGATTGCCTGCAGGGAGCCTGATCTCTCATTACCTACCTGTTTCATTCTCAGATTATTCCTCTCAGTGCTGCTGTGTTCAGCTGAACCCACATCAGCAGGCCCAGCTGTGGCTGTCACAGTCCTGTGGCTGAGGTTTAACACTGAGATATTTCACTGTTTTTCAGATCTTTGATGATGCCTACAAGTCCCAGCTCAGCTGTGTTGTTGTGGACGACATTGAGCGACTTTTAGGTGAGTCAGGAGGAGGGAGAGCTGTGCTGGCTGCTGCAGAAATAATTGATGTATTTGCAATGTTGAAACATTGCAAACTGGAAATTATCTGCAACCATTTGCTTCAGGAGCATTGAGCTGGTTTTGATACTGTGAAGTGGCTTAAATGTGCATCTGCTCCGTGGGCATCAAAATGCATTTTCCTTTCAGATTATGTCCCCATTGGACCTCGCTTCTCCAATCTGGTCTTGCAAGCCCTTCTGGTGCTGCTGAAGAAAGCCCCCCCTCAGGTAAGGCAGGGATGCCCTGTTCCTGCAGGAATTGGGACAGTGGGAGCTTTGTGTCTGCCTGAGAGCTGCCAGTGGTATTAAAGCTTTTGTCTGAGTCAGCCACGTTAATCCCAGCCTGCTGCTCTTCATTCACTTGGACATTTCTAGGATAACCACAAGGGATTCATCTGGAAATATCTAATTACTGGGGGCTGAATCTTCTGCAGTTAGTCCTAAAAGTACTGACTAAGGAAACCAGTTTAACCTTCAGCATGTAAAGCTGAATTGTGCCAGCTGCCTGCCCTCTGAGGAGCTGCTCAGGCCACATCCACCCCTGCCTCAGCCACGTGCTCCCTCCTTATTTATAAATCAGTTTCTGTCTAATCTGTGATTGTGCCTGTCAGGGGTTTAATTTGTTCTTAACTTGAAATGATCAGGTGTTAATTACAATGACTGAGGGAAGCTTAAGATCTTGTCTCTCGTGCTGATCCTGTCTGTTTGCACTTTGTGGCTCGATGAGATTTAAGAACATCACAAGTGCTGAGGGTTCTGCAGCTCGTGCTGGGTGAGACAGGCAGGCAGGGACTCCTTTCTTGTTTGCCATTTTCCTGTCGTTCACTGCGTCTCTTCTCTGTGTGTGAGAGAATAAAGTGCATGAATAAATAACATCCTAACAGGAACACCTTGAAAGTTGGTGTCAGGGAAAAGCAGAGAAGCACAGTCTGGGTGAAGTCAGTTTTTTGTCATGTTTAATATCCTGGCACAGGAGGGTGTGTGTGAATGTTGTTTTCATTAGAGGGTTTGGTGAAAAGACCTTTCAAATCCAGGACTTTGAACTAAATTGTAATGCCACAGGCCCTGAGTTCCCCATGTGACTGTCAGCCTGGGAGAACAAAGATTTTCCCAGTGAGCTTTCTAGGCCACGTGAAGGCTGTAACACAACAGCATCCAAGTTTATCACATGCTTGGAACAGAGCAGCTGCCTGTGTGGAGCAGCACAGCCATTCCTGGTCACATCATCCCCTGTAGTCACTGACCTCCTGCAGGCTGTTCCAGGACATGGCTGTTCCCATAAATCAATAGGGAAAATAGAGCTTGATTTGGTTCAGTTTTCAAAGGAACTTCAAGTGTTAAATGGTCCATTTGCCCATTGCATCCTGAGTGTGTGCTGCTGCTGGGCTGCCCTTTGGGTGGCACCTAGGGGTCCCAAGAGCAGGACACGGGCTGGAGCTCACAGATATTTGCCAAGTTTGCACTTGTTGCAGAGATTTGTGCTCAGCAGGGTTTGAAATGCCCTGGGGGCTGGGAGACTCTGCCTTGACAGCCAATATTATGGTGGCTTAAGCCATAAATTGTTGGAGGGAAGAGAGTGAGTTTGCTGAGGAAATGTCACTGGTTGATTGATCATGTGGGATTTTTTTTTTCTTTTTTTTTTTCTAAGTGTCCAATGTTGGCTTTGTGGGAATCAGGACCTGGGGTGAGCTGGGCCCTTTGGGCTGCCCTGCTCTGGGGACAGGGTTCTTCCTGGTGTGTTTGTAGTGAGTTCCCTGGGATAGCCATGGCATGTGGGGGTCTTGGGCATTTAAAAACCCAAAGCTGTGTGGAAGAAATAGAGTGGTGCAGGAAAAGACCTTTGCTGCTGTGACAGTTTACTGTGATAATGTTGGATTTGAGCACAGAGACTCTTTGGGGGTTTTGAACTCAAGTGAGGAATCCATGATGGGGATAATCCTCAGGGTTAGTCAACACCTTCCAAGCCCTCTCTGAGATTACAGGTTCCCTGGAGGAGCAGTTTCTTGGGAAGGAATGGCTGATCTCAGGGGGTTGCTGTAATTTGAGATGCAAATACAGGCTCTAAGTGCATGAGCAGCATCAGTGGTACTGACCTGCATGGGGTCTGTGGGACTGGGATCGTGGTTTAGCATCATTCCTGATAAAAATGGGATGTCCTGGGACATCCCTGTGCTGAGAGACATTCTTGGCAGGATGCCTGGGGGAGACTGATGCCTTGGGAAGGCTGACCTGAAACAGAGACTGGACACAGCTAGAAAATAAAGTAGGAATTTATTGAAAGGCCTTTAGGATACACCTTGGGCAAGACAAGAGCCTGACCAGGATTACACTCAAGGTGGACCCCAAATGGCCATAAAATGGCCCACCCAGTCACGAGGTCTCACACTTTTATAAGTTTTGGTCCATTTGAATCTTGGGGTTTAATTGTCCCATTCCAGCTCCAGGTTGTGAGGTCTCATCCTTCTTGTTCCTCCCTTCAGCCACCCTTGGTTGTGCTTTTGGGCTGAAAGTTGTCCTTGGTCCAGAGAATGAAAAGGATTTGTTTTGTGTCCGTGCTGTGTGCAGAGCTGAGTGACCCTGACTGTGAGCTCAGAGCTGCACCCCTGGGTGCACAGAATGTGAAATACAGGAAAGCCAAAACTTAAGGCATCAAGACAATACCTGTTCCCCTTTGCTTCAGTGTTTCACTCGTGAGGGGGGCCTGAAATACTGAGCTGATTTCAAAGAAT
>VZSR01001406.1:616448-633804 GCA_013398615.1 Brachypodius melanocephalos
CTTCTTATGTTCCCTGGTTTCTGTAATGACAGGCAGCAGTCTCTCCCTCATCTCCTCTACACCACCTATGATTTTATAAACCTCTCTGTTTTCACCAAGGATCTATTTTAGGGAAGTTACTCCCTATTTCTGACCATCCCTGGTGCTTTCTCTGACTTCTCCAACTAAACAGAATCAAAGAAACATGGAATGGTTTGGGTTGGAAGGGACCTTAAAGCCCATCCAGTGCCACCCCTGCCATGGCAGGGACACCTTCCACTGTCCCAGGCTGCTCCAAGCCCCAATGTCCAACCTGGCCTTGGACACTGCCAGGGATCCAGGGGCAGCCACAGCTGCTCTGGGCACCCTGTGCCAGGGCCTGCCCACCCTCCCAGGGAGGAATTCTTTCCCAATATCCCATCCATCCCTGCCCTGGGCAGTGGGAATCCATTCCCCCTTGTCCCAAGTCCCTCCCCAGCTCTCCTGGAGCCCCTTTAGGCTCTGGAAGGGGCTCTAAGGTGTCCCCAGACCCTTCCCTTCTCCAGGTGAACACCCCCAGCTTGAAAGTGATGGCTTGAAATTATATTTGAAACAGGAAAGAACTCCTGGATTCCCATGGCAGAACAATGATCCTGTTTTGCTCTTTTCCTGTTCTAAATCTGTCCCAGTGGTCTCACACAGGGTGAGACCGAGCTGGTTTTCCCGCAGAATTCCCCCAGGGACTGATGCCAGTGATCTTCCTCAGTGGTCACAGGGCTTTAGGGACCTTTCTGTGTGTGCAGCCATCACCCACTGCCCTGCTGGCTTTGGGTGCAGCTGACCCAGTGTGGCACTGGCTGGGTTTGCCACCACTGAACTGCTCCTTTGGGGAATGTTTCTGGATGAGTCCAGAGCGTGGGCAGCTCTCCTGGGAGGAGCAATGTGTCACCTGGGCTGCAGTAGCTGAGAAGGAAAGGCCCAGAGCGAGATCAGAAGTGCCAGGAGGTGAAACTCCCCTCGCTGGTGACATTCCTGTGCTGCCTGTGTCCTTTCCTGATGAAACTCCAAGCTAAATCCCATTTTTACTTTAATCAGGCACAGACTTCATTAATGGATGAGGCAGCATCCCTCAGGCAGCCACTCTGAGGTAGTTATCCCCTTGATTGATGCCTGATCAGAGTGCCAGGCACTGTACACATGCTGGGAGCTATATTTGGGGAACAGACACTGCCTGGGTGCAGCTGAGCAGCTTTTCCCCTCTAAAATGCTCATAGTTCATGGGAAACTGTTATTAACACAGCCTCTTGCCCAAGCTGTTCAGGGTTTTGAGAGTTCCATACAGTGATAAACAAGTTTTTAGGAGAACCATTTGTGAAGCAGATGGGGTCTGGGTGGTACAGCACTTGCAGGAGGAGTTGTTCTGTGTTTTGGAGGTCTCAGTTCTGCTCAGGAGTCTGTCCTTGGCCTGCTCTGTGCCCTGGTACCTCAGCCATGTGTATGGTTAGGATTCCTTGGCTAAGGGAGCAGGAATTGTCCTTGCAGGGCTGTGCTGAGTTTCAGGGTCTGCAACACCAGCCACAGCAGCACCACGGGAGGAACAAGAGCTCCTTGAGGATGTGGGGAGGAAATACAGAGCAAAGGAAAGCAAAGGCAGGCAGAGCTGAGATGGAATGTTCCCAGTCTGTTCTGCTGATGATCCCTGAGTGCTCCTGGAGCCAGGGGGAATCTCAACAGGCTGAAGGGTCTCAACACCTCTGAGCCCTGGTCTTGGGAGCAGATGTCTGTCTTTGTGCCACATCTGTGAGCTCAGGAGCAGGACACGGGTCAGGTGCTCCGGGGATTCATCTCACACAGCTTCCAGGCCAGTGTTTACACCCTGTTTAACCAACCCTTTCCATAGTGGAAAGCTGCTGGAATTTTGTCTTCGTGCAGGCAAAAAGCTTTTTTGCTGCTGAGCATCACTGAGTCCTCTTGGTCTGTGCAGTGCTTTAGCTGGAAATCTCTCCTGGGAGGTGTCCCTGTCCATGGCAGGGTATGGAACAAGATGATCTTAGGGTCCCTTCTAACCCAAACCATTCCATGGTTCCATGAAAATGGGCACCCCATGGGGCTTTCTGCGTTCCTGTGGGAGAGAGGATCAGACTCCAATCACTTTCTCTCCACTGAGTGTGTTGAGTTTTCAACTTTGCCAGCCACATCTTCCTGATTTGGCTCAAACTTGTAAAATGCTGTAATATTTTCCTGGCCTTGCTGGACCATCAAAAGGGAAATGAATCCTGTGCAGTGGTAAAGCTGTGGCCGTGCAGGGCGTGGTGGGTGCAGCACCTGTGGAATGGGGCAGAAATACCATGGAATGGCTGTGTTGCTGCTTCCTGAGGACACTGTGCCCTTCCCCAGGTGGTCTGCAGGCAGAGTTGGACCCTCAGCCCTGAAATATCCCATTAACTGCTTCCACTGCAGTTCTAAACCAGCATTTTCAGTTCAGGAATTGGCTGGTTTTCCCCATTTTCACTTTTCCATAGAGGTGGCTGAGTGGTGCTGTGATGCTTCCTGAGCTGCAGACAGGGATTCACACAGGAGGGGCAGCACAGTGTCCCCAGCAGAGCCCTGTGTGACACTGGTGACCTGGGACATGCTCTGGTTTCCCTCTGCCAGATGTTCTTTTCCTTTTGCTCTCTTGGACTAAACCCAAACTCGGAGTGAGCACTTGAGCTTATTCCCAGTTCAGGATCTTTCTCAGTGTCCAACACCTGGAGCAGGAGCAGAATCTGTCCAGTGAGTGCAGGGGAAGAGCAGCCCCTGTGAAGATGCATTGTGCATCAAAGATGTATTTAAACAGGTTTTCATCCTCTGTCAAGGGAATGCAAAGCAGTTACAGGATTCATTCTGGGAACAGTTTTAGGGTTTTGTTTTGTTCGTATAACGATGAAGTTTTGCGTCATGAAGTTGAAATATAGAACTTGCACAGAATCACAGAATATCCTGAGTGGGAAGGGACCCCCAAGGATCACCCATTCCAACCCCTGGCCCTGCACAGACCCCCCAACAATCCCGCCCTGAGCATCCCTGGCAATGCTGTCCAAAGGCTCCTGGAGCTCTGGCAGCCTCGGGGCTGGGACCATTCCCTGGGGAGCCTGGGCAGTGCCCAGCACCCTCTAGGTGGGCACTGAACATTCACTTCACCCTTGGAGCCTCAGCCAAACTTCTTGTACAGCAGAAGAGGGGGGTCCTTGGCCAGCCAGGCCCCTCCCAGCCCATAGGCTCCCTGTGTACTGGGACAGAAAATGGACTGATGATCCTGCCTGACAATCCCAGCAGCTCCTTCCATCAGCCATTATTGATCAGTGCCCAAACCCTGCACAGGGAAATTCAAATAGCAGTGGGAAGGGCTTTGCAAGGTGAACAAACAGCAGTGGATCTGCATTTGCAGCTGTTTTCCACAACTTGCTCTATTGTTCATAAACCCTGTTATTGCTGGACTGACTCGGGTTTGCTCTGTGCACTCAGGTTTGCGAGTTGGAGGCTGCTGGAGTGGGACTGTCCTGTACAGCTGCAGGAGGAACTCAGGGACTCACAGCAGCCTCTGCTCAAGAGCCTGAGCTGGAAATGCACTGGAACTGCCTGTGCAGGAGCAGGGAATTCACTGTACCCACAGATTCCTAAAGACAGGCTGTTCCCCTGAGAAGTCATTTGTAATTCAGCTTTTGGGAGTGGGAGTTTGCTCAGGCTTTTAAATTTAATGAGGATCCAGCTATTTATAATGATGGCTTCAGAAGGAGCTGTGAGTGTGGAGGGGCTTTGTGCACCAGAATTCTTGGCCCCTGTTGGTGGCATTGCTCTGAGAGCTGATCCTGGTCTCCTGTGGCTGCTCTTGGTGACTTCAATTACTGACAGACTTAATCCTATTAATTTTGTTTGAAGTGGGTTTTTAAGTGGCCATTTCCCCTCGATCATTTGTAGTTAGCTGAACCTTCCCCAGGCTGGTTGTCTCCAGTTTCTCCTGTCCTGACTCTCTCCCTTGCCTGGACAGGGCCGCAAGCTCCTGATCATCGGCACCACGAGCCGCAAGGATGTCCTGCAGGAGATGGAGATGCTGAATGCCTTCAGCACCACCATCCACGTGCCCAACATTGCCACGGGGGAGCAGCTCATGGAGGCTTTAGAGGTGAGGGAAAGTTCCAGGATGACAAAAGACTCAAAATTTGCTGGATTTTGCAGTAGCTGTGTCTGGTAACACCATCCCATTTGACATCATGTCATAACACAGCAGTTCTGAGGGTTTTCAATTTGCTTTTTCATGAATTAAATTAAGGCCAAATTATAGAACAGTAGGTCTGGGGAAAGGTTTGTGGTCTGGATTGAAACGTTCCAAGGGCATGGAAGTGGGTAATGAATATAATTGGGACACTTAAACTGATTGTGCCTGGGGGGTGCTGAGCTCTGGTAATTGGAACAGCATCAACTGAAGGTGTTTGGTGCTGAGGAATTATAAGTTCCTTATAAATTCCTGCCTTCAGTGTCTCCTTATTCTGTGCCATAGTGGGAGTTGTAATGAGTGCTGAAGGCTGGTAAAAGAAACCGAACAGGCAAATCTTTGGTGCCGTTGGCAAACTTGTCACAGTGGTGAAGCCTGAGAGACACAGACACTCCTGCAGCAGGTGTGGAAACTTCCTGTGGCTTGGCCCATTGTTTCCTTGTAGACCCTGATCTGCAGAAGACCTGGAGTGCAGCTTAAAAGCACAGCACTAACTGTTGGATAAGGGATGTTATGGGAAAAACTATTAGGGCATTAAAGAATTTTTTTCTTTGTTTTGCCTTGTCTAAGATACATTGCAATAAATTTTCCTTCTTGGCTAGTAAATGCTTCTAGCTTCCCATTCCCTTTCTCCCAAGGTAGGTACCATTGTTCCTACTCTCAGTCTCCTGTTGTTGATTTTTTTGAAATGATTTCCCCCCAGCTCCTGGGTAACTTCAAAGACAAGGAGCGCAGCACGATTGCACAGAACGTCAAAGGGAAGCCTGTCTGGATCGGGATCAAGAAGCTGCTGATGCTGATAGAAATGTCCTTACAGGTAGGAATGGTTCTGGGGAGGAAGGGCTGGGGTCCTAGAACAGTCCTGGAGGTTCCTTTCTCTGCAGACCCCTGCTGTCAGTGGGAGCCTTTGCCTTGGTTTAATTGGGAAAAGAGCTGCAGTGAGGGGAAATTCTCAGAACAAAGAAATCGCCACATCTTGGTCCACAGAGATCTTTAAATCTGCCCATGGGCTGTTCAGAGCTGCACTTCAGAGCATCTGGCTATGGGAGGGGTTGGATTAACTCACCTTTCGTGGAATTTCTTCTCTCCACCCAGCACGTTCAGAGTGCAGATAGCAATCACCTCAGTTTTTTTTTTTTTAAAGAAGAAGGTGCCTGTGCAGGTGTATGTGCTCTTTCCCTGAAGAAGATAAATCTGTCAGGCTGTTCAGCTGCTCTTCTCCTTATTTTCCACTTTCAGCACTTTAAAGAAAATAATTGCAGAGGGTAGAACTATGCAGCTCTGAGCCCTCCCCCGCAGCAGCACCCATGCCTGGAGCCAGCCAGCAAGCTCGTGCTCATGCTGACACGGGCTGAGGGTGCAGCCCTAATCCTCCCCTGACATCCCAGTGCTCCCCCAGCCCCCCCTGTGCTCACATCAAATGGATTTAGTGCAGCTGAGTGAACTGTCCTCAGATCTTCCTCACAGAGGCAGGGCAGAAGTGAAGAGACTTGTAGTTCAGAGCAGACGAGTCGTGTACCCCTCTGTTCACTCTTCACAATTCTGTTAAAACTTGCTCCGCGCTGAGGATACGCTCTGACTGGATGTCACCTCAGGGAATAAAGTCATTTATCTAGATTACTTTTTCCTCTTCTTCCTTGGCTTTTAATTCCATACCTACAGGCAAGTCAGTAAGTCATTGCTCACATGTATGAAATGCATTTAAGGGGTGCTGCCCTTCAGGGACTGCCGGGCTCTGCCGTGCTCGTGTTCCCTGAGCCCTGACAATGGGTCCCTTCTTCTGACACAGGATGTGTTCCTGGGCTGTTCTCCTGAAGTGCTGGCTGTTTTCAAAGCTGAAGGTGCAGGTTCTGTAAATCATGGGCAGTTCTGAATTGGGAGATGGGTGGGAATGCTGACCCCAGCCCTGTTCCCAGCCTGGCCCTTGTGCCTGTTCCACTCCTGGGGGGCAGTTCTGGGCACCACAGTATCACAGGCATAGAAAGGAATTAGAGAATGTCCAAAGGAGGGACCTGGAGATGGTGAAAGGTGTGGAGGTGAAGCCATAGGAGGAGCAGCTGAGGTCACTTGTTCAGCTGCAGCAGAGGAGGCTGAGGACAGAGCTCAGTGGGGCTGCAGCTCCCCCCCAGGGGCAGCTCCAATCTCTGCTCTGTGACAGGGACAGGACCCAGGGGATGGCTGGAGCTGTGTCAGGGGGGTTGGGATGGATATTGGGAAAGGTTCTTCCCCCAGAGGGTGCTGGCACTGCCCAGGCTCCCCAGGGAATGGTCCCAGCCCCGAGGCTGCCAGAGCTCCAGGAGCCTTTGGACAGCACTGCCAGGGATGCCCAGGGTGGGATTGTTGGGGTGTCTGTGCAGGGCCAGGAGCTGGGCTGGATGATCCCTGTCCCACTGAGGATATTCCATGATTCTGTGACATTGTGGACACAGAGTCCTCGCTCTGCCCAAGGCTGTGCAGCCAAACTGCTCGTGGGTGTTAATTTTTCTCAGCAGACCATTGTTGTGTGTGTGAGTCCAGGAGCAGCCAGGCTGGGAGGAGACAGGCAGAGCTGGGGCTGTGCCCTTTCTCACACCCTGAACATCAAACATGAGCTGCTGCTGCTGTCCCTGGAGCCACTGAGGGTGTCCCTTTGTGCCCATGCAGGGTTGGCAGCAGGGTGGTTCCTGCTCTGGCACTGGGTTCAGGTGGTTGTGTAATAGCAGAGGTAACAGCATATGGCAGCTAAATATGAACCAGCTCTGTTCCAAAAGGTCTGAGGTGTTTCCATGACTCCATCTGCTGAACTGCTATAAATACAGGAGAGCAATGCAGGCTCTCAGTGAGCAGAGCTGGGATCTGGGAGCACTGGAGCCCACAGTGAGCTGGCATCTGCCAGGCTCTTACTGGAAAGGACAAATGCACCAGATAAGAAGTCCAGCACTGGATCTTGTTTTCACTGAGTTGTACCACAGCTTTTTAGAAGGAGATTTCAGTCTGAAATCACGTAAGAATTCCAAGTGATGGATGAAATTTCTCAGAACTTGGCTGATTGGATGCCATGTGACTGAATTATTTGTAAAAAATCTACACATAGTGTCTTCCTCTGAATCTAATGGTGGGGTTTGCTTTGTTAAAGCACTCTCAGCTCTCAGCAGGGATTCCTGAGCTGGTCAAATTACTTCAAATGTGTTTCAGACTAAAATCACACTGAACCAGAACCTCAATATCAAAATCTCTTTTTGGGATACGTGAACTGCTCTGGTGCCTTGGGTGAATTGTCACCTTGTTTATGAGCTGTGTAACCTCACAGTTTCTGGCAGCCTAATTTCCCCCAAACTCTGCATTGGTGTTCTTGGCTTTCTTTAATGTCCAGCTGCTTGTGTTTTGTGTCACATGCTTTGGTCATTTGTGTACCCTGAGTATCCTGGAATGATTCTCTTCTTGTTCAGACGAAGCCTTTGATCCCTGGACACACTCAGGATTTCCCAGTCAATCCACAAGTGTTTGCAGTGGCCTTGGCTGCAGTACAGAGCCACCTCCAGTGCTCTTGGGTCCCACACTGGCTTCACCCTGCCCTGGGGGCTGCCGGATACTCTCCATGGCTGGGGGCTGCTTCCTCCTGCTTCCAGCCTGTGTTGTTGCTCTTGGACCTTGCTGGCAGCACTCCCACAGCCAGGGTCTCTCTCCTGAGCCTGGATGAGTCAGGCAATGTTCCAGAAAGCCCCTCCTGGCACCTCCAGGGTTTCCTGATTTGGTAACTTCTGTTTAGTGTAAATAAAGCTTAATCAGCGTAAATAAAACTTAATCTAAGCTGCTCGTCTTTAATGTATCCTAACTTTTCTGGGAACTTTGAAAGATCACCATATAATATTGCCTGCTTTATTTCAAACCAAACCCTGTATCTGGACGTGCTGAGGGTTTGGGGTTCATGGCAGGGAGGAGTTCATGGGGTTCATGGCTTTCAGGAGCACTGGGGGCTCGTCACATCTTGGTGGAGGATCTCCTTCTCTGGACTGGAGATTAACAACCTCCCTTCAGTTCCTTGCTTCTTGAGGGGTCCTGGATGTCCTGGGGATGCTGCACTACCCAGGAAGGAACATCCATGTTCTTGTCACCTCTCTGAGCTCTGTCACAGGGTCAGTCCCCACACTGCTGTTCCAGAAAATCTCCCCCCAGTTGGGAGCAGCGTTTCCTGTTTGCTAGAGCACCAGAGGCTGTGTCAGGAGTCCTGAACCTGCTTCCTCTGTGCTCCACTGACTCCAGCTTCTGCTCCTTCCCGGGCAGATCAGCCTCTGGGGTTTGTGCCTGCATTTTAATAAGCAATTTGATCAAGTTGGAGTCTTTGTGGCCTTTCAGCTGCCAGCCGTAGTCTTTTGGACAAGGTGCAGGTCAGTGCTGTGTCTCCTCCTGCAGGTTATGGACACAGTGTCCATGGGCACCCTTGGTGTCCAGGTGGAGAGGGGTGGGAGGCAGCATCTTCCATTTGGGGAACGGAGCACTGGGTTTGGCAAGTTTGAATTCCAGCTGGTGGCTTTAGAACAGATTTTCTGAGGATGAAAAAAAGAGATTTGTCTAACTGTGTCAGGTCATGTTGGGCTTTTAGCAGAACTCTCTGGTTGGACCTTTGTCATTTCCTGGTTGTGAAGACTTCCCGTGGTTTCCTTGGGTTTCACCTCAGCATATGCTCTGAAGAAGCCCTTTCAGGAGGGGACATGTTCAGTGTGGTGTCTCCAAACACACCCTGGCTCTGTCTGAGAAGTCCCTGTCCAGGCAGCTGTCCCCAGCCTGTGCTGGTGTGTGGGGATGTCCCTGCCCAGGTGGAGCAGCTGGCATTTCCCTTCACTGAGCTGCATGAGGGCTGTGTGGGGCTGGTCTGCCTCCAGCCGAGGCTGCCTGAGTGGCAGCACCCCCAGCAGGGCAGGGCTCTCCTTTCCTGGTCCCAGTCCCGTGGGTTACCGAGGAGGTTCAGGAGTGTTGGCTCCCAGGTGGGCACACAGAGCCCTCTGCCCCTGAGCCCAGCTCCCTGGGCACAGCTCTTTGACCAGTGTGCAGTGCATTGGGTTTGGTTTGTAGTGACACCTTGTTTGTGGGCCCACCTGGAGCTGGGCTCAGGCTTTATCCAGCCCTTGTCATTCCAGAAACATTCAGAAATAAGGAAGGGAGGTGGTTGAGTTGTCATGGGACTGTGGGATTGGCAAGGTCAGAGTGCACCTGAGGGTCTCACCTGTTGGCTGTTGGGAAAGGAGGGTGTCAGGCACTGCCCAGGGAATGGGCACAGCCCCGAGGCCACCAGAGTCCTCAGGGATGCACGGGGTGGGATTGTTGGGGTGTCTGTGCACAGCCAGGAGTGTGACTGGCTGATCCTTACCCACGGGTCCCTTCCCACCCAGGGTGTCCTCTGCTCAGCCCAGCCTGTGCTTCAGCAGGATCAGCCACGGGGTCAGAGCAGAGCCCGGTGGGGAGCACTCAGGACCCTTTGCCAGGTGAGGGTCCCATGCAGGGTCTGGTGTGTGGGTGCCCCAGAGGAAGGGGGTGCCCAGGTAATCAGAGTTCAGGGTTCATGTGCACGTGCTCCTGTGCCAGCTGCCTTCAGCCTTTCTGACAGAACCACGGAGGTGGGAAGAGCCCCCTAAGCGTTCCCTGAGCTCTGCCAAGGGCACCACTGACAGAAATGGGAGAGTGGCACAGTGACAGGTGAGCTTTTCCCTGCAGCCAGGTGTCAGCTGGGAGATGTGGAGAAGATTTAGGCTGGAGGGACCCTGCAGACACCCCCTCTCTCTGCTCTCCTGTTTGGTGGGACCACAGTTCCTCTCAGTCCCTGGCTGTTTCACATTGCAAACACTCTGTTGGGAGGGTTCACCTTTCTTCTCTCCCTGCACCCTGACTATTGCCAGTATTCTTTGCTGCTTAAACCCCAAATGAAATGCTCAGCGAGCCTCAGTAAGTTCCTCTAAATCTTCTTGTTTCAGCAAATTTATTTTTCTGATCTAAAAGTAGCTCAGCAGTTGGTAGTGAGGAACTGGCCTTGCTCTCCTATCTCACAGCCATGGGAAGTTTTACATTTTTAGGCTTTTCTTAGCACAAAGGAGAAATTCTTGCTGGCTCTTTCTCCCCCGCATTGCTGGGGACAATGTTGTTGGTTTAGGATGAATTTTCCTCTGAGCTGCTTTTGTGTTGCCCTCCACTGCAGCAGTCAGAATTTGAAATAGATGAATGGCTTCTTCACATCTGGAGTGGGAAGAAAGTTTCCTTTGGGGATGTAAAATGTGATGAACGACGTGATGTGATGTGATGTGATGTGATGTGATGTGATGTGATGTGATGATGTGATGGAGGAGTTCCAGACCCACGTTTGGCCTCATTGGTGGGAGGGCAGGGCACAGGCTGACACTTTGCTTCCCCACTCCAAGGATGAGTCCCAGTTTCGTGTTTTAAGTGGAGATTTGTCTGTGTATTGCCAAGGGGGTGATGGAGCTGGCAATGTCACACCAGGTGAATTCACAGATCCATGTACTGGGTGTTCCCAGAGTGAATCCCCTGGACTGTCACAGCGTGGGGAAGAGACAGGGTGGTGATGGAATTTGCAGAGGGAACACAAACTGGAGTTTATAGGACACAAGAACTTTTGGAATACAAGACCAAGATTCTGAGAAGCTCTGATTTCCAGATGTTTATAGTTCTCACTCACTATTTTGGTGCAAATCTAAGAAGATTTCCCTGGAATCATTCCATGAGAGGATCAGCAATCCCATACACCAGCACAGGGGACAGATCCAGCTACAGCTGGTGTTCTCCAGCAGCAGCTTGAGTGTCTCCTGAGCAGTGCTTCTGTGCTGTCCCTGTCCCCATCCCTGCTGTCCCTGTCCTGGGGGAGGCAGGGCTGCTCCCTGGGGGCTGTTCCTGCTTGATGGATCCACAGCACTCGTTGGTGCTGCCGGTTCTGGAGCCTTGTGCTGGCTCAGGTTTGTGCTGCCCCTGCCCTGCCCTGGTGCTGCTGCACCTCTGAGGGGAAAGGAGCACTCAGAACATCCTCAGTCCCTTTTCTCCTGTTTAATTTGCTGCCCCAGTTCTGGGCAGGGGTGGATGGAAGCAGATTTGGAGTGGGCCTGGCTGGAAGTGGCAGCAGGGTGTGGGTGTGAGGTGCCATGGAAACAGTGGCTGTGTGTGCTCCCATCTCCTGCCCTGTGAGCACACACAGCTTGTGCCAGTGCCCTTTGCCCGTGGTGCAGGGCTGTGCCTGCCCTGGCAGCTCCAGAGCTCCTGCACAGCCAGGCTGGGCCCTGCTCAGGCAGAGCAACCACAGCTCCTGCAGCCTTTGTGGCCCCAGTTCTGCTTTCTGTGACAGGAGCAGGACCCAGGGAAGGGCTGGAGCTGTGCCAGGGCAGCTTTAGGTTGGGTATCAGGGAAAGGTTCTTCCCCCAGAGGATGCTGGGCACTGCCCAGGCTCCCCAGGGATTGGGCACGGCCCTGAGGCTGCCAGAGCTCTCAGGGATGCCCAGGGTGGGATTGTTGGGGTGTCTGTGCAGGGCCAGGGGCTGGACTCCATGATCCTGGTGGGTCCTGTCCAGCTCAGGACATTCCATGATTCTGTGCTTTCCTTTTTGTCTGCTTTTCCTTTTGCCTGGCACTAATGGGGATCTGTTTTGTTTAGATGGATCCTGAGTATCGGGTGAAAAAGTTCTTGGCTCTTCTGAGAGAAGAAGGAACGTAAGTACTTTTATTTTAGAGCAGTGTTTAAATTCTCTTTTCTGCTCAGAACTGAGCTGCTCTGGGGGGAACCTGCAGTGGGGTTTGTCTGCTCTCATTGTTGGCCCCTCTGTATTGTCAGAGCTGGATCAGATCAGTTCTTGCACCAATTTGGGAGGGGGGAGGTCCTGAAGGTTTGGGAACCTGCATGCCTGAATCCTCTGCTTTTCTGAATTTACCTTTGACTGTTAAAGTGTCCATGAGATACTGGGCCAGCATTTACCTTTCTTTAACTAAAGTAAATCAAAAGAGCTTCTGCTTGAGTTTAAATCCAGCTGTTTATCTAAAATCTGGAATTTTGGTTTCTTGTGTCTCCTGTCTGAGAGAAGGATGTCCTACTCTTTCCCCATAGGTGCCACAGGGAGTAGTTGAGCCCAGTGGGACAGTGGCATCTCCTAGAGAATGACTTTCTAATACATGTAGGGCAGTACCTGTGCTGGGGAAACTCACACCACTATCTATCCTGGCTACATGTGAGTGGGTTCCAGTGTGTGCTTGATGCTTTATACATGTGCATGATGCTTTCCTGATGGATTTGGCTTCTTTTGCAAGAGTCCCTACCCTAGACTGAAGGTGGACCAAGTGCAAGATCAACAGCTGGCAAAGTGACCAACCTGGAGAACAAACACTGGGATCTTTACTCTTCTGTGCTCAACACACTGGACAAAGTGAAACGCTCCCTGATCCCCAGAGCCCCATGTGGAACCTGCATGTGTAGTGCAATACAGTACATTTATTCTTTGTCTTTGATATTCTGATGTCACGTGGAAGTGTCTCCTAGAACACTGTGCTTCTGTCTCTGTGCAGCCAGGCTGCGTTTTGGGGTGAGCAGGGGGGAATGTCCTGTGAGCTTTGGGGCTGACCCTCACTTGTGTCCAGCATTCCTGCAGCAGGAAGGAGATCCTGGCTTCCAATAAACCTGCCAGTCTGGTGGAGGGATGTTGAAGCACTGCTCTGTCTTACCCTGGTCAGGTGAAGGCTTTCCTGTGGTGTCACCCCACCCCTCACTGAACTCTGAGCCAGACCCACACCCCACAGACAGTGCCCACGGGATCCAGCTCCAGGAGTGCCTGGGTGCTGCACCCACTTCATTTATATCCAGGTGTTTTGGGGTCTGATGGGACACTGCTGGTGGCACTGGGGACTGGAAGAGGGCAGGGAAGTGTTGATCAGAGTAGAGGAAATTTCCAAATCCAGTATTCAAGGCATCAAATCTTGTTGTTAATTCAACAACAGTTTTAGAGATGCTGATTCCAGCCTCCAGCTCTTCCTGAGTTCCTGTAGTTGGCAGCTTTGGTATCCTCCAGCCTCATTTTCTCCCTTTTTCCTGCCATGTTACCAAAGGTTGCAATTCCTCCTTAGAGACAGAGAGGAAGCCAAGCTCTGCAGGTGCACGAGATGTGTATTGCCATGTTTTTGCACTGAAACAAAGGAATGTATCAAACCTTGCTCCGCGCTATTCCCGCAGTCCTGTGGCCTCAGGAATGCTGTCACTGGCGGCCTGAGGCTGCTCCCCCTGGGCTCCACTCCTTCCATAAGGTTCCTGGAACATACCTCAGTGTGGTGGGGCATGAAATCAAAGCCATTTAGCAGATCTTAGTCAGTGTAGCTTCCTAAACTTGACCAGACCCACTGTAAGGGCTAGCAGTGGTATCCAGAGGGGTGTTCCCAGGGAAGGAGGGTGCCCCACGTCCTTCCAGGCTGAGGTGGAGGTACTGTTGTCCTCAGTGTGCTCACAGCAGTTGGAGTGTTTCAGCCACTCCGCTCTGCTCCTCTGGCAGTGCTGTTGTGTTGTGATGCTGTTGTGAGTCCCAGTGGTGGTTCCCTCTCATTTTGTGTATGATCTTGTGAATTTATTTGTTCCTCCCTTCCCTCTGCCAGTCCGAGTGACAGCAGCACACAGTAACTTATATTTCAGAGTAAATGATGTAAACCTTATCGTGTCTGTGTCCAGAACTATATTGATGAATAAATATCTGGTTTAATTGCACATTCAATGGATTCAATAAAAGCACAACTCCTTGTGATGACCTGGGTGCCGTCTGTGTCTGGTGCTGGTGTGTGTGAGGAGCAGAGCTGCTCCTGGGCTGCTGCTGCCAGAGGGGTGCTCAGTGTGTGTCTGAGTGTGGGTGCATTGAATTTACCCCAGCCTGAATATTTGGCCTCTCTTACTCCTGCAGAAGTCAGTGAGAGGACTCTGGTCCAGCCCGTTCTGGAGCTGTGTGGGCCCTGCAGTGCTGAGGAGGCCCCATGTGTGTCTGTGTGTGGGGGGTGGGGTATCCCCCTGGAAAACCAGGGTGGGCTGCTGGCTGTGACACCTGACCCATTCCAACCTCTCTATTCCAAGATCTCCATCTGAGATGTTTCCTGCAGGTGGCACAAGGGAAGGGCAGCACCTTTCCCCACCACCTGTGTGTTCTCTGTGGTTCCTCCTGGCAGAGTGGCTTTAAATGTATAATAAATACACAATATTGCTTTCAATGTAAGGGCCAAATTCTTCACTCCCTTCCTTACCCTGTTTCGTCTTGAACTTTCCACAAATGTGTCCCTGAAATGGAGTTGTTGACCAGAGGCAGTTTTGAAAGGGGTTTTGGGGGCACAGTGTGGGGTGGAGGAAGGTTTGGGGCAGACAGGGAGAGCTTCACCCCCAGAGCTGTGAGGTCCAGAGCCCTCCATGGGCCAGGTTCTCTGGTTAGGTGGGACATGTCAGTGGTGGTGGCACCAGCAGAGACACCCTGTGCACACCCGTGGATCCATGGGATGGCTTTGTGTGTAATGTGGGGATCAGGGCAAGAATACTGAGTGATTCTATATTTATTTTGCCCTTCAGACAGGCACATTGAGGCCAGTGCAGTGGAAAATCGTGTGCACTTAAAAGCATTGCTAATGCAAGGGGGATGCTGCAGAAACACCCACAGAATTATTCATGGACAGGAGGAGAGGTTTTTATATGAGAAAATTTGGACCTTGGTCTGTCCAAAGCGTTGGAAGGTGATTCAGAGGCAGCCTGTGAGTACATGTGGGGAGTGTACAAAGTCTGAAGCCTGTTTTGATCCTTGCTTAATTGAATCTGGCTCTGCACAAGTCCCTGACAGGAGGGGACAGCCGGGGGGGGTCGGGCTGTGCTCCCAGGGAACAGGGACAGGAGGAGAGGGAACGGCCTCAGGCTGGGCCAGGGGAGGTTTAGATGGGATATTAGGAAAATTTATTCATGGAAAGTTGTCCAGCCCTGGCACAGCTGCCCCAGTGGAGTCCCCATCCCTGAGGGATTTAAAAGCTGTGTGGGTGTGGCACTTGGGGACAGGAGTCAGTGGTGGCCTTGGCAGTGCTGGGAATGGTTGGAACCAATGATCTTAAAGGTCTTCTCCAGCCCCAAGGGTTCCATGATCCTGTGCTGAATCTCAGTTGTGCACACTGGGCCCTGGCCACTCCCTGAATCAAAATCTCACCATTGAACTGTAAAATCTGCTTTTTTTGCCTCCATTGTCTTGATTCCTATAACACCCCTGCCCATTCCAGGGAGTTGGAGCTATGGGACCCTTAGGGTCCCTTCCAACCCAACCCATTCTGGGATTCCATGGTCCCGTGGCTGTCCCTGTCCATGAGCAGCTGGGTCATGACCCACTGCTCTGTAGCTGTTCAGCAGGACCCTCAGAGCCAAAGCACACAAGCTGGCAAGTGCATATTTTTGAGTTTTTACCTTTTCTTTAATGATGTACCACAAAAAAAATGGAAGTTGAAATATATTTTTCTCCAAATATATATATTTATATAATATATAATCTTAGTTAACTCAAGTATATACATTGTATAATAAATAATGCTTATAAAAAGAGAAATTTTCTGAATATAAAATAAAAAAAAATCGACCTCTACAACTTTATACAAAACTTTGGATACAGCAGATTGATGGAAAAAGATCTTCCATTCAGTGCTAGAATACCTGGCTACAGTAAAATAATTACAAGGCAATAAATGTTCTATTTAATATTAAATACCTTTTCTTGATTAAAAAACAAACAAAGAAGGGATTTTGTTTAAAGTTGGGTGCTGGGAGTCTTTCCAGACAAGGGATTTAATATATACTTTAAATAGATGCATATCAGAGGACGGCGTGGCTCCGGCTGGGGAGGCTTTGGAGCTCTCTGGGATTTTAATTTCTGGAGCAAAGGCTCCTCTGAAGGAGGGTCTGGAGCTCGTCCTGACGCCCTGCACGGGAGGGCCCTGGGGTTCTGCTCTGCCTGAGGGCCCCCCTGTGCTCCCTGCCAGGGGTCTCTCACCCCTTTATTGCTCTGTGCAGCTCCAGGGGCTGCTCGTTCCCAGGAGAAGAAAGAGTGGAGCAGCAGCCACAGCCTGAGTGGCCACCATTCCCTGGAATTCACTGACTGGGCTGTGTTTGGACCTGGCTGTTGGTCCTGGAGACCCCCAGGACAGAGGGAGTATTTAATTCCAGGGGTCAGTACTCCTGGAGAAGGTAAACCCAGGGAGAAGGGATGTGCTGGGGGGATGGCCTGGGGGGCACCTGGGGGACAGACACTGGTTCTGCTGCACTGGGATGGGCCATGGGATGGGGGAGGCCAAATCCCTGCTCATGGCACAGAGCCTCCATGCCTGGGGGGACTTCCTGGATGGTTGCTGAGAGCTCTGTAAATCCCATGGGAGGGGAAGGGTCTGCCTGGCACTGTGCTGTGGGACCACAAGTGTCTGGTGGGAAGGCTGACAAAGAGGCTGTGACAGAAATTTCTTCTCTCCCTGGAATCTCTCATGTTCAGAGCAGCAGCTCACCTGGCAGGTAACCCATCCTCCTGAGCTCCCTCTGGGATGTAAAGTCATCTTAGGGAATGCTTGGTCAATTAGTACTGCCCCAATCCTTAAAATCCTCTCCTGGGCAGCTGCACGGTGAGGAGGTGGTTGGGACAATGCTGTCCCCTGTGTGAGGTGGCAGCAGTGCCCTGTGCCCTGCTCTTGTCCTGGACCAGGTGCCACAGGGTCAGCTCTGGGCTCTGCCTTCCTGATGTCCTCCTTCAGAGGTTTTGGGAGATGTGGGGCTGTGGGGAGCAGAGAGGGCAGAGGGGAGGGGGAAGGAGAGACCACCTATGGGCTCTGTTTGTGTGCTCAGACAGGTTTGGTTCTCCAGCATCACCTTGGAGCAGGAAGGAGGGAGCTGGGCTGGTGTGGGAGCTCCTTTCCTCTCTTCACCACATCTGCTGAGACCAGGACAGCAGCAGCTGGGGGAGCTTTCACTGTGAAAAATCCATTTCCACCTGAGCCGCCGTGTTGGTGTCTGCAGGGACTGGACCTGTGGGGCAGGACAGAGCTGGGAGCTGGGGGGCTGCTGTGGCACCAGCTCTGCCTTGTGTGGCTGTGCCTCGCTGGGACTTAGCTGTCCCTGGTCCCTGTTCTCCCTGTCCTGTCCCT
>VZSR01001406.1:633904-651581 GCA_013398615.1 Brachypodius melanocephalos
CTGCTGTCCCTGTCCTGTCCTGCCCGAGGGATCAGCAGTCACACCTCTCCCGGGTGAGGTGCCCAGAGCCTTCTCTGTGCCCCGGGGGCGGGTGGGGGCCATCAGGAGTTTTGTGCCATCCTCTGCGGTGTGAGGCCACGTGTGGGGCTGCCCTCGGGGGGCTGATGGACCCCTGGCCTTGCTCTGGAGCAGCCTCCACCAGTGGAGGCCCAGCTGTCCTTACTTGCAGGTGTGGACGTCGTAGACCCGCGTGCACTCCTGGCAGCTGACGTAGCAGCACCAGTGGAAGATGCAGTGACACTTCTCCTTGCGTTTCTCAGTCCGGGTGTTGTGGCCCCGTCCGCAGCACAGGAGGTCGCAGCCGTCGATGCCGTGGGAGGTGACGTTGCACGTCCTGTCCCTGGTGCCGAAGGAGCCCGTCTCGGGGTTGGGCTCACAGAAATTGGGGGAGTTCTCGTAGTAGACCAGGTCCCGCTCCGTCGGCGGCTTGAAAAGCGCGTACTTGGCCCTGAGAGTTTCCACCCAGCCCCGGGACTCGCGGTGCTTCTCCACCACCATCTCCGAGGCGCTGTCGTATTTGTCCTTCAGGTAATCCCCGATGGCCCGGAAATCGGGCTGGGCCCACCAGCAGGTCTTGACCTCGCAGCTCCCCGAGAGCCCGTGGCACTTGCACTTGAGGTGCATGTGATCCAGGATGGTCTGCCCGGGGGAAAACACAGTCAGCAGCAGCACAGGGACACAGGGTTTGCTTCCCATCACCTGCCTGGGCCACCTGGGTTTAAATGTTGGTCTGGGAAGCCTCACCTTGAGTTTGGGGGCAGTTTTGGGCACATAAAAAAGGCATTAAGCCACTAGAGAGCATCCAAAGGAGGCCACAAGAATGGGGAGGGGTCTGGAGGGGCCTTATGAGGGCACTTGGTTTGTTCAGCTGGAGAAGGGAAGACTGAGCTTGGACCTCATGGAGGTCTTCAGCATCCTCATGAGCAGCAGTGGATGGGATTGATCTCTCCACTCTCGTCACCAGTGACAGGACCCAGGGCAGTGGCTGGAGCTGTGCCAGGGCAGCTTCAGGCTGGGTATCAGGGAAAGGTTCTTCCCCCAGAGGGTGCTGGGCACTGCCCAGGCTCCCCAGGGAATGGTCCCAGCCCCGAGGCTGCCAGAGCTCCAGGAGCCTTTGGACAGTGCTCCCAGGGATGCCCAGGGTGGGATTGTCGGGGTGTCTGTGCAGGGCCAGGGGTTGGATTGGGTGATCTCTGTGGGTCCCTTCCAGCCCAGGATATTCTCTGGTTCTATGATTCTGTAAGTATGGGCTGGTTGAGATGCTGGGGAGCTTAAAAGATCTCCAGAGATGTCACACAGCTGAGGTGGGCAGCTGCTCTGATCATCCACCCCAACCAATCCAATCCAACCCAACCCAGTCCAGTCTAATCTATTCTATTCTAATCCTGTCTAACCTAATCCCAATATTTGATCCTTTTGAGGGGATCCTCCCTGTCCTGTGTGTGTGGACAGTCAGAGCCCAGGGAAGCTGAGGGCTGCAGATGTTTCTGAGCCCTGTGGGTGGAGACTGATCCCTGTCCTCTCCTTGCTAATGACCCTTCATTTATGTCCCAAGTCCAACAATTTGTACTAAAAAGTGTGTGAAATTGGGAATCTACAGACAGGACTTTTCACCAAAATCTCCTTTGTGCAGAGCAAAATCAGTGATTTTGAATAAAATTGCTGGAGTCTGGTGGGGGATTTTTGTACTGGAAGCTGTCAGGCTTCTTTTGTACTGGAAGCTGTCTTCTTCTACATCTACCTGCTGTGGTGTACAAAACCCATACCAGTGTTAGCTTCAAGCACTGTTGGAAAGGTCCCACTGGGTTTGCAAATGACCCAGGGCAGGCAGAGACCCAGGTACCTGCTGACTGCAGGAATGGAATGGAATGGAATGGAATGGAATGGAATGGAATGGAATGGAATGGAATGGAATGGAATGGAATGGAATATTCCAGTTGGATGGGGCTGTGACTATAATCTACTCCAAGGAATCATTGGGTGGGATAATAACAGGGAACATGCAGGAAGGAGGCAGTGGGAGGAAAATCCTCTTCATCCAGTGCTGACCTGGGGTTGGGTTTCTATGCACAGCCTTGGAAGGTGCTCAGGATGCCTGGAGAAGCTGTGGCTGCCCCTGGATCCCTGGAAGTGTCCAAGGCCAGGTTAGATGGGACATGGAGCACCCTGGGATAGTGGAAGGTGTCCCTGCCCATGGCAGGGGGATGGAACAAGATGGGTTTTAATGGTTTGGGCATCAACCTGAACCATTCTGGAATTCTGTTTGCACTGGAATCAAGGAATATTTTAACTCTTATCCCCACCTGTCTGTTTCAAGGGAGAGGAAATACTATGTCCTGGAAAATAATCTTAAAAAGTCTCTGCCTAGGAATTCCTGTGGTCCCACTCCATCAAGAGGAGCCTCAGTGGGCCATCCCTGCAGGACTGGACACTCAGCTGTCCCCTCTGGACACTCACCGTCCGGCCGGCCTCGTTGTTGTGCCTGTTCATGGCCGAGCGCGCGTCCGGCCGGTTCTCCCGCGCGTCCGCGAACTCCCGGGACACCAGCACCCCAAAGTCGGCGTCCTCGCTGCAGCCCCCCCATTTCCAGCCGTCCCCCGGGGGTCCCTTGTGGTGGGAGTCACAGCCACAGATGGTGGAGGTGCCCTCGGCGCAGGAGCGGGTGACGGCGAAGGCCACCCCGGCCGAGGCGATGGCGTGGACGAAGGCAGATTCTCGTGTGGCTGCAGAGACACAGGGGGGTCAGGGATCAGTGCATCGCTGGTGTTTCCCTTCCCAGCCTCCCCCAGCAGCACCTGAACCTCATGGAAAAGCGAGAGGTTATTTTGTTAATTTGTTAATGGAGGTTTACTGGGAGCTGCCAGCATTGCCCTTGGGCAGAAGGAGGTGGGGCAGGGGTGTGACTCCAGCTCTGGGGGTCACACCTGCAGCCATTTCCCAAATACAAGATCCAGGATTTGATCCAGCAGGGGTGCTCAGGGGTGAACAAGGCATCAGCAGCAGCTTGAGGGGCCTCAGGAGAGAGTTACTGGAGTAATTCCTGATCTGAGAACCCAGAGAGAGGCTCCATGCCAGGGGTCAGAGATGGAGAAGCTCATTGACCTGGGGAAAGGTTCCAGGTGATGCAGGACACGCTGTGGGAGAACAGGTGTTGGACCCTTGGCCTCAGTGGCTGCACTGACTCAGGCTCTGCCAGGCACTGTCAGTGTCTCAGAACCAGCTTTCTCCCTGGGGACACCTTTGGGCTCAGAGCTCTGCACAAGTGCAGCTCCCTGGGCAGTGACACTGAGGTGCTTTGGCCCATCTACAAGGATGGAGACTTTAGCTCTCTAAACCCACAGCAGGTGTTGGAGTCAGTCCAACCTCGTGCCGATGTGCAGGAGACTGGGAGGGGCTGGAGGCCAGAGCTCAGGGGCTGTGGTGCCTGGGCTGGAGGGTTCTCACTGCCTCGTGGGTCTGGTGTGACCAGATCATGGGGGCTGTTGTCAGTGAATGTGGGATGGAGCCAGAAATTCCTGCTGAGAAAATCACCTTGGAGCCAGTCCCCTCCTTCCAGAGCAGGAACCATGAACCATCTTCTCTGCTGTCCCCTGCATCCCTGCCCTGCTCCTGCCTCGTGCCTGGGGACAGCAGGTCCCTCTCCCCAGCCTCAGTCTCTGCAGAGGGGGGTCTGGCTCCCAAAAGCCAGTATTCCCAAGGTGAGTGAGGGGATGCCAGCCCCTGCAGGCTCTCAGGGGAGGTGGCTGCGGGTGGGTGCCAGCTGTGGGAATGTGCAGCCCTGCCCGGGGAGCTCCCAAATGGGATCTCCAAGCAGGGCTGCTCAGTCCTGGCTGTGCCGGCAGCCTCCCGCTGAGGTTTTCATCTCCTTTCAGTTCCAACTCTTCCCTCCTGGCCCTTCCCGTCTCCGATGTGCCAGCAGGGATCCAGCCTCTACCTAGCAAGCTTTTCACCAGCTGCTTATACTGGGACCACTGGGGGCTGTGGGCACCGCTTGAAGGTCCCTGCTCCAAATGAGGTGTTTGAGCCTGACAAAGGCTCTTTGGGTGGCCCATGATCCAAAACAGATCAGATTAGAGGAGCCAGCGAGCCCTCCTGGCCCCAGCCCAGGACAGCCCGGGGACAGGGGCAGGACACGAGCCGCTCTCGGGACCGATGTGGTTCCGCCTGCCCTGGGAGCTGAGGATGGGCACGGGGAGCAGGGGCCGGGGCTGGGCTGGGACCGAGCCGGGGCTGGCAGTGCCCGCCGGGCAGGGCCGCGATGGGCACGGCTCCCGCAGCTGCCCCGTGCCCCCCGTGCCCCCCGTGCCCCCCATATCCCCTGTGTCCCCCATATCCCCTGTGCCCCCCGTGTCCCCCGTGCCCTCTGTATCCCCTGTGCCCCTCATGTCCCCTGTGCCCCCCGTATCTCCTGTATCCCTCGTGTCCCCTGTGCCCCCTATGCCCCCCGTGCCCCCTGTGCCCCCGTGTCCCCCCGCACGGTGCCAGCGCGGGGGGGGAGCGAGCTGCGCACAAACCCCTCGCCTTGAAATTCTCGCCTGGGTCTGGGCGAGGAGCTGGGAGAATTTCCCAGAGATGAAATGCGGGAGCAGCGTTCCCAGAACCAGGGGAGGGGCTGGCGAGGGAGGATTAGAGCCGCCTTGACAGTGCACCACTGCGACTGTCTCCCAGCCAGGCCCGTTACCTGCTGGGACACTCAATTTGCCATTGTTCCCGCGGTGTCACACTGTATTACCAGCATAATGCGGAATGTTTCCGCCGGCCAGCGTACCCACGGCACAGAGCACTGGCATTCCCCAGGAGCACCTCGTAGCAACGGGGCAATGTTCCCCTGTCCTGCCGTCACCCTCCAATCCCGCCAGCCCGGCTGGGAAATCCCTATTGATGGCGCTCCCCAGCCCCCCAGAATGGCTAAAGGGCGTGTGAATGCGGCAGCGATTTGAAACGACTGCGGCGCTGCGATGGTATCGCTCGCCCTGCCTCACAGTAGGGGAGGAAGCTTAGCTCTTTCTCATCGGTATAAGCTTATTTTTCTCTCTCCCTCTCTCCTTTCCCTCCCCCTCCCTTTAAGCTGCTGAGTTTATATCGAGCCGGCTCCTGATCCCACACACCCCTGTTTAGATGCAAATGACTGCGAGTGTCATGGCTGAGAAAAGCCCTGGGTTATCGTGGTGCGGGTCTGCCTTTTCACAGCTCGTGTCAGGGGCTTAGCCCAGCTCACGGGGACCCCCGAAGGCGGCCCGGGTCCAGCTGCCTCCCCTGCACCTGCCCCGCTCGGGCTGCGCTGCCCGGCCGGCCCTGCCAGCATCTCCCGGACAATCGGGAGCAGGAGAGCGGCCAGGGCAGCGCGGGGTGAGGGGACACGAGCACAGAGAAAGGTGGGACACCTCGCCCCTTTCTGTCCACAGAGGGGAAAGGTGTGAGCTGGCGAAGGCTCCAGCCAAGCTCCGGCAGAGCCAGCCCTGCCTGCGGCTCCGGGATCTCTTCCCCAGCTCAGGAATCGCTCTCCAGGTGCCCGTGGGGCTTTTCCTGCCTGGGGCACCCGCACACGGCTCTGGCTGGTGCCGGCTGGAACCCAAATCATGGATTGCAGGACTAGCCCGGAGAACGGCCACTGCTTCCCCCGGAGCAGCGTGTGGCTGCTCAGCCCTGAAAATCCCTCAGCCCCGGCTTTGGGCAGGACCCGGCTGAAGAGCCAATGGCTTTAGATAAGAACTGACCTTATTGTACAAAGGAAAGGCAAAGGAGAGAGGGGGAGAGCAGGTTTTTCTTCCCTACTCATCCCAGACTGCACACCTGCAGTATAAATCATCTCGGGGAATCTGCTTGTAAAAACATGATCTTACCCCACGTTCAGGGGTTGTGGGGTTTTTTAGGTTTTTTTTTTTCCCTTTGTGCTTTTTTGTTTTGTTTTGTTTTGGTTTTGGTTTTGTTTTTGTTTTCTTTTTCATGGCCCAGCTTACAAAATAAGACATGGAAAAAAGAAAACACAGAATCATAGAACTACAGAACAGTTTGGGTTGGGAGGGACCTTAAAACCCAGCCCAGCCCACCCCTGTCATGGCAGGGACACCTTCCACTGTCCCAGGATGCTCCAAGCCCTGTCCAACCTGGCCTTGGACACTTCCAGGGATCCAGGGGCAGCCACAGCTGCTCTGGGCACCCTGTGCCAGGGCCTGCCCACCCTCCCAGGGAGGAATTCCATCCCAATATCCCATCCAGCCCTGCCCTGTGGCAGTGGGAATCCATTCACTGTCACTGATAGATTCTTGTTCCAAGTCCCTCTCCAGCTCTCCTGGAGCCCTTTTAGGCACTGGAAAGGACTCTGAGGTATCCCTGAAGCTTTCTCCTCTCCAGGTGAACACCCCCAGCTCTCCCAGCCTCCTCTTCCTTGCAGGAAGATCATCAGTGGCCTTAGGAAAGCAAAGTCTGGGCAGCTACAGCAGCCAAAACCTTGTGAGTCTGAATCCGGGGTGGGAAATGTGGAGAAACCCAGGTGGGTGAGGGCAGAGCCTCACCAGGGTTGTTGTTCAGCAGCTCCCAAAGGGGTTCAGTGCCCTGGGCTTTCCCTGAGCTGCCTTTGGTGTTCTTTGCCCTGCCAGGGGCTGCAGGAGGAGAGGTTGGAGCTGTGGGTGACACTGGGGAGGGAAGGGAGGCTGTGGGGAGACCTGGAGGCAGGAATCCTTTGGGTATTTCAGGGAGGGCAGCCCTGAGCTCCCACCCTGGCAGCAGTGCTCAGAGCCTGGAGGATTTCCCCAGCAGGAGCAGCCCAGGAGGGCTCAGATGCCTGTGCCACAGCAGGGGCTGCTCAGCTGAGCCCTCCCTGCCTGTGCTGCTCTGCACACTGAGCTCTCCTTCAGTGGAAGTGACCATGGTTAACACGTTTGCAGCTCCTTTAAAATGAAATTATCCACAGTTTCTTTTCAAGCTCTATTGGAAATGATTTTTGATGCTGTTGTAGTGAGTGCTGCACCTTTGAAGCTTTTCCAGAATAGCCTCAATCTACCTGAGCGAGCAGCAGCTGAGATTAACCAGGTTAATACTGAGGGGGAATTTCATCCAGGTGTTTTCCAGAGGTGATACCCTGACCCTTTGTTGCCCAAATGCAGTGTGTGAGCTGTGACAGGGATTGTCTTGGTTTGGGTTTTAGTTTTGGTTTGTGGGGCTGCACCCCTGGCTGTGCTGGAAGTCAGGAAAAAGGGAACATGGCAAGGGCTGCCATGGTGCCCACAGGATCCACATTATGGGCTCAAAACTCTTGGTTTGAGGAGCACCTAAAGGGCTCCAAGAGAGCTGGAGAGGAACTTGGGACAAGGGATGGAGGGACAGGACACAGGGAATGGCTTCCCACTGCCAGAGGGCAGGGCTGGATGGGATATTGGGAAGGAATTGTTCCCTGTGAGGGTGGGCAGGGGCTGGCACAGGGTGCCCAGAGCAGCTGTGGCTGCCCCTGGATCCCTGGCAGTGCCCAAGGCCAGGTTGGACAGGGCTTGGAGCATCCTGGGACAGTGAAGGTGTCCATGCCATGGCAGGGGTGGCACTGGATAGGATTTGTCCAACCCAAACCAGTCTGTGACTTGTGTTGCTGCATTTAAGGAAGCAGCTGAGTTGGACAAGATGATCTTTAAAAGGTCCCTTCCACCTCAGACTATTCCATGACTCTCTGAAGGCCCAGGAATGTCCAGCAGCCCTTGCCAGTGACGAGCAGGGCTGGTCCCACGCTCCTCACAGCTGACAGCATCTCTCAGTTTTGTCACCAACCTTCTCTCTTCCCTCAGCTGAGGAAGGAAATGTTCTGATTTTCTCTGCGACTTCTCTGCTGCAGACTCTGGGAATCTCAAAGGTTCCCTGTGTTACTCACTGCCACACAATGACACCAGTCCCATCCTGAACCTGCTCATTAATTTTGAAGGGAAAAAGACACGAGCACAGTTCAAAAACGTGAATAATCCCCACGATCAGATGGGCTGGGCTTTGATGTGTCCTTCTTTGCAGCTGATGCTGTTTATTTTTAACTGCTCCACTTACAGGTTAGTGAGCCAGCAGGATAAATACACCCTGGGAGCCTGGCAGGGCTGTCTGAGACGCACCACAGTGGCATTGGGAAAGCTGAATATCCACTGTGCTCACTCATTTTTCTCCATCTGTCAGAAGGGTTTCAGAGCTCTGGGTGATATTTTACCTTGTCAGCTCGGGGTGTGTGGAGATGCTGAGGCAAGTCCACACATGAGGCTTTGCTCGAGTCCCTGCAGCCGAAAGAATCTTAAAATATTCTCCCTGGATTCAAAGTTCAGTTTGCTCATTACAGGGAGGATGGTTCAAATCTCATCTTTAAGTGCTTTCCCGCTGACAGAAATGGTGGTGAGAGATTTCCAGTGGCTCAGTGCTTGAACAGTTCTTTCATAACGTGTTTAGAATTTTTATGACAGTTTTCTAATGATGGTTTCTTAAGAAAATTAAAACCTTCTGATCTTTTAAGTGCTGAAATTTAGGACAGGCTTTTATTAGGCAGCAAATTAGAGTGTGTTGAGCCCTGCTGACAAGTTATTTGGTAGTAAATACAACAGTTACCCCAAAATGCACCCCGGCACAACAGAGGGGAAATGCATCTCATGGTGCCTATTAAGACTTTACAATCCTGGTTCCTGCAAAGAATTCCACATTAACACAAAGGAATGATTTTCACTGAAATACTCGACTGACATTTTGGGGATCTGAAACAATACCTACCCTTACTGGGAGGCTGAAACTTGAAAAAAAAGATATCATGAACAGTTTCTTTACAGAATATTGGGGCTTTCTAAGAAAGATTCACCAGAAATTCTGCACTCTCCAGGGGACTGTTGGGAAATAGGCCAAAGTCCTGCTCTCAGCCCAATTTCTCCAGTTTCTTGAAGTCTGTACCATAAAATTCCCATTTTCAAAGCATCACTGGAAACAATAATTTCTGTTCAATAAAGAGATTTTGGGCTGCAGGGACCCAGTGGTGTCACCACCCAGGAAGATGAGAAATAGCTTTAGTTGTGTTTATGAAGCTCTGAAACCAAGATATTACCTGTGGATGTCCCTTGTGCTGAATGTGGCACAGAGTGAAGGGAATCCATGGGACAGCTTGGAGAATCCCCATAAAAATGGGAATTTTTATCCCCCACTTGGTTCAGTTTTGTGGGAATGCCTTTTAATCTGGGGTCTGGGACATCTGAGATGTGGGACAGGTTATCCTGGAGCTGTGTAGGGGAGGGTCAGGCTGGATCTCAGGGAAAGGTTCTTCCCCCAGAGGGTGGACTGGAACAATTTCTCAGGGAATAGTCACATTCCCAAGGCTGCCAGAGCTCCAGGAGGGTTTGGACACTGCTCCAGGGATGCCCAGGGTGGGATTTGGGGTATCTGTGCAGGGCCAGGAGCTGACCTGGATGATCCTTGGGGGGTCCCTTTATACTCAGGGAACTTTGTGATTCTGTGATTTGCTCCTCCAGCACCTCCTTCCAGGCCACTTTGGGGCTCTTTCTCACTTTTTCCAGTGTAATGCCCCATGATCTCATTAATCCTAATTTTATGGAGCCTCATCAATGCTCCAGTGCCTGATCCGTGCCAGTGGGTCTAGAAAGGCAGCATTTCAGGAGCAGAGGATGAAGAAGAGTTTGGACAGAGGAGAGGGAAAATGAGTTTATAACATCTCCTTTTTCCCTGCTTTTTGGGCTTATTTGTGAAAAGATTCATTGAAATCCCATTGGAAAAAAAGATTCGTTGAACTAAGCCTGATCAGGACCATGGATTTCACGGATGCTTCCTCAGTGGTGGGGAAACCTGAGCCCAGGGACCTCCTGGGGTGGGCAGTTTGTGTTTCGGTGGCTCTGCCTTGATCCCAAGGAACTCACCCACATCCCCTCTCCTTGGCTTTTCCCTCGGGTCTGCTGGACCCAGTTTGGAAATGCGGCATGTCCTGGACAGGGAGGTGGAGCCCATGATCCCAGAACATGTGAGAGTGCTTGGGGCTATAAACCTTCCCCTTCCTGGGCTTTACATCCCCCCCCAGCCCTTCTGAGCCCCTGGGATGGGAACAGACCTTTCCCTCATTACCCTTTGTGATGGAACACACTGAAAACCTGGGGAAAAAAAGGAAACTGGAGAAATCAGGGTTGAACACTGGCACGTGGGACCCTTTCCCTGAGGTGCTCCCAGTGGGACAGTCCTGGCGGACCCAAAGCCCAGCGGGGCTGTGCCAGCTCTGCCCCCAGCCCGGCTCCCCCAGCCCCAGGGGTTACCTTTGTCCAGGACGGGCCCGAAGATGGCCAGGCTGTCATCGATGGTGGTGCAGTTCCAGCGGCGCCCCCGGAATTGGTGCTGGCACTCCTGGATGCCCAGCTTGACCCCCTCGGCCACGCTGGGCATGATCTCGATGTAGTTGCGGCAGAAGCGGAGCTGCTTCGGGACGAGGCCGGGGATGGAGCCGCAGAGGATGGGCTGGGAGCCCAGGGAGCTGTACTGCTGGCCCAGGGCCAGGGACCTGCAGGGGACAGGGACAGGGACAGCGTCAGGGCTGGGGAACACCCTCCTGCCTGGCCATGCCCCGTCCTGCTGCCACTGCTAACCCCAAGCCTGCCCCCACCATCCCCAGGGGGAGTTCGATGAGCCGAGAGTTCAGGGGGACAAAGATGTGAAGCTCAGGGATTTCCTGCTGCCTGTTCACTGCCTCACTGGGGCAGAGTCTGTTCCCAGCGGTGCTGAGCTCCCATCCCATGGGATGGGAGCAGCTGGAAGCACAGATTTCCTCAGGGATTTCCTGAGAGAACAGGAGACCCGCTGCTGCCAGCAGTGTGTGTGTGCTGTGAGAGGGGCTGGCACTGCTGGGGCACCCCGGCCTCTGTGGGCACACAGGGACCCAGCTCTGCTGAATGGAGCCATTCCTGGCACTCCAAAGCACCTGAGAGCTCCCCAAGGGGCTGGAGGATCTGACAGGTCCTGCCAGGGACTGCACCCAGGGCAGCAACCCCTGGAGCCTGGGGAATACCCTGGGATCTCTCAGCAGTCAGGAGAACTGACAGGAGAGCTGCTGAGCTGTGGCCAAGGTGGGAAGGGCCCTGTCCACTGCCAGGTTCACCAGCAGAGGGATCAGCATTCCTGGGCAGGGGCTGCCCTGGGGTCACATGTGTCAGTGCCACTGTTCCAGGCTGGCTGGACACCTGTGCAGGTGGCCCTGGCAGAGACTGAACCACCACAGTTCCACCTGGATGGACACCAGGCTCAAGGAGCAACTGTGAGCTGGGGAAGGGGCCAGACAGATTCGAGAGGATCCTTTCTATTGCTCCAAGGAGCTGCCAGTGGCCCAGCATCAAACTGTGAGAACAGTGGAGCAAATGGCTTATTTGGCCAGAAATTGTCACTGAAGGGTGAGGACACAGATCCTGAAGAAGCACTGAGACACCTGGAATTGGACAGGAGCAGGGACAGCCTGGCCCAGGCTCCAGCCCAGCCTGAGGTGTCCCTGCAGAAGGTGAGTTCAGAGTGTGTGAGCAGCAGCTCTGTGCCACAGTGACCATCATGAGCTCAGGGTGGAGACCTCACTGTGCAGGTCCCACTGTGGGCAAAGGAGAGAGAATTTTGACTCAGCCCATGGTGAGGTGTCCTGAGCAGAGCCAGGAGTTGACCTGGATGATCCTTGTTGGGTCTCTCCCAACTCAGGAGATTCTCTGATCCTTTTGATTCTGTGTCTCTTGTACTGGGAGCCCACATGCCAGAGCTGAGGCTCCAGCAGTGCTGGGCAGCAGGGAAGGAGCTGCTCCCTCTCCCTGCTGTCCCCTGGGCAGCAGGGAAGGAGCTGCTCCCTCTCCCTGCTGTCCCCTGGGCAGCCCTGGTGGCTCTGCAATGTCCCATGGCTGCTCCACAGGCAGCTTCTGCTCCAGCAGCACCCCCAGGTCTTGCTCTGCCCTCTTTGCTGGTTGTCCCCTGCCTTTGCAGGTGCACAGGGTTGTTCCTTCCCAGGTGGTTTTTCCCCAGGCCCCTTGGCTGGAGTTCATCCCATTCCTTCTCTCCAGTGAAGCCCATTCCAGCCCCCAGTGGTACCAACCACCTCTCCCACTGCATTCCTCCCCTGGAGACTGGATGGGAATAAACCAACCATTTGTATCTTTAGTTAATCCTGGGAGAGGCTGGGAGAGCTCAGAGCAGGGCTGCTTTCCAGGTTACATTTGGGTTCTCAGGGCCTTGTCCTTCCCCAGTTTGAGCTCCTCCAAGGACACAGAAGCCTTTATGGCTTTATGGGACACCTGGGGACTGTCCTTGCCCAGAGCTGCTCTCCCAGGCTGGAGTCTCAGGCTGGATGCTGAGCTGGCACCAGTTGTTGGTTTAATTACACATGAATGGTTTGAAGGATGTAAAGGGAATCCCAGGGCATCTGCTCAGGAGAAATGTGTCTGCTGGAGACACTGAACGAGAGGACCTGACTCCCACCCCTGCACCCTGTTTCTGCCCCTCTCTGCCCCCTGGGGCACCTGCCTGAAGCTTCACATCTCCCACCCTTGGTGGGACACATGGAGGCAGCCAGGTGTGGCTGGGAGGCAGCAGCACAAGGGGCAGGGCACTGGGACTGGCTCCCAGAGCTGCTCTGTGCTTCCAGCTCCCTCCCATCCCACGGGATGGGGGCTCAGCTCTGCTGGGATGAGTGGGAAGCTCCAGGGAACAGACTCTGCCCCAGTGAGGCAGTGAACAGGCAGCACCTTCTCTCCAGCCATCACCTCACTGGCATTTTCATCCTCATGTCAGTGAACCTGGGATTTCCCCACCGCTATATAGAATTATATTTTTATAACTAGAATTTAGTTATAAAAACTTAGCTATAAAAACTTCCTTCCTCTTGTCCCATCATCCAGATCTCCCCAGGAGTGCTGGGAAGACACAGAAGTCAGGAGCTGTGGCTGAGGGGTCCCATGGGCCAATGGTTTCCCTACAGAGTGGCTGAGATGTGAAGATGAAACAAAACCTCTTTGAAATCCAGATCTGGGCTCCCAGGAGCAAAGCTTGTGTCCTACACAAGATGTTAAATCTAAAATCTAAATCACGGGAGGCAAATCTAAATCACAGGAGCTGAACCTAAATCACAAGAGCTCATGGGGATGAAGGAAGCACATGAGCAGAGGAAGTGTCACAGGGTGAATTTGAGAGATGGAGGACAAGCACGATTTTAAAGGCACAAACATCCCCAAGGCTGCCACGTGCAGCACTGACAGACCCACATTTCCCTCTCTTGCTCTCAGGGTCCCTCCTGGCTGCCTGAGCCCACTTTGCTGTGGCTCCCCTGGGGTGAGGGATGGATGAAGGGTTGGCTTTGTGTCTGTGGGAGAGCAGGGCACAGCACCAGGAGCAGGAGTGGCAAACACAGGAGATCCCTTTGCTCTTCCTCTGCTTAATCCCTCCCCACTCTGCCAGGCCAGGGAGTCCCTTTGTTCCCCCGATGGTGCCAGGCACAGCAGGGCTGTGGATCCAGCAGCTGTGAGCTGAATTTCTGTCCTTCCCACGGGCTGGGATGAGCTCTGGAAGCCCTGGCGGTGAATGGTCACAGCTCCTCCTCCTGTGGCTGCTCGTGGGTGAATCCTTCCATCCCTGGAGGGGTGACTCTCTTCCCTCTCCTCAGTGTGGAAGGTGCTGTGCTCACACCCATCCTCATCCTCCCTGCAGAGCTGGCCAGAAACTCAGCTTCCCTTTGGCTGGAAAGGCTCCTGGGACCCAGAGGGATTGGACCCAGCAGTGTTTGGAAACAGCAGCATTTGGCCAGGTCAGAACTGCTCCTGGGCACGTGAAAAACAGCATTTTAGGGCAGGATTCCTGCCAGGGAGTTCAAAACGTTCTGGGCTGTTTCTTCCTCCCTCCCTGGAGGCTGCAGTGCTCAGGACACTCAGGACTGGACTCACTGTGAGCTGCTCAAACTGGCTGGGATCTACCAGCCAAAACGAACCCTGCTGAGCTGCTCCTCCATGGAACAGGGCTCCAAACCCCCCTGGGGGTGATCCCTGCCTGGCTGCTGCCCTCCAGGACAGCAGCTCCTTGGGAAGGGCTTTGTCTGTCCTGTGCTGCGTGTGCAGGGCGTGGTCTGGGCTGGCCCTTGGGTGTGCTCACCTGTAATTTCAGAGTTTCATGATAAAAGATAAGCAAAGGGCCAGGAGGGGACCTTGCATCCTGGGCAACAACTCACTGGGGTCACCCTTTTCTCTTTCCTCTGCAATCCCACAACCTGTACTGAGCCCTGGGAGCTCCTGGAGTCCTGCAGATGGACAGGGATTTGCTCAGCCCTGCACAATGCTGACATTTGTGTGAGGAGCGTGCTCAGCCTCCAGTGAGCTGCAGTGGGGGCAGCACCTGGGGCTGCCTGAGCTCAGTGCTGCAGCTTTTGATGGGAAATGCAGGGAGAACCTTTCTGGGATCAGGCGGCACCAAGGGAAAGACAGGTTGGATGTGAGAGAAATCTTTTCATGGAAGGAACAATAAAGTACTGGAATGGTCTGCCTGGGGAGGTGGTGGAGTCACCATCCCTGGATGTGTTTTAAAAAGCCTGGCTGTGGCACTGGGTGCCAGGGTTTAGTTGAGGTGTTGGGGTTGGGTTGGGCTCTGTGATCCTGGAGGTCTCTTCCATCCTGGTGATTCTGTGGATGTGCTGCTCTGGGGGTGTTTTCTGGCTCTGAACCCAGCAGCTGAACAGATGAATTTGAAGAACTCCTTGTTCCCCTCCCCACACCAGGACAGCTCCAGCCCCGTGCAGGAGAGCTCTGGGCAGTCACCAAGGGCACATCTTGTCCCATGGAGCACTCCCTGCACTGCAGCTCTCCCTTGCCCTCCTGAGGGATCTGCCACACAGATGGGGACAAGCTCCAGGGATCCTGGGACCCCTGTGCCACTTGCCCTGACAAAATTGTTAGAATGATTTTTACATTTTCCTCACTGGAGCCTCCAGCACTCCAGGAGATCCATGAGGAGACCCAGAGCCATGAGAATCACACAGAGGGAGCTGCTGGTCATGGTGGCTCCTGCTCTTCCTAAATTCCCCCAGAGCCTTGGCCAGCAGCACTCACTGAGAGCTCCCAGGAACTCCAATGAAGCTCTTTGAAACCAGGATCACAGAATCCCAGAGTGGTTTGGGTTGAAATGAACCTCACAGCCCATCCAGCTCCACCCCTGCCATGGGCACGGACACCTTCCACTGTCCCAGGCTGCTCCAAGCCCTGTCCAGCCTGGCCTTGGACACTGCCAGGGATCCAGGGGCAGCCACAGCTGCTCTGGGCAGGAGCTGTTTCCTCCTACAGCAGCTCAGGGCTCTGCAGCACAGAGTTACAGGACAAACATTGTCCTGCTTGGCTCTCTAACGTCCATCAATGCCTCAGATTGATCCCTGAGGTTCTCACACAGCACCGGGAAAGCTGGGAAGCAGCAGGGAAAGCCAGCTCACAGCTGGGATCTTGTTTGCCACCTTGGGAAAACCTGTCTGCCTGGAGGGGGTTTGACTGTACAGACTGGAGATGTGTTTGGTGTTTTCCAGCTCTGGTCAATGTTTCTGCTTTGAGCAGTGGCCCTGGTGCCTCCTGGCAGTGCTGGCCTGGGGACACAGCGCTGGGAGCAGCAGTTCCCATCCTGGCTCTGTCTCACACCTCCCACAACATTCACTCATTTTAATTCTGCTGCTTGGCTGTCTGCAGCCCTTCGTGGGCAGGGGAACACACAAAATCTTGGGTTTGCCTGAAGATCAAGAGCAGCAGCAGGAAGAGTTTTGCAAGTCAAAGCATGCAATGGATGTTCACATCTGAAGGGGGAAATGTCAGTCTCGACTGAATGTGGAGAACGGACAAAACCTGACAGAATTCCAATGAGGAGAGGGACTGGATATCAGCTTTTCACTCAGGAATCACCCTCTGACCGTGTCTGGAGGTTGGAGATTTTCCACAGAGGGGGCACTTGTGTCACCACAGAGTCCCCACCCAACTCTGCAGCCCTTGGGAGGGGGGGGTCAATAAAACAGATTAAAAATTCATTTTTAAAGGACGTTCAGCTGCCTGAGCATGAGAGGCTGATGGCCCAGCCAAGGGTGAGTGCCAGGGCAGGAATGGGATGTGGGGTTTTAATGTTTAATTGTCCTGGGACAGTTAAAATCTGTAGATTTTACACCCCAGTGTGACCCCTTGAAGCAGAGAGCTCTTTTTGCAGTTGGTTTGTTTGAAAAGGACCTCGTTAAGAGTCTGTAGGAATTGTATGATCTGAACATTTAGCACCCACAAGGCCGTACACTGGCCCATTAAATTTCTCCCTTAATGTAGTCACTAAAAGGGCCAGAATATTTTAAACCATTCACAAAGGCAAAAGTCCATCTAGAAATCACTCCCAAACCTGTGGCTGCTTGGAAATGATTTAACCATCACTCTGAGAGCTCTCCTCAGCTCAGGATATTGAAATTCCTCTGGGTCCTGGGTGATTTTTGTTTATTGTCCAGACATTCCCAGGACCAGGCAGGGTTGGCCCACGTTGCTCCCAGCTGCTCAGAAATCTGGCAAATCTCCATTTGCAGAGAAATGCTGGGTATTTCCAGAAGGAAACCAGGAGGAAGCACACGGAGGTGATGCCCTGATGACAACACAAAGTTGGACACTGTGCCCTGCTGGGTCCCAGAGGGGGGAGAGGAGCTGTGGATGCACCTCTGGTGCTTCTGTTCTCAGGGAGCACAGTGATGGTGGCCCAGGTGTGCCTACAAAAGGAGTGCTACAAAAGCAGCTCCAGAGGCTGCTGCTGTTTTATTTCAGCCTCCAACCAACACTGATGTTGAAGCAGCTGCTGAAACACATCCCAGACTAAACCTGCACCTAGGCAAATGAAAAGCCCCAAATCTGCACTCAGAGAAAATTGTCCTCAGTAATACCAAGATTCTTTTCCTGTTGTCAGGATCCCAAAAGCTCTGCCTGTCCTGGAGGGGCCATCTCCATCCCTGTGACCTGTCCCCCCTGCACTGCAGGCACAGGGGCAGCAGAGCTCAGCAAAGCCAGGCTTGGAGGGGAGAGAGCATCACCCAGGGAGCCCTGGAGAGGGGCACTGGTTCAGGGGGCTCTCCAGGTGGGGCAGGGCAGGGCTGTGGCACTCAGGAAGGAATTTTAGGAGCTCTCTGTGGATCCTGCAGGAGCTGGGGCTGCAGTTGGCAGCAGCTGATTCATTCTGGGCTCTCCTGGCCTTGCTGTGAGTGCTTCCCATCCTCCCCATCCACTGTGAGGCCTGGGAATGGTGACAAACAATGAAATATCTTCTGCAAGAGGTGCAGGGATGGGCACTGAAGAGGTGACTTGTCACCTGCTGATCTTCATTGGGACACTGGAGCTGGGAGAGCCTGGGCTGCAGGGCACCAGCCCAGCCCTGGGACCTGCTGGTGGGGACAGAGCAGGACAAACTCACTCTGCAGCCTGGTCTGGGTGCTGGGAGGGACCCCCACACCCTGGGGAGGGAGGCTGTGGGAAATGGGTGGGAAAAGGGGTTTGTGAGCAGGGCTGGCATCACAGGAATTGCCTCAAGGCCACCTGAGACTGGCAGGGCAAGCAGGTAAGAGGAGGGGAGGACTGGGCAGGCAGCAAGGGGAGCTGGAATGTGGGATCAGTGG
>VZSR01001406.1:684198-695798 GCA_013398615.1 Brachypodius melanocephalos
CCCTCAGAGTGTCTGAGCATCATCCTTCCCATCGTGGAGCTTGACAAGTGTGCCACCCTTGGAGGACTCACTGCAGGGGAAGCTGGAACTTCATGGAGCTAAAAAGATACCAGAGCTTCACTTCTGATCCCTGTAAATCCACTTCTGCCCCATAGCAAATCAAAAAAGGCAACTGGAGCATCCCCCATCAGTGTGGTCCTCTCTGTGCCCATCCCACAGGGTTCCCAGTCCAGAGGGAGTGGTGGTGGTTCCTCAGGTGAGAGTTCCTCAGGTGAGGGCTCCTCAGGCTCTCCTTGGTCACTGCTCTGGCTTAAATTTTTCTGTCCCTGTGTCATCACAGCCACGTTTCCCCCCTGGGGTTACCCCCTCAGCTACCCTGCTGTTCTGTTTGTGGGGTTAAGTGGTGAATCACAGCTGTAAAAATGATCTTTATTAGGGGGAAATTTCTATTTACATCAGCACCACCTTTATCTACTGCTCCATTTGTTTTATTATCACATTTTTGGTGGAAAATGTGTTCAGGAGGGAGAGTTTCTGTGTGCTGGAGCAGGATCCCTGTCTCTGTGATCACAAGAGTGAGTGTTTGGGATTCAGAAAGGGCACGGGCAGCATCTTGTGTCCTGCTCACAATTTTGCAACCAGTGGCTGACTCTCCATCACTTGAGTTTCTCGAAGAGCATCTTAATTTGACAGAAAGATTCTCCTCAAATGCACTGAGGGTGGTGCAGTCCCTGCTGCCGGGCTGCAGAGCAGATTTCTCCCAGCTGAGCTCCCTGTCCTGGGGAAGGGGCTGGGCTGGATGGGGACATTTCCCAGGGACAGTGGGACACAAGTGCCATCCAGCGGGCTGTGACAGCTGCCCGGGCAGCACGGAGACACAGGAGGGGAAGGGACCCTACAGACCATCCCCTGCCATGGGAAGGGACACCTCCCACTGTCCCAGGCTGCTCCAAGCTCCATCCAGGCTGGGTTGGGCACTGCCAGGGATCCAGGGATCCACAGCTGCTCTGGGCACCCTGCTCCGTGTCCATTTGTGCGTGGGTTGAAGCCCTGGGTCACCGATCCTCCCCTGCTCCCACCACAGACAAGCCTGGGCTGTCCAGCACAGCACAGGTCCAGCTTCTATCCCCCAAAAACACCTTCCCCGAGGCCGTGAGCTCCTGGCAGTGCCCATCCCAGCTCGGAGGATGCAGGAGGACAATCCCTCTGGAAGAACCACACGTGGAGGACAAAGCCCAGCTCCAGGGGATGGGGGGAAGCACAGCCCGAGTCACCTGTCAGGTGTGACCTCAGTGTCCCTGCGGGGTCCCCGAGGGCAGGCCCCCCTCCCCTGGGGTGTCTCGGGCAGGGAGGGGCTGTGGGGTGAGCCGGGGGGAGCAGCAGATCCCTTTCCCGAGCCTTTGGGAGGGTTGGTGGCGGAGCAGGCGGTGATGCTCGGGGGCACAGTACCATCTGCTGGCGGGGGAGCGGCAGCGGAGCGGGGCCGGGAGAGCTCGGCTGTACCCGCGATCACAGCAGCGATCACCTTCGCCGGCCGTTCGACCACATTTAACTCGTTTCGCTCGCAAATTTAGGCTGCAAATTCGCCGCATCCCTGCCAGGGGGAGATTTCCCCCTCGGACAGTCGGACTGGCAAGTTCAGGCTGTGATGGTTTCTGTCTGCAAAAGGAAGGAAAGAAAATCCCCAGACAGAGTCCACTTTGCCAAAGTCGTGTGGAAGTTTATAATAATTGTTTTCCCCTTCTGTTTCTTACTAATCTGTAGCTTAAACATTCATTTCTTCAGCCCTTAACCTCTCCTTTCCTGGGTGTGCATTACACCAGCACTCCCTGCCTTCCCCCTCAGCCCCAAATTATTCTTGTTCTGTCCTTTTCTATTCCTCCCAGCACTGTGCTTCGCCTCCCAGGCTCTACCCCTCTTCCATTTATTTGCTGCAGCAATAGCAGATGATCGATTTGAGGCTGTTTGCAGTTCATTCCTGCTCTCAGGACCCTCCAGCCTGGCATCCACATCCACTTGGTTTCCTCTCAATCCCTTCCCTGCTCCTGTGTGTGGCTGTGTGTGCTCCCCGTGGCTGGTCCAGAGCGCTGTCTGGAGGGTGCAGCTCCCTGAAAAGGAAGCTCAGAGCTCGTAGCCACCGGCCCACAGGCTGTGGCCAGGAAACTGTGGTTGACAGCAAACCCAGAGGGTCCAAAACACAGCTCCCAAAAGCATTTGTTAAGTGGCCTGGGTTCAGGGATGAGCCAGGACTTGGCCCCACTCCTGGAATGTGGCCGCACTGGTTGAGGATGGGGAAGGGGCAGGACAGGCTCTGCTTGGCTGCACTCCCTGGGGTTTGTTCTCCTGAGCCTGACTCACCCACCCAAAGGCACCTGATGGAGGAGGTGTGTGCTCAGCGCTTTGTGAATCACAGTTTGCTCCTCCCTGCAAAGCCATCGGCTCCTCCAGGGCAGCACCTGGAGCTGCAGGACCCCTCTGGAGCCCCTGGGGTTGGGCTGGGGACACCAAGGGTGAGCTGAGCTCAGCTGAGCCTGGCTGGCAGCGCAGGGCTCTGTGAGGAGCTGCTCCTGCCCAGCCCCTGCCCTGCCTCAGGACACGAGTGGGACAGGATGTGCTCAGGGGGAGCTCCCAGGGTGGTGGGAGCTCAGCTCCCAGCCCAGCACTGACAGGAGCTGCTCCCCACATGTGCTAAAGGCGGGGTATCCACCCAAAGTGCCCCTGGAACCAGCTGGGGGCCCGCAGGGCTCTCCATGGACGAGTTCAGATCGCTGATTATGCAGAATTATGCAGAATATGGTGTCAAACAGTGGTCAGGATCGCAGCTGGGAGCAGAGGGGATGAAGAAAGGAGGGGCAGAGTGATTCCTCTTTAGGCAGCACTGAGCTCTTAGGCTGGCTCAGTGTCATTGATTCCCTCTTGCAGCCCAGCAGCTCCACGTGGACTGATTGAGTATTAATTGGGATTAACAGTCCTTCTCCATCCAGCCAAGAGACCTCCACGGAGGCCTCTCTGAGCTGTTGGCCTTTTCCTAGGACCTCAGCAGGGCTGTCCAGGATGGAGAAGCTCCTCTCTGTCCTCCTGTTTTCTCCAGGTGCAGGGACTATCCTGGCCCTGCTCCTCAATCCTGTCCTGAGCAATCACAGGGTGGTTTGGGTAGGGAGGAACCTTTAAAGACCATCTATTGTCAACCTCCTGCAATGGGCAGGGTCATCTTCAACACAACCAGATTGCTGCAACCCTTGTCTGACCTGGCCTTGGACACTTCCAGGGATGGGGCAGCCACAGCTTCTCTGGGCAACTGTGCCAGGGCCTGCCCACCCTTATTTTATTCTTTATATCTAGTCTGAATGTACCCTCTTTTAGTTTAAACCCATCACCCCTTGTCTGATCACAACAGACCCTACAGAGACATGCTGCTCTGCTTCCTCCTCATTTTGGGTCTTCATCACAGGATCAGAGAATGGTTTGGGTTGAAGGGGGCCTTGCAGATCCTCAAGTTCCAGCCCCATGCTGTGGGCAGGGACCTGTTCATGCCTCAGTCAGGCTGCAGCCTCTCCAGCCTCCCAACACAGGCCATTGTCCTTTTTATCAGGACAGGTGACACCACCATGGCTCACTTCAACACATCCTGAGGAATATCTGATCCCTCCCTCTCCCTGTCCTGCCTCGCTGCACAGCCAGGGACCTTTCACTGCCAAAGGAGGTTGGAAATGCAGGATTTCAGTTTCTGCCAGGTCCTGACTGGGCTCAGCTTGGAACTCCCCTGTGGTGTGCTGGGTGGGTGTGTTCACAGCACAGTTCATGGCCCCCCTCACTCAGCTGCTCTGACCCTGGAGAACACGTGTGGACTCTGAGTCTTGGACTTCAGGTCCTCTGGGCACTCCTGATGCTTCTCCTTTCATCTCTGCCCACCTCAGCAGTGTGCCCTGCCCTGGCTGAGCTGCTCAACATGGCACGAACAGGGACGTGGGGCTGTGGATCCAACCCTGACCTTTGTCTGGAGCTGCATCTCCAGACAGAGCCCCACCAGGAAATCCCCACCAGGTACCTGGCTGCTGTCAGGGAGCTGTGGGCTTTTCCCAAGGAGTCTCTTCATGTTCCCTCCTGCCTTTCATCTTCCCCAGGGTTGCGTGTTTCTGATCCATGACACGTCCCCTGCTTTCATTTTCGCCACCTTTGTAATTCGATTTTGCTTTTGATCTGTTTCACAATTTCCCCAATTTTCTGTTTAGATTTTGAAATTTGGCTCCTGCCCAGCAGCAACACTGTGCAAAAGCAGATTCCTTGGGAAAATCACAGGAACAGAATGTGCACGTAACGAGGCTTCTCCTGAAAAATTCCCCAGACAGCAAGAATTTGCAGCTTAGGGGCTTCCCCAGCCCAAGGTAGTGTTGATGGCTTTAGTAACAGTGGGGGTTTTTCCTTCCATAAATCCACAGGGTTCCTCCTTAAACTGCAAGTGAACGTTTGGCTTCTGTGACTTGGTGTCACCTGCAGTCCCAGATCTCCTGGTGACAATGTCCTGGCTGTGTGAGGGACAGCATCCAGGGCAGGGGGTTATTTAAAATTCCATTTAATAGCTGAACTTGATGTCACAATAATTGTAAGTCCCTGTCCACTCCCTGGCAGGGTGAGAGGTCTGGACAAGCTCTGTTGCTCCTGCATCCATTGTCTCTCATCCAAAGGGAGGGATCCCAACCCTGCAGCTCCTTCTCCAGATCTCTGGCTCTGTTCCTGTTGCTGTGACCCTCCACACCTTTCCCTGTTCCATGGGCTGAGGTGGGAGGTGGGAGAGGAACCTGTGCCTGGATCTCCACTGGAGCACCATGAAATCTGGCAACAGCTGCTGCTCCTTGCCATTCCCACTGGGATGAGCTGAGGAAAACCCCAAACCACCCAGGTACAGGAGCACTGAGTGCTGGTGAAGCTGCAGAGGAGGGCTTGGCTGGAGAAGCAGCAGCTCCAGAACATTCCCTGGGATGAGCTGAGGGCTGATCCCCTCCTGAGCCCCCAGCTGGTGGAATGAGCACCATTGTCACAGGATAATGCAGCAAGTGGGGCAGGGGAGGAGGGATCTGTCTCGTGTCTGGGATGGGAACGTTGACATCCCAGCTAACTCCTCATCCCCTTATGGACAATGAGTTTCCAAGATACAGCAAGGGCTTAGTTAGGCACAGCCTTCCCTAAAATGATCATCTCAAACCTCCTGGGTGGTCATCAAGGAGAACAGGACATCAGGACACCAAAATAGGAAAAAACAGAGGGAAAATCTGCTGCTGTGTCCTCCTCATTGCCAGTGAGGACCCAGGAGAACCAGGGCAGGTGCTGGGAGCTGTGGTGAAGGGAACCAAATGTCCTGAGTGATGGGATGGCTGAGGAGGGGCTGGGGCTCCTCGGCTGGGGGCTCTCCAAAGGATGAATGCCATTCTTACTTGAGCTGGATGTAATTCCTGGCAGCCACGGAAAGGATTCTCCCAGCCTGGGCAGTCCAGGCACACCCAGAGCACCCCATGGCCTGGAGTCACAGTCTGGGGCAGCCCAGGTGTGTCTCACACTGCTGGGAGAGGGACTGAGCTCAGCAGAAGCAAGAGGACCATGTGCTGGCCAAAGGTGCCTCAGGAGAAGTCTTTGGGGACAGACAATGCCAGGTGACCCCCCAGACTCCGGGGTGTTGGGATATCAGGGAATCCCTCAGGCCTTGCTCCTGCTGTTGGGTTTTTGTTGCTGTAAAGGTCCTGGGTGGTGCCTGTGAAAGGCTGTGCCCAGCAGCTGCTGGAATGAGCTGCAGTGGTGGGAAGGAGATGATGAATTACTGCAGAAGATGTGACCTGTCCCTTGGGATGGACAATCACAGAATCACAGGATGATTAGGTTGGAAGAGACCTCCAGGATCACTGAGTCCAACCCAACCCTAACTCCTAAACTAAACCATGGCACCAGTGCCACATGCAGGCTTTGTTTAAACACATCCAGGGATGGTGACTCCATCACCTCCCCAGGCAGACCACTCCAGCACTTTATCACTCTCTCTGTGAAAAACTTTTCCCTAATATCCAACCCAAATTTCCCTTGTTGCAGCTGAGGCTGTGTCCTCTTGTTCTGTCAGTGCTGCCTGGAGAAAGAGGCCAACCCCAGCTGACCACAGCCACCTTTCAGGGAGCTGTAGACAGTGACAAGGTCACCCCTGAGTCTCCTTTCTCCAGGCAACTTCTACAAGCATGACAGAAATGTGAAATATTGCTGAGTTCTTGGGGATGGGTCCTTCCAACTCTGTGCTCCATGGAAGCCAAATGAAAACTGCATCTGGATTAGAGGGGGTGGCTGCATGGTGGTGTCACTTCCCTGTCACCTCCTCCTCTCTGGGGTCTCGTTGGGCAGTCCCTCAGAAAGGAGCTTGGAAGGTTTTTCCTGCCCATCCCAAAACTTTCCTCTCCTGAGAAAGGAAGGGGCTTTTGTTTCATGGGCTGTACAAACCCTGGTGATTCCATGGGGTCCTGGATGCCCTCTCTGGAGTGTGGGACCTGCTGCCAGGCTCTGTGAGCAGGACAGGGCTGTATGGACCAATTTACACCTCAGATGAGGGGTGGTTTTCACAAAGCCCTGGCTGGGAAAATGTGAATATTATGCCCAATGCATTTAATCAATACCTGAATATCAGAAATTCCTGTGAAGTCAAATCCAGCATCAAAGAAACACTGAGTGGGAATTTTTTTAGTGGTTTGCATGAATCCCTCAAAATGCCTTTTCTCCAAAATCTCACAATATTTGGCTCTCTGTGGTGAATCAAATGAAGCCAGGTGGTAATTGAAATTGGATTTAAATGCCCTTGGAAACACCCCAGATAAAAGCCTTGTGTGACCTGTAGGTGTGAAATCACTGCTGATCCAGGTACCTGCCCAGATGGCCACGGCACAGAGCAGCAAGCAGCCGGCTCAGAAATGATCTGCTTTAGGAGAAACACGGCCATTGTGCCTTGGGAAATGCCCCCAAACCTGCTGTCAAAGCAGCACGGATCAAATCAGCTCTGAAATAAAACAGCTGAACTGGAGAGGCATCTACAATGACGAGCCCTGGAGCACGACCCCAGGAACTGGGATAGAGGAACTTGGCAGGACAGAAGAAAACTCTTCTTTCTCGGGCTCTCCTGGGTTTTGCTGGCTTGGGAGCTCCCTGGCAGAGCCTGAGCCTTGCCCTGTGCAGGGAACAGTGAGAGCAGCCTCACCCATTTGGGGGGATCCCCTCAGGTACTCCAGTTCTCAGCTACTTCTGCTCCTTTCCCATTTGCACCAGTTTTCCTTTCTCCTGAGGAATTACAGCCTTGTTCTCCAGAGTCCTCAGCACACCTGAGCCTCAGCCCTGCCTCTGGCAAAGCCTTTTCCCTTTGAGCTGCTGGAACAAAGTCCTGAGGCAGCACAGAGCCACTCACACTCCTGCTCTTGCTTCATGCCCAGCTCCACCACCGTGTCCTCCTCCAGCTCTGTCTGGTGTCTCTCCTGACATCTTTTCTTCAGACACCAACTCACCTTCTCTTTATCCTCTTTCTGTCCCAGCTCTTCACTGGCCAGCTGAGGTTCACTGGATTTTCCCCAAGAGCAGCTCCAGGGCTGCTCTTCCCTCCTTGCTTGGACCCCTCTCCTCCCAGCTGGGCTCTCTCAGCTCATTCCAGGCAGGAATTTTGGGGACAGGCCCTGCTACAGCAGCTGCCCAATAATCCAAGCAGGAAGAGAGGTCTGGGGACAAGAAGAGCTCTCACATTGTCCCACACGCTGTCACTTGGACTCCTCCAGCTGTCCTGCCATGAGAAGAGCACAAGGCACAGCCAGGGCTGTCCTTCCCTAGCCCAGCACCTCTGCCAGGCTCCCCTTTGCTGGCAGAAGGAATCAGGACCGAGAAGGGCAGGTCCCAGAGCCTCTCCATGGCCTCGGGGGGTGCCCAGCTTGCCCAGCAGCTCAGCCTTTTGTGCTGGCAGCTCTTCAGTGCAGACACAGCTTCAGCTGGGCTGTGATGGGCACAGCCAGCCCCAGCTGTAACACCAGGGAGTGTGGCTGCTCCTCCATCTGCCCTGTGCTCCCACCTGCCCCCAGACACTTCCACACCGTCCAGAATTCCCTCCCTCACACCAGCCAGAAGGGAAAGTGTGTCCTGCCAACCATAACCCTTCCAATATAAACAGATGCTGCCAGAGGTGTGAAAATGTGGCCTCCAGACTGATGGGAAGGCACCTTGCTCACCTCAGAGACACTGCCCAGGAGGCACCAGGGAGGTTTCTGGGCCCTCTGCCCCACCACTGCTGCACTGCCCCCCTTGGCAGCCCCCGTGAGCTGCTGTGTCCTTGGAATTCCCTGTCTGGGATGGAAGGGTTCAAACATCAGCACGGGGTTGTCCTTCATCACCCGGGTCCTGGCCAGTCCCTCCACCTTCCCCAGCAGGTCTGGGTGGAGCTGCACAGCCCTGTGGGCTCCAGGACTCTTTCCCTCCTCTCCAAGGCTTCATGGCTCTCCTGGGACTCTGTGTGTTGGGCAGTATTGGGCTTCCAAAGAATTTCCAGAATTACTGGGAGCCCCTCAACCTTCCACAGCTTTGCCCAGAGCCCCCACCCCTCCCATTCCCTCTGGTGCCTTGGCTGAGATGCTGTGGGAGCCCTGCCCTGCCCAGCAGTGCTCCCTGCCCCAGGCAGGTCCCTGACACACCGAGGTGCACCCAGGAGGGGCTTAAGGGTGTCACAGCTTCTCCAGAGTCTGAGAACAGGGCCCTGGGCTGCTCTAGAACCCAAAGCATTGGGACTGTGGTGCTCCAGAGCACGGGGATCTGGAGAGCAAGGCCCAGCAGAGGGGCTGGAGCTGCACTGAGACCTTCCCTGCCAAAGACATCCAGGCCTGGGTGTGACACTGGGGACCACGGCATGCTGCTCTCCACGTGGTCCCACTCTTCCTGAGCTGCTCCTGGGGTCATCTTGGCGCTGTGGCTGAAAAATATTCGCAGATGTACAAATGCATTCCCTGAGGTGCTGAGAGAAAATGCTGATGTCCCTAATTCCTTGATGCCCAGGCTCGTATCCGCTGCATAATGTTGTGGTAGCAAGAAGTGGGTCAAAAAATGAGAGGGTTATCAAAGCAACCCCCTCCCCCTGTCATTTCTATGTAATACACTGAGAAATGTGGATGTTTCATCCCTGGAATTGTTCAAGGCCAGGTTGGACAGGGCTTGGAGCAGCCTGGTCTGGTGGAAGGTGTCTCTGTAAGGTCCCTCCCAACCCAAACCATTCTGGGATTCTTTGAAAAACAGCACTGAAAGTGTTTCTCATGGAAACATCCCTGAACAGGGGTGACAAAATCAGCAAATCTCCGTGTCTCACCTGATGAGCCCTGCCAAGGGCAGGGAAGGAGAAGAACTTTTCAGAGGGGCAGGGAAATGGAACTTTGCTGCTCCTTGAATATTTGGGCAACAAGGCTGAGATGAAGCTGCAGCTGAGCAGTTCATGGGGAGTCAGGAGGTCTTGGGACCTCCAGTCCTGGGTGCTGGGGAGCTCTGAAAGGGCTGAAACAATTACACTGCCCTTCTTCACCCCATTTCCCAGGGTATTTGCTACTCCCCTCTCACCCCCTTCATGAAGCCACAGAGTTTTGTGACACTCAGCCATGCACCTTCCTCTGCTTCCTTTCCCAAACCCTGCCCATCCTCCTGTGCCACCAGGGCCAGGGGGCACAGCCCAGCTCAGGACAGGCCACAGGAGGAGAGCAGGGCTCCCTCTTCCTGCTGTAGCAGGACTGGAGTGAGATGGTGACTGTTGATGTTGTCCCTGTTACCTCAATCCCTCTCCTAAAATCACCAGTCCTGGACAGCTGATCTCTGCCAGCCAGGCAGGGGCAGGGCTGAGGGATGCTCTGCCCTGGGGAAATGCCAGAAGGGAAACAAAAAGGACAAACCCCAGGTGCAGAGTGGAGAACAGCACTGGGCCCAGGAGCAGAGAGCAGCTCCTTACCCTCCACATCCTGAGGATCCTGCTGGGAGTGTCTGTCTCTGGGAGTGCTGGGTGTTCTCAGCCTCACAGCCCCCTCTGTGCTGTTTGCAGAGCACCTGGCAGGTACCCGGGCTCTGGAGGGGGGTGGGAGCTGCACCAGGGCAGCTCCAGCTCGGCAGAGCCCCCCTCACCCCCTCCCTGGGGGGGCTGCTTTCAGGTACCTGTCCAGACCCTTCCACACGAGTGGCTCCACAGCCCTGGGGTTTTGTAGGAGGTTTTAGAGGGCAGGCATCACACCTTCACCCCAGTGGCCACTCTTGGGTTCTGGAAATTTGTTTCTGAGTTCCTCTGTGGCTTGTGTAATCGCATTCGGGAGGATCAGGCTGGATGTTAAACCCCCCGCCCTGGAGGGTTGTGCACCTGCAGGACGAGTGCCCAGGGATGTGTGGGGTGGGCATCCTTGGGGGTCTGCAGGACTTGGCTGCACAAAGCCACAGCCACCCTTGTCTAGGTTTGACAGCTGCCTATCTTGGGTTTGTCTGGACACCTCCAAAGGTTCCTCACCCCAGCGTTTCTAGATGTCACTTGTGCAATGCAGGTTTGGTTACACGTGTCCTTGGGAGCTGCTCCCTGCTCTGGGACATGTTGGGATCTACATCCATGAACAGCAGAGCAGCGAGCTGGAGCAGAGGGGGGATGTGTTGGGGGGCTGCGGCGTGCCCGGGCACAGCAGGTGCCTCCTCACCTCTTCCCTGACGCTTCCCGAAGGCAGCGCTGAGGTTTGGAAATGGGATGTTCCCCTGCAGCACCCACAGCTCCCGCTCCATGGGGCACTGCGGGCATTCCCGAACCTCTGCTGAGCCCCACCGAGCCCCGCCGTGGTCTGGGAGCGCAGAGCCCCCAGGGTCTCCTTGGGATCCCGCAGGGAAAGAGAGATCCCGGGGGGATGGAGGGATCCCGGAGGGATGGAGGGATCCCACGGGGACGGAGAGGCTCATCGAGGATGAAAGGATCCCGTCGGCATTGAGGAAGTGCTCGGGGATGGAGGAATCCCATGGGGATGGAGAGATCCCACGGGGATGGAGGGATCCCATGGGAATGGAGAGATCCCACGGGGACGGAGGGATCCCATGGGAATGGAGAGATCCCACGGCGATGGAGGGGCCCGGCGGGGCGCGACCCGGAGCGGCGTCTCTGAGGGCTGGGGGTCGGCGGGTCCCCAGGGAGCCCCGGGGGTTCCCGGCGGCGGTGGGACGGGACGGGACGGGACGGGACGGGACGGGACGGGGCTGCCCCGCCTCCCGCTTAAAGAGCCGCGGCGCCGGGCGGCCCGCAGCGAGCTGGGACCGGCACCGCCCGCACCATGCGCTCCACCGCCAAACTCAGCCGCATCCTCCTCCTCCTCCTCCTCCTCCTGCCGCCGCCGCCCGCCGCCGCCTACTTCGGGTCAGCACCGCCCGCGGGACCGGCCCCGGCGCCGCCTTCGCGCCCGGGACCCGGGGGGAACGCGAGGGTCCGTGGGGCGACACCGGGACGGGGGGACCGAGTGTCCGTGGGGCAGCTCGGGGTGTCCGTGGAGCGGCACCGGGACCGGGGAGGAACCGAGAGTTCACGGGACAGCGCCGGGAGGGAGCGCGGA
>VZSR01001406.1:695898-717942 GCA_013398615.1 Brachypodius melanocephalos
GGGGCTGGGGACAAGGGGGGCTGGGGACACAGGAGTCTCCCCGAGCTCCCGGCGAGCCCGGACAGAGGGGACCAGGGCAGGATTTACCGTGCGAGAGCGGGATGTGGAAACGGGTGGGAGATTCTGTTGGCTGGGAGGAGAAGTGGATTACAGCCCTGGAGTGTGCTCAGGGTGCGAACCAGCCCCGGGAAAGGCTGGCAGCGATGCCTCCCTGCAGACTGCTTCCCTGGGGGAGAAGGGGGGAGGATGGGGCTGGCACAGGGCTCAGCAGGCAGGGATGGGGGCCGTGAAGGTGCTGCGGGGCTCCAAAGCCAGCCCAGGGACGGAGGCAGAGCTGCTGTTCCAGCCCGGGACGCTGTAGGATCACAATCACTTGGGCACGGCTGCCCCTGCGTTTGTGTCTTTCCTTCACGTTTTAGCTTGCTTGGGATAAAGGCGAGGATGGGTTTGTAGCAGGTCGGGTCAATGCAGAATTTCCTGTGCAGAGTGTTCTGGGGGTTTTTGCCTTGTTTTCTGTGTGAGCTGCTCCTCAGGCAGGATTCCCAGATTCTCATGGGAAGCAGAGCTGTGGGTGGACATATCAGTGAGGGCAGAACAGACAGGAGCATTTGTAATTCAGTGATTGTAGCACTCAGGACTGGTCTGTGCTGCCTTGCACACGTGGAGGGTCCTGTTCCCTCTCCACTGATCCTCCCACCACAAGCCAGACCCTTCTTTCTACATTTGCTGGGAAGTGTCTGCTGGCTCAGCCCTTCTCACCTAGGGCACCTCTGGTATTTCATTCCTGCTGCAAAGCTTCCTTAATTCATCTGGATTTTAAATTTATTAATTGTATCATTCAGCCTAATTCCCACTGAAGCCCCTGCTGGGGGGGCTCCCCTTTCTCAGTCCCTCAGAGCCTGTGTCAGCACTCACTCTGTGGAGGGCTCGGGCTGCAGGGAGAGTTTGGCTTTCCAGCCACAGGGATGTGCCTGTGGCTGTGCCAGGGGAAGTGAATGAATTTGTGCTGCCCTTCCAGATAACAGCACAGAGCTGTTCTGACAACACTGACCACTGCTCCAGCTGGACGCTGCTAAAGCAACATGAGCGATCCTTTGCTCTGTGCCAATGATTTGTTTGGCACAAGCAGCTTTCTGGGCACACGAAATCTATGTGTGCTGCCTCTTGACCATGCACAGCTCAGGATCTGGGGCTGTGGGTTTAATTTTCGATGGGAGGTTTTTCCCTTGAGGGGTCTGACACAGATGTGTCTGACACAGATGGGTGTTCCAACCTCTTCATCTGAAAGTCAAAAGAAGAAACCCAAGTCTAAAAACTCAGTGAGATTAGTGGTGATGAGCAGTGGGATACATGGGTGCTTTTAGACACAAAACTGACTTGATAGACTCGAGAGGAACCTGGATATTTTAGAAATGAATGTTTGATGTGGCTTGGTTTGGGAGAAAAGCAATCTCACACCTAAACTATCCCTGAACTGGAGAGGACTGGGGACCCTGGGTCAGTGGTCTGCTTCTAAGTTTAGCCAAAGAGGAGCCAATTGGAGAGCCAAAGAGAGCCAATTTAGGCACGTGTGGGAAATACTGGCTTTCCAAACACTTAAAGGAGAAAAGCTGCAAAGATGTAAGAAAGAGTGCAGGAGGCTTTTGGGTGGCAACATGCAGAGACAGGACCTGAGCCCTTTCTGCTCTGGATGTGGCAAAGGTGAAGTATTGCTGTTCAAAGGGGGAAGGAAATGCCAAGTCTGATTTCATCAGGGCAAAGGTAAAGCATGAAGTGTATGGGATAGTCCAGCAAAAATGGTCCAAGGGCCTGGCAGAGGTGCCCCTCACCTTTAAATAGAGAAAATGAAGTTTTGCCAGAGCGAACACAGGATTACAATGGATAAATTCACAGAAACCTAGAATGGTTTGGGTTAGAAGGGACCTTTAAAGTCACCCAGTCCCACCCTTTGTAAGGGAGGGACACCTTCCATTATCCCAGGGTGCTCCAAGCCCTGTCCAGCCCGGCCTTGGGCACATCCAGGGATCCAGGGGCAGCCACAGCTGCTCTGGGCATCCTGTGCCAGGGCCTCCCCACCCTCCCAGGGAACAATTCCTTCCCAATATCCCATCTAATCCTGCCCTCTAGCAGAGGGAAGCAATTTTTGTACTGTGATTTTAGGACAAAGGGGAGTGTCTTTTCAATGACAGCAGCTGTGGGCAGAGCTCAGAGCTCATCCCCAGGACCTGCAGCTCTTGGCTCACTGCTGTCTGTGCCCTGGCTGGGCTTGAGCAGCTCCTGAACTCCTGCTGCTGGGTCCACGGGGGTGAATTAAAACCTTTAGGAGAGGGAGAGAAAATCAGCTCTGTGTGAAAGGTGGCCTGGCTGTTGTTGGGGTTGTGTTGGGCTCTCTGGATGCAGGAATCCAGCAGTGTCCAGTGTCCTCACCTCCTCACTCCCTCTGTGCTGCTTTAGCTTTCACCTTTCCTTCAATCCTCCCCCACCCTGCAGCCTCCTGTAAAGCATTCCCTCCTTTTCATGCTTTTCCTCTCAGGATGTTCAGCTCCTCAGGTGGTGGGAATGTCTCCAGACCTCATTAAAAGCTCCGAACCTCCTGTTGTCTCCTTGTTCATGTTTCACAAGGTGAAAAGGCATTTAGGATGTGCTGGAGGGCAAAGAGCTTCTCCCAGGGCAGAATCCAGAACAGACCCACCCCGGGCAGGAGGTTGGGGGGAAGGTGGAAGCACCAAAGCTGATCAAAGCCTTCTCCTGGGGAGGCCTCTGTGGAACAGGCTGGGACGTGTCTCACCCATGGGCCAGGCTGGCCCCTGCTCCATGGGCAGAGTTCTTCCTAACTCATCCTGAAATACCTGTGGTGGCTGCAGAGGTGCCTGGGATCTCCCAGGATGTGCTGGCTGGGCTCACAGCTCCTCTTGATTCAGCCCTGCCCTCTGTATTTAGTGCTGCCTCTGCTCCATCAAACCACTGCCACAATTTTTGCTCATTCCCTGATGGAAGGATTTTGGGGGGGCTGTTAGGGGGTGAGAACAGCACGTGACTTGCAGGGGTGTTGAAAGCTGGCCTTGCATAGTTTTGGAAACAGCATCAGGTGTCAAATGATTCCTTAAAGTAAATGGGATCATCCCAAAAAAAAAGCTGTCCTCACATCTCCTGTATCCTTCCAGAGATGTCCAGCAAGCCTCGGTTTCCATCCCATCAGCCCAGTCACCCACATCCCATTGTTCTCCTTGGTATTCTTATTGCAGCATTTCCCTGATAAATCTAATGGACCAAAGGCACCTCAAACAGTGACTCTGGTGTCCAGTTCTGAGTGCTCCTGGAAAGGTTTCTGAGGAAATTTCTCTTCCTGTTGAGCTGATAATTCAATGCTGGTGTTATTTGCATCATTGCTCCTCAAAGGACCAACCCTCTTTCAGGGAGGTTTGCCACAGTATTGATGTTGTCATTGTCAGTCCCAGAGAATACTGGGGATTTAAAAAAAGAGAGAGAGGAAGAGCAGAAATGGAGAGGGAAAAGATTTCAGCTGAGATTTGGGAAGAGCGAGGATGGAGTCTGTGGTGAAACAGCAGAGGGGCTGTGGGGCTGCAGATGCATTGCAGAGGGAAAGGCTTTTCATGGATGTTTTTTGATTCTCTTCAGCTCCCAGACTCTCTTTAGCCACCACCTCAGTGCAGCACAGGTTCTAAAAACCCATCCCACTGGGTGTTGAGTGTTTCATGCCAGGAATGCTCTGGGGAATGTGGCCAGTCCAGAGTTACACTGAAAATCTGCTCTCCCCTGTAATGACTGCCCAGTTGCTGCCCTGGGCTGGGATCAGCCCTGGAATTGGGATCCACATGGAGATATTTCATGTGGCTGAGCTGGGAGCTGGAAGGAGTCAAACCAAGGATGTCCAGAGCAGGTGAGGATGGAGAGCCCTGAGCAGGAGCCTGACCTGGTTATTGCCTCTCCTCCCAAACTGGCAGCTCTCCTGATGCAGGAATTTTATGTCCTGTTCTCTGTGGAACCTCAGGAGAATCCTTTAAAAAAAATGAGTCTGGACCTGGACACATCATCTGTTACTGCTCCCAGGCAGGGCTCGCAGCAAACAGCAAACAATCCATCTCAAAGGGTTCTGACTCACAGCGTCCTGTGAATCCGAGGTTTTAATTCAAGCTTTTTCTCCTTGTGAGGAGCAGAAACTTGATAGAAAACCTGGAGGATAACAGGTATAGAGACACCTGCCCGAGGGGCTGAAATGACAGCTCTGATGGAGGAAAGTGAAAAGCTTTGATATCAGCCATTACATCTCAATATTGATTATTGAGATTTATAGTTTATATGCTCTGGGGATTTCTGCCTCCTCCTTTGCAGGCAGTGGGGGTACAAAGCAGAGGAACCATCCTGATCAGTCACAACGCAGCAGCACTCACTCATTGTCCCTTTCTGCAGGGACAAACGAGGAGGATTAAAGTGTGCTGCTTCTGAAAGGATGAAAACTCTGTTCCACAGAGCTGCCAGGGACAGAGGAGAGCTGGAGACCTCTGTGCACTGCCCAGCCTTGGTTCAATCCCTCATGTCCCACATCCTCTCAGCCTTTCCTGAAGGCTTCTTGCAGCTCTCTGTGGGGTGGAGATATTCCTGTGGAACATGAAAGGCCCCTGAAATCAGATATGGAGTCCTGTTGTGGGCTGCTTTGATTTTCTCCTTACTTGGGAGAGGTAGGAAAGGCATATTTTTACTGGTTTTTAAGACCTTTCAGATCCAGAGGACATTGGGCATTGCACAGGAACGGGCTCTCATTAAAAGTCTCTTAAGCAGCTGGAATGTGGCTGGAAGGAGATTAAAGGAAATAGATGAATTTAGCAAAGTGCTCAGACAGAAAAGGAGAGAGAAATAAAGTTGGAGATCCTTATTGTTCTTTCAGATTGCGAGCAGGTGTGCATTAATTCAAAGAGTTCCCTTTTCTTTGCTGCATGATCTGTAGATAATAAACCCTAAATCATCTAAAACCATGCCGTTTGCCTGACTGCAAATATCTGCATATTTTATATTTAATCTTGTACGAACGTTTGCACACTCTGATCTTGATCAGCTCCTGTGTTGGCTCTGCCCTGATAAAGTGCAGTTGTGGTGGGAGCCTGCAAAGCCTCCACTCACAGGACAATATCTGTGGCTGTCCTGGACCAGAGAGTGGCTTCTTCTCCCAGCTGTGCCACTGTCACCTGCATGACCTTGAGCACCTCCTTGAATTATTGACATAATTTGTATTTGTATAATTTGTATGCCCTGCCTCAGGTGACGAGTGGGAGAGCTTGCACAAGGGGAGGCTGTCACAGAAAGGTGTAGCTTTGGCCACTTGGATTAACCAATTTACTGCTTATTTCATTAGCTGTGTTCTGTCCATCTGGTTATTTCTGACCTTTTTTAGAGGAAAACCAAGTTACTCCATGGGTTGCAACATCAGAAATTCAACAACAACAACAATAATAAAAATAATAGTAAATATTAAATAGGTTTGCCTGTGCAACCAACAATCTGTGTAGGATGTTGCATTATCTCCTGCAGAATTTCAAGTGTTGCTGGATCCAGTTTTAGGAAGTGTTTTTCCCATGCAGCTTTTGCTTTGCATGGTGAAAATGATGGATTAGACTCAGTATCTCTGTGTGTGGTCCCAGGCTGTATTTGCTGTGCACTACTGAGATTGCTCTAGAAATGAAATCAAATTCTTCAAAGGTTTTTATGGTGCCTTTCTTCTAGAGATGTTAGCACCCAACATCCTTCAGAGCCTGGAGAATGGCAATGCCACCTTCTTCCAAATCCCACTGGCCACTGGTGAGCCAAAACCATCCTTGAGATAATCCCTGTCCAGGGGTTAAAAACTCAGGACAAAGGTTGATGTGGCTTCACCACCTTCACCAGCACTGGCTAATAACAAATTATTATAACAAAAATATAACAAAATATATATAACAAATTGGAGACAAAAGCATGATCAGAAGTAGGGTGGCAGACTGAGATGCTCCCTCAGAATCTTTTGCAGCTTCTGGCAGTCTGCACATCCAGAATTTCCTGTGTCAAAGTACTTTTGTGTTTAATGGTCCCTTTATGGCTTTGTCTCCCATGGTTTGTATGAATACGTGGATATTTTAGCATTCCTTGTGCCCTGCATTGAGAAGGGCTGCAAGTTTAATTATAGCCACATTTATTTTAAGTCTAACAATTAATAAATAATCACGATTAATAAATTATCACGATTCCCCCTGATCCTTCTATTTTAGAGATCAGAATAATCTTTACTCATTTGAAGTCCAGTCCTGCCTTCACAGCCCTGTGTTCTCCTACCATCCCTTCTTCTCCTGGTGGGAATGTGGAAGGTATCCAGCCTATCCTACACAAGCTGGTTTGGAAATCTGTCACCTGTACCTGTCCAAGCAGACAGGAACCTCTGGCTTGTCCTTGCTCTGTGTCTGCAGTATTTCTTTGGGTTTAAGAGGCCTGACCACCTTCCACACAAGTTGTGTAGACTCTTCTCCAACTGTTCTGCATTTAACCTTTGCCCACCACTTCTACTCTGGTTTTAGAGTTTCTCTGAGCTTGTCCAGGACAGCTCACCCCTGCTTTGTGTCACTCACCAGATCTCTTGTAAATCTTGCAGATCTCTTTGCCACCTTTTCTCTGTTTCACACCGATTTCAGCAATACCTTGGCACCACTTTCTGAGTCAGTACCTGGATGTGAATCAGACACCCCTGGGCTACAGAAAGCTTCACAGTCTTGGCCTTACAGCTGCCACTTAAAATTCACCAACCCCCCAACAAACCTGGGGGAGCTCAACAGCCTTTAGTGAAAGTGTGTCTGCTCAAGGGCTGAATTTCTGACTCCACATTGACCTGATGGTCCTTGCTTTGCACTGCCTGCTCTCCCTGTCCCCCAGGAAAAGGGATTCGTGGATTTTTGGGCAATATCCTGGGCCCTTGGGATGAGCGTGTGTAATGGCAAGAACAAACAGTGAGCAGTTATCTTGCAGTTTTCTGGATTTTTCCCAGTTGTCATAGCCTGGGACTCCTCTGGAGTCAGAGCCACGGAGCATCTGCACTGAGTCCTGCTGCTTCTGACCCCCTGGGAAAGGGAAGGGCTCAAGGCTCATCTCACCTTTCCTAGGAAGGAGATGATTGCTCTAAATAGTCAGGGAAGCCACTGCTGCTGTCTGAAATACCTGACAAGGGATTAAAGATGTTTTAGCTGGAATTTAGGACATTAAAATGAGGATGGAGGCTGGCAAGAGGGGAGATCTTTTTGTTCTGATGCCTTGGGAAGGCTGACCTGAAATAGAGACTGGACAGAGCTAGAGAATAAAGTAAAGATTTATTGAAAGACCTCTAGGATCCACCTTGGGCAGGACAGGAGTCTGACCCAAGGTGGACTAAGAATGGTCACGAAATGGCTGAATGGTCATGAGATCTTACATTTTTATAAGTTTCGGTCCATTTGCATATTGGTGTTTAATTGTCCAATTCCAGCTCCAGGTTGTGAGCTCCCATCCTTCTTGTTCCCCTCCTCAGTCCGTTGTTTGTGCTTTTGGGCCTGAAAGTTGTCCTGGGTCTTCAGCAGGAAAAGGATTTGTTTTTTTCTGCCTACTCTGTGAAGAGAACTGACTGACCCTGAGTGTGAGCTCAGAGCTGCACCCCTGGGCAGCACAGAACATGAAAAACATGAAAGCTCAAACTTAAGGCATCAGTTCTGGAGGGGATTTTGGGGAGGTAGGGTACCCGGCAGGTCTGTTGGCACTGAAATTTGGGAAGGTTGCATTTTCAAGCAGTGAGTGCTTTGTGCTGTTCCATCAGGCTCTTAAACTCTTCAGTGACACCTCCCACTCCCTTATTTCCTCTCTCTGTGCCATGAACTTGGGAAACTTTGGTGCCTGAGAGCACAGACACTGCGTGGCAAAGGGAGAGGAGCCACATTCCCACTCCTCTTGTTGACAAGTGCACTCTTCTGGGATGTCAGTGCTGGAATCCCACCAGCAGGCAAAGTCCAGGTTCTGGGTCAGAGTTGTTGTTCTGACACAACAGCAACAGCTCTGCTGAGCCCAGCATTGCCCCACTGAGCTGGGTGCTGTCTGAACATCCCTAAATCAGACTTTTGCTGACCTCTGAGCCTGTCCCTGCCCATGGACATTTTGGCAATCGTGATCTTTTGAGCTTCAAAGGTTGTGTCCAGCGTGTGCTTGTGCTCCCAGGGACATCCCACCCCCGTGCACAGTTGGTTCACCAGTGTGTGTTGGGTGTCAAGCACCAGGGTGAGGCAGGCAAAGCCCTCAGGTTGGTTCATCATGGGCTGGTTTCAGTGCCTTGGGTCCATCTCGTGTCCCTCAGGGCGCTTCCTCCAGCTCAGGCCTGCCTTGAGCAGCCTCAGGGCAGGGTTTGGGGCCAGGCAGGGCTCTGGTCTGTGCAGTCTGAAGCTCATCAAGCCGTGTTAATTTGAGTTTCTTGGGCTGAGCCTGGCCCCAAAGCTCTGCCTGTTTCCAGCATTTCCTCTTTATTTCTTGGCTCACTGGGACATCCCCTGTTTCTGTCCCCCAGTTCGACAGTGGGAGGGGGAGATTCCTCTCACCCACTTGGTTTCTCACGTTCAGTCCCTGTGTGATCCACAAGGGTTCCGAGGTTCTTGGGTAGTTTGCAGGTGTCTGGGTGAGTCCATGTGTTAGTTAATTGCCTTTGTTCTTAATTACAGATGTGTGAGCACATCTGGGGGGTTTAGGCTGCTGTGAGAATGGGTACAGGGTGCTGTGGGATTAGGTCAGCAGAGCGGTGCTCCAGCTCCTGTGCCTGGATGGGCTGGGCTGACACGGGGAGGTCTAGAAAATATCTCAGGAACAGCTCAGGAGCACACTTTATACATCTACAACGTACAGGGGGGACTCAAATCACAGCTGCAGTGCTTGACTTCCATCCTCCCCCATGAAGGAGAAGTGTCCAAAAATAAAGGTTCCAGAATATTTCCATTGATCTGTCTGGTTTGGGCATTTCTGGGGGCAGAGGTTGAGGCTCTCTGTGAGCCTGGATTTGGGAATGAGGTGACACTCCTGCTCAGTGCTGCTCCCAGTTTGCAGCCCCCAAATCCTGCATCCAAGTAAAAGAATTTCTCTGTGATTTCAAGCATCCTGAAGATATCAGGTAAGATGAGTTTTGCAAGAGAAATATTGTCTTGCCATGGAAAGTGAAACCATTTGTCTCCAATATTTGTGACATTTTTCAGCTGAATTGCATTAACACATAACTGCATTGCCATTGGCTTTGGCAGGACAATTTTATTTGACCTTTCCTGTAATTTTTTTCAGTTTTCCAGCAAAACTCATGCTTGTGGAGGAAGGTGGTCACTGGTAATAGCCCCCCATTGGCCTTTCCAAGCTGTGGGGTGAGGTACCAGTGCACACAGAGCCTGGGGAGGAGCTGGCTCCTCTTTTTGGAGTCACCCAGAGCTGTGACACAGTGGGCAGCAGCCAGGGCTCTGTGTGTGACACTGGCTGTGCTGTGACCCATGAATGGATGTTGTCGTGTTCTCTCCCATGGGTCTATTGGTGACAACACACATGGGATTCTCCTTCCCACGGCATCAGTGTGGGACTTTGCCCTGGTGGGCGGTGGGAATGGGATACCAGATCTAATCAATCTGTATTGATCATTCTTCTGAGCTGGTAAAATGCCCTGACCTGCAGCTTCCTGAATTTCCCTTCCTTCTTCACCTTTTCCATGGTGGGGATCTTAGAATCACCACAGAATCCCAAACTGGTGCGGGCTGGAATGGACCTTTGAAGACCACCCAGTCCTGGTGCCATGGGCAGGGACACCTCAGGGTGGCTCAGAGCTCCTGTCCAACGTGACCCTGAATGATCTCAGGGGTGTCTTCTGTAACTTGGTCATTCCCTTTCTCCAGGCAGCACTGACAGAAGGACAGGACACAGCCTCAGCTGCGCCAAGGGAAGTTTAGGTTGGACATCAGGAAAAAGTTTTTTACAGAAAGAGTGATAAAGTACTGGAATGGTCTGCCAGGGAGGTGGTGGAATCACCATCCCTGGATGTGTTTAAACAAAGTCTGGCTGTGGCACTGGGTGCCGTGGTTTAGTCGAGGTGTTAGGGCTGGGTTGGACTCGATGATCTTGAAGGTCATTCTGTGAATTCTGTGAACTCACCTCTTCTCCTGCTTCTTTCCTTCCAGCCTGACCGGGAAAGAAGCCCTGACCCATTTCCCGTCTCTGGGCGGCCCGGGGGGCTCCGGGAAGGGGCACATCAAGCAGTGCGAGCTGCTGCAGCTGTCCCGCAAGCAGAAGCGGCTGTGCCGGAGGGAGCCGGGGCTGGCAGAGACGCTGCGGGACGCGATCCGCCTGGGCATCCTGGAGTGCCAGTTCCAGTTCCGCAGCGAGCGCTGGAATTGCAGCCTGGAGGGTCGGCCCAGCCTGCTCAAGAGAGGTACAAGGTAGTTGGGGTGCAGGGAAAGCCTGGCCGCAGCCCCCGGGATGTCCCAAATTCAATCCCACACCAGGCGGGCAGTGCCGAGCTCTCCGTTCCACCCAGCCGTGGGAGCCGGGCAGCTCGGGATCCTTTGCCACAAAAAAAGCTTTGTCCCCATCTTCCCAGCATGGTTTGTCAGCGATTGGAAGGTGGGAGGAGGTTCACATCCCTGGCTGGTGGCTCCTCCTCTGAGCTCCCTCCTCAGCTGGGGGGATGCTGTGGGAAAACGGGGTCAGTGCTCGATGGCAGGGGACAGTGAAAGGAAAAAAAAACCCTTTAGTGCCTTGGATATTCGTGTATGTAAACCTCTGTTATTCTCAAATACACAATTTAAACCTGTTGACTGTTTGACAAAGCTGTTTATCTGCATTACAGACATCTCAGTGCATGTTGGCAAATCTCTCCTAAGATTCTTTTGCATAAATTTGGAGAAATTTGGGCAGAGTGGACAGAGGACCCACTGGGGTTTTGTTTCCCAAAGTGCTTTAGATGAAGAAATTGTCCTGTAAGGTCTGCATTGGAGGTAGAAGGGAACATAATAAATCCTTCAAATGCTTGAGAAAAATACACTGAAGATGGACACTGAAATGATTTCTTAATAAAAATTCCCAAAGAATGCATATAGGGTTTGCCAGACCTGTCCTGATCCAACCAAAGCCTGAGTGTTACAGAGATTCAGCCCTTCAATAACTTCTATTAGCACTAACCAAGCTTCAGTCTTCAGATTTATTGAGCTGCAGTCCTTTGATAATGTTTAGCAACTTAATGCTTTTTAAAAAAGGGCCTGAAGAAGCCAATATTAATTTTGATGAAAATCAATGCTAATTTTAATTAACATCAGGATCGAAGCTTTTTAATGTTTCCTTTTAGAATTATCAATTTTTATTACATTAAGTATCAATGTACTATTTTATTAAGTTAGCATATGCAAGATCAGATTTTCTTCACTGCAAGGCTCTACTGTGAATTTTTTAGCAGGCAGTGGAAGGAGCTGTGATAATTTTGAGTGTCTTTCTCACATCTGCACCTTCATCAACCTCAAAGAACTTGAAAATGACAATTGAATAATCCTCATCTTCAAATAGCTGGAAAACATTTCATTATCTGGCAGTGGCATGCCTTAACATTTCCGTGGGCTCCTGACTGACAAAATAAAATATCACCTGTAATTTCAAACCTGTTTTGGCAGATGGGGATAAGTGTTTGAAAACTTTTATTGCACAATCTTAAGGATCAAATGATGATTTAATACAGCCAAGTATGCTGTGTGCACCCCCTGTGTGACAGGACACTTGGCTGGGAGCAATTATTAGTTCTCATTTTCCTTTAGCTTGCAAAGGGGTTTGTTTCTTTCATAAAGAACATGAACGCTTTCAGCTGCCACTTTTGATCTGCTTGTGTCATTTGCTGGAACTTTCTTGGAAATTGTCGGTCATGCAACTCTCCCCTGTCACCCAGGTAGGGGTGAGGTGTTTCAGAAATGTTTAAATCGTTTGATATCTCCATAGTCCTAGAGAATCCATGAAGAAAAATGCACATTTTCAGCAGTCCTAAATGTTCTTAAGAGGGCAAGAGAGAGACAAAGCTCCTTCCCAGTGAGATGGGGCATTTTTTGTAACAGGTGAAAAGCCACACTCGATTTGCAATCACAACTGACAAATTGCTGTGACTCATCTGGACCATCAGTGCTTTTTCTGCTTCTAGAGATGCCAAAAAAAACCCCCAACCAAACAAAAAATAAGCCAAGGGTTTTCTGGTTCTTGAAATGCCAGATTTATTTTACCAGTCTGCACCATTTGTTGCTCTCGATAGTTCTCTGGGTACAACTGGGAAACTCCTCTTGCACAACCTGCAGCCTTTCTGTGGCCACTGTCACTTCTGACAGCTATTACTCCTCAGTGATCCATGCAAAATCCTCCTGCATTCCTTCTCCACTTCTTTAAAGATCCATGGAAAGGGTTAAGAGTTTAAATGATTTCAAGCCACCTTGTTCCACAGGGGCACTTGGTGTCTTTATAAAAATATATAAAGGAGTGATGACCTTTTGGTGTCCTGGGTGTGCCATTAAGGGCTGCTGGAAGTCAGGTAAAGCAGGATTTAATCTCAAACAACTCAGTGATCAGGGGAAATAAATACCTTTAGCCAAGAGATCAGAGCCAGCCACTCACAAAATCCTTCTTGAGAAATGAGCCCTCTGCAATCCTTCCATCCCTTAATCCATTCCTTTGCCTCCTGCTGGTTGGACTCTGACCTTCCAGCAGTGGTTTCACCCTTGTCATGAGGAATCCAGGAATGGTACAGCCGAGGAGTGGTGACTCACAGACACAGAATTTCCATGATGGGAGATTTGGAGAAGTCAGCTGGACAAAGCCCTGGGCAGCTGGCACTGGAGCCAGCCCTGCTTTGAGCAGGAGGTTGTTCTGAAGACCTCAGGAGTCCTTCCATCCTAAATATTTCTGTACATCTATAGCTTTTTTTGGGTTGGTTGGTTTTTGCTGTTGTTTTCAGAGAGGTGCCTCCTCCACCTGCTCTGAAATGCTCACACTCCTGCACCACAGCATTGAAAACCTCTGACCCTGAGCATCTTTCCTTTGGCAGAGTCACCCCATGGCCAAACTCCTCGTTACAATTTTCCCTGTGGTCTGGAGCACACCACAGCTCACAACAGTGGTGCCACTGCAGCAGAAGTCCTTCTGTATTTATAGGCTGCCGAGCTAAGGAATCCTTCTGGAGAGCTCAGGGCAAGGCTTGGGCACGTGGAAGGTCCTACCAGAGGGAGCTGGTTTGCTGCAGCCTCCTGAAATTCATCTCTGTGCTGGATGTTTGCAGCCAAACTGCCCGGCAGAGATGCCTGCACTCAGGTGTTCCCCCTGCACCGAGAGTTTCAGATTCCCTTTTGTCCCTGCCAGGACACTCAGTGGGGTCAGGGGAGTGACCTGTCCCCAACCCAGGCCCTGAGAGCCCAGAATAGGCTCCAGACCCCACTGCCTGTGGTGACAGCAGCTCTGTTGTCACTGTGGGAGGAGGGATAGCAGGACACATGGAGTAACCTCTGTCCAGATCCCAAATTTTGCTCCTCGGAGCTGATGGCTGCCATTTGTGGCGTGTCCTCCTGAAAATCCAGCTCCAGCAGCTGCTCTGCCACACTTCCCACAAGGGCTGAAGGACGGCTCTAACTTCCCTCACTTGTTCTGCGAATTAACAATTAAATGGTGATTGATTCCTCGTGACAAAGCGGAGGGAATCATCTTAGGCTTTCCAGACAAGCGTTTGGCAGCCTGGTGGTGTTGAAGCTTTGTTTGAAGGAGAAGGAGATGTTTCTAAGTCTGCTGGGTATCTGCAGCTGCTGCTGTCTGCAGTGGCCTGACCACAGCCACAGCCTCTGATTTCCAGTGGGCTGAAAACTGGCCAGGACTTACATGGGGAAGCCAAAGCATCTGAAACAGCAGGAGCAGTGTGGTGATCCACAAAGTCAGATTTAGCAGGGGCTGTGGAGCCGGCGGGGCTTGCTGCCTCCTCATGGCATGGGAAAGGGCCTCCGGAATGCTCTGCTCCCTTCTGGGATCAGTGTGCCACAGGGGATGTTGGGAATCACTCAGAGATGGGCTGCTGGAATGATTTAGCAGATTTAGGATGTAAGTATCAGTTGTCCTCTCTTAGCTCCTTTGGAGAGGGTTAGACTCTGAAGATGTGTGACCATCATGCTGCCATCCACAGTCTGCATTGACCGTGTCCCATTCCAGCTTTTACAAAACTTTTGGTGGATTTGGTGACATTCTTTCATTATTTCTAGAGTACCTTGAGAAATTTTGTAGAGGATCATCGACCAGAAAGAATAATTGCAAATTATTGCCCCAGTGGTCACAGCAACCAAGATGGTGAGGCAGGAAGCAGATTATTGGTTCATCTCCTTTTCTCCTCTATATTTCCCCAACTCTCCCCTCATGTCCATGCTGTTGGTAGATCTTTATCTAAAATTCTGCAATTCCAAAGAGCTCCTATGAAGTCTATTGAAGTTGCTAACAAAGCCTCTCCATTATGTTCAGGATTAGTCACATTTTTCATTCTTCTTGCTGGAAACCATCGGGACAGCTCTTTGTCCTGCTCTCTTGGTCATGTTTATGGTGGACATCATTCAGATCTCAGCAGTCAGTGTTCTGATCCACTGTTACAGCTGGATGGGGATTCTCTGAGGGAACGGAATGATGGAGAGATTTGGGGTTGGACTTGGTGAGTTCTAGAGGTGGCTTCCAACCTTTGCTCCAGGCAGGGCTCAGTGCAAGTCTAGATCAAGACTCTGTGGTCGTCTCTCTCTCTTCCATTATTGGAGAAAACACATTTTCCTTCTGATGCGGAAGGAAATTAGGAATTTTCCCATGTGGAATATTTGTTTGTTTCATTATGTTTTCTTCCATGCAATGTGTAAGTGCTCTATCTTCCATAAACCAGACTTTTTCTATTTTGGCTGATCTTATCCATTCCTGCACTCAGAGCTATTGATCAGTCACCTGTCTCTCTCTTCCTTGCACTAATTCCTAAATTTTGGACTTGTTAAGCAATTTCCCATTAATACTTTTTTAGGGTTTTTTTTCCTTGCAAATGAATTCTAGAGGAAATATTAAGATTTTCCCCAGGACTGAATAGGAGAGGAGATAAATATAAATAAATAAGTAAAAAATGTTGATGTTTGGGTCAGGTTTGTGTCAATCAGAGTTTCTGAAACTTCTGTGAAGCTCATGGGTATCAATATTCTTATTCCTGTCCGATCTCATGTCTTCACACTGAATTTTCATTCAGTCACTGTACTTTGTTTCCTGGTTAAAATGTCATAGTCACACCATGACCTCAAGGATTGTAGCCAAGCTACAATCCTGCTTTGGGGAGGAGAACAGCTTAGGAACACACCCCCACAGTCACTGGGAGTAAACAATTTACAGGGAATTCAAAAAACCCACACACGTGTGTGAGTTTTCCTTCTTGCCAAGATGTCCTTCAACATGAAACCCTTCCAATTCCAACTGCACGTGGTCTTTAAAAAAAACCAAAACCGCTACAGTCCCAATTAAAAACATTTTAAAATAACAGGTTGGATTATAAGACACCTTCTCAGTCTCGACTAGAGATTGCCTGATTTTATGGCACGCTGTGATTTCGATGGCAGTCTGTAACTGCACAATCACCTCCATGCCAGGGACAGACGGAGCCTGGTGGCTGTCACTTTTTGCAGCTGGGTGTTTCCCCAGGACTGTTTGTCTGTTGTCACCCTTCCCTCGTCCACATTGAAGCAGTCATGGCTGAGGCTGGGGTGTCACTGCACTGATCACTTCAATCTCTGCGTGGGGACACCAGGGGAGTTTTGTCTCTTGGTACTTCTCATCATTGTGCTCAGGTTTAGTGTGGCAGTGTGAGGTTCAGGTGGTGGTTGCTGCTACCTATTTCCCAAATAGCTTTCCTAAGTTTCTCTTTTGGAAGGGCCACTTGGGGAGGCCAAAGGCACTCAGGCAAAGCAGTGAAGCTCACACACCACACACACCATGGATATCTCAGCGAGGAGATGCATGAAGGGCCTTTTGTATGATAAATTCCAGCAAAGGTTTATTCTAACACATGGAACAAGATCAGGGGTAAAAGATCCAGACCGTGTGGTGCTCAGTGGTTATGGAGAGGTCAGGAGCCAAAGGTCTGAGGGCACAGGGGTGGTACAAAGGGCAGGGCAAAGGGGACACGGGGCAGCCACCAGGGATACCACAACCAATGGGGAAACAGGGAAAGGAGAAACCGTGAGAATTTGGGGTATGTGGGAAGAGCAAAGCTGGGGTAGATCACACAGCGTGGCAAGGCACCACGGGGGGAAGGCTTTTCTTTCAGCCTAGGTGCAGACTGTGGTGTATTCTTGCAGGGCAAGGCCCTGGGCATTCCCCTGAGGAGTTCAAAGGATTGCACAGCTTACCCCACAGACAGGCAGGAGAGGCAGGGCGGTGCCTTTCCCGCTGCCCCCATCTCCCGCTGGTCGCCCGTGCAGGTTTTAAGGAGACGGCGTTCCTGTTTGCGGTGTCGTCGGCCGCCCTGACGCACTCGCTGGCGCGAGCCTGCAGCGCGGGGCGCATGGAGCGCTGCACCTGCGACGACTCCCCGGGCCTGGAGAACCGCAAGGCCTGGCAGTGGGGCGTCTGCGGGGACAACCTCAAGTACAGCACCAAGTTCCTGAAGAAGTTCCTGGGGCAGAAGAGGATCGGCAAAGACCTGCGGGCCAAGGTGGACATCCACAACACCAATGTGGGCATCAAGGTAGGAGCTGCGCTTTGGGGTGAGCTTTGGGATCGGTACAAGTTCTTCCGTGCTGTGTGTGGGAGAAATATTCACTGCCCTGCTCACAATCCAGACCTGTTCACCTCTGTGTCCTGGGCCTCGTGGTGCTCAGAGTCCCTGGAAATCTCCTGAGCTCTTGTGTGAGGAGGTGCAGGTTGAGTGGCAGAGGAGCATCCTGTGTCCTCCGGTGGTCCCAGGGTGGGTGACAGGGAGACACAGCACAATGACATCTCTGAAACTCCACAGCTGAATGACTCCAGGGGTTATGCCAGGGCCACAGAGGGTTCTGACAGCAGCTGGAGCTTAGAGCTGGTGGCACCTGTGAAGCAGATTAAAGACTGAAACTCTTGAGATCAGTTATGAGTCTGCTCTTGACTTGCTATGGAATGAGTCCTGTCACAGGTTTGGGTCAGAGAGAGCATCAGATTGAGCATTTTGACCTGTAGGTTACAGGCTACTGACTCATCAATGTCTTCTGTTTACTGAGTCTAATTGACTGTTTAATTAGAGCACTGTCTTCATTTGAATATGCCAAAAGGAATCCCACCATGTTGGAGACACTCAGTTTTATGTTTGACTACTCCTATTGCGCCAAATAGACTTAATAAGAACTAATTTAAGAACTTATTTGGTATTCAGCTGGTTGTCCTCAGGCTATCCACCCTTTGGCTCACCTGTCAACTCTGTAGCCATTTCTCTGCTTTGGTGGGGCTTTTTTGGTTGTTCTATCTATTCTATTCTATTCTATTCTATTCTATTCTATTCTATTCTATTCTATTCTATTCTATTCTGTTTTATTCTTTTTTATTTTATTTCATTATTTATTTTATTTTATTTTATTTTATTTTATTTTATTTTATTTTATTTTTACATTTTCTTTTCTTTTTTATTTTTTAAATTATTTTTTATTTTATTTTAATTATGAACATTTTTCCTCCATGGAATAGAAATAACGCCAACAAAACTGAAGCACTTGCAGCTGCCTGCGATCTGAGGTGTTGCCCCTTCCAGAACTAGGTCCTGGCAGGTAATAACCACCACTCTTCTTCCCCATCAGGCGGTGAAGAACGGCCTCAAAACCACCTGCAAGTGCCACGGCGTGTCGGGCTCCTGCGCGGTCCGGACGTGCTGGAAGCAGCTCTCGCCTTTCCACGAGATCGGGCGGCTCCTGAAGCTGCGCTACGACGACGCCGTCAAGGTCTTCAGCACCAGCAACGACGCCGTGGGACACTCGGAGCTGGCGGGGCCGCACAGACACGGCCCCTCGGCCAAACAGCCGGCCCTGCCCCGCCCCACCGACCTGGTGTACGTGGAGGACTCGCCCAGCTTCTGCCGGCCCAGCAAATACTCGCTGGGCACGGCGGGCAGGACCTGCTCCCGGGAGGGCAACTGCGACAGCATGTGCTGCGGCCGCGGCTACAACACCCAGAGCCGCCTGGTCACCTTCTCGTGCCACTGCCAGGTGCGGTGGTGCTGCTACGTGGAGTGCCAGCAGTGCATGCAGGAGGAGGTGGTCTACAGCTGCAAGCAGTAGGGACAGAGCCCGAGGGGCGAGGAGAGGCCGGGGAGGCAGCGGGGGGACGGGGACGCGGCGCTGTGCTGCGGGGTGAGGGCAAAGGCGAGCACCGAACGCGTGCCGTGATCCCCCGAGCTCGGCGCTGAGATGATCCAGCCTGGGGGGAGCCCCTGCGTGAGCGGGGAAAACCTCTCGAGAGGCTTTGTATCGGGTCAGCAAGGAGGGACGGAGAGAGGGGGGGATGTGGGGACAGCGGAAACCCTGATGCAGCCAAAAAGGTCCCCCCAAGTTCAAGGTTGTGCTCACCTCTGCGGGAATATCCTCCTTCTCCAGCCCTCAGGTGCACTGCTGGAAGTGCATTGGGGTGGTGACATTGGGACACTGAGGGCTCGTGCCCTGGCTCCTGCAGAGAAGAGAACGAAGGGACCGGGGAGACAACGAGCAGAGACTGGCTCCAGCTGTGACAGGGACAGCCGTGCTCCTGCACCGAGGCAAAAGGACTCTGGCAGTGGGGGATTGCCATTCCTGGGAGCTGGCTGAACCCTTTCTGCTGGGAACTCGCCGACACACTGCTGAATAATCTCATTTTGGCACAAGAATTGTGCCTCGGAAATACCAGTTTACAAACAGAGAGAGCTCACGTCCATCCCCTCCCGGGTCTGTAGTTTGGATATTGGACTCCAGGTGCACTTTAACCACGTTGTAACCTTGCTGTTCCAGGTCACCTGTGACAGTGTTTGAGCCATGGGAACTCAGCTGAGGGCTGTGAAGCCACTCCTCTGTGGCCCATGGCCTCACAGGGGGGTATTTATTGGTGGTGATCCAGGGTGATGGTGCCAGTTATGCATCTCTCTCCCTCCTCCCCTCAGTCAATCAATCAATCAATCAATCAATCCATCAGTCACCTTTTTGTCCTGTGTGCAGCACACCCTGCCTGAGGTGTGTCACATCCCACAGTCCTGCCCTGTGCCAATGACAGGTAAAGCTTCTGAAAGGGAATTAGGAGCCACGGGAACTGGGGCATCTGAAAAATGTGCAAGTCATGAGTGACAATCCCTGCCCTGAGAAGTTGGGTATATCCAGCCCCTACAGGTGTGAGGGAAGGTGACCAGGGAAAAGAGCACAGGCTGTTATAGGGTCATGAGCCTCTGACTTTGAACCTTGTTTTCCCCTTTGACTTTTAGCTGAACACAGCAGAAACAGCCTGTTTGGTTCCTTTGGCTGTGATTTAGGGAGCAGTTTTGGGAATGGCAGCCAGGCACCCCCTGAGCTGGCCACCAGGTAACTGTAGGTGTAGCGCAGCCTCTCTGGGTGTTCAGCTCTCTGACTGTATTTTCCTGCTCCAGGGTTTTCCTGGTTCATCCTGCAGCAGATCTGGGTTTTCCTTGGGGTAACAAATCTGCTGTATTTACTCAGTCTTGGCAATGGGTGCAAACCAGCCAGGGTGGAGACGGGCTGGTGCTGCAAAGAATATGGGAATCCTTAAGCTCAAATCAAAATTCACTGTCAGTGTAAGGGGTGAAGATGCTGCTTTGGGTTGCTAGATGAGCTCATCCACAGGCAGAATTGGCCTGAATTCCAACAGGAGGGAGCTTTCCTTAGAGGTGTGAGATCTGCCCTGTGTGCTCAGCTCTGCAGTGTGGATCTGCTGGAGTTGGGCAGCTCAGCCACTCATTTACAGCTGCTCTGAGCAATTCCCCTGCAGTGAGGAGCGTGTGTTCAAGATCTCTTTACCTTGACTTTGTTGCCCTTTGGGTTTTTATAACTATTTTTGACTTCTGCTCCCTCCAGGGCTGGCCAGAGCGGTCTCAGAGCAGATCAAGCCATTAACTGGCTGGCTAGAGGCCACTCAGACCTTCCCTCTCACCACCTACAGGTCTTTTAAAGGGCTTATTCCTTTTTATCCCTTTTCTGGCTCAAGTTGACTTGAACTGAATTGAAGAGTTTATGACAGACATAATACTGCAAATAGGCTTAATTAGCCCTAATTTTTTTTTTAACCTCCTAAATACCCAAGAGCAGACCATTATTTACAAGTTGCTTTTAATCCTTTTGGAGCTGAAATCTTCCCACGAGTCTCAATTTTAAGCACTCAATGAAAAAGCTTCCAAATAAGCTAAAATTGGCATTGTGGGTGAAGTGAGCAGGGAACTCACTCTGGCTGAACTATTGATCCCAAACCCTCTGCCCCACTGACCTCCAGCCTTGTCCAGCACCAGAGAGGAAGGGAATATCCCATCTCAGGAGGGTCCTTTGGGATCCCATGCCATTACATGGATCATTCCCATTCAAACAGGGACTGTGGCTCACTGGAAGGAGGGTGGGGCACAGCTGGACCCACTCCTTGGGAAGCAAGTGGAAGAGACACCACTCTGTCCTCTTCTCTTATCAGAGCTGAAAGGAATTGCTGAATAAGAACTGGACAAAACCAAATTTCAGGGGAAATTGTGTTTCTTCATGTACCAAATGGGACTTTTGGAAATTCTTTGTTCTGTGTAGCTCAGAGCTGCTGGAGAAGATCTGAGGAACAGATGGTTCATTCTCTGGTACTCTGGGGTGGGTTTGGGCTCAGTGGGATGTGGAGGTTTGGCATTGGGTTGGAGAGAATTTGGGATGTTCACTGTTGAGCCAGGTCTGGAGAAGGACATCTGATGTCCCCCAGCTTTGCTCTGGTTAACTCAGAGCCCTTTTCAGCTCCTCCTGACATTGCTGCAAATCTTCCTGTCCAACCCCTGCCAGGCAGCACACCCTCAAGGGCTGGAAACCAAATAATGAGCCCTGATAGGAAAGAAATAAGTTCAAATGCCCAATTTGGGGATTGGGAAAAGGCTTGAGCATAGTTTTAGTTTGAGGCAATGCTGGTATCAATCCTTTTGGTGTCCTTCAGCACCAATGTTTTAGAGATGCTGCCATGGATAACAGAGGGACAAAGTTTGCTTGGGACACACATTGTGGTGGCTTTGGGGTTTGTATTTCATTCACTTGTCCAAGGCTGTTTTGTTGGGTTGATATTCCAAAATGTGATTTAATTCAACTGACAGCAGTGGGAGCAGGGAGCAAAACGTGAGTCTGTTTGGCCCTTGATATTCTTAAGCTTGAATTGTATTTTCCTCTGAACCAAGACCAAGCTTGGTCGAGCAAAGCTTGAGCAAAGCTCTTCTGCCACCTCCTGGAGATCTGGGCTGTGAAGATCTGGAAGGCCATTTGGAGCTGGGGGAGCTTTTTAATTGTGCCACACACCTTACAATGTACTGTAAATCCCATGGGTTTGGTTATATATGACAATTACTGGAATGACAGGCTGGAGATACAAGGGGATTGCAATTAAGTCTTGACAAAGAAATCTCAGCAGCAAAGATGAAACCTCATAGCCTGCCTATAAAAAAACCCTTTTCCAAGTGCAGATGTACCTCAGTGACTCCTGATAGTAAAAGTCTGAGCTGCACAGGCTTTGCTGGGAGTGTTTTGGTTTGAACTGAATCTTTTCCTCTGCACCTAAAATCCAGATAACCTGGGAACAGCCATAGCTCCGATACCCCTAACCAGGGTCCTCACTGCCCACACAGGTTAGTCCCTGTCCCTGCCCTTGTCGCTGGCCCTGTCCCTCTGTGGACTTCCTTGTCCAGCTTTTATTACCTCTCCTGGTGTGTTGCAGTGCTGGGCTTGGTAGTCATGGATCCAGCATGTCTGTTGCAGGGGGGAAATAGAAATCCATCCATCCATCCAT
>VZSR01001406.1:718042-754843 GCA_013398615.1 Brachypodius melanocephalos
TGGCTTCCCACTGCCAGAGGGCCGGGATGGATGGATGGATGGTGGGAAGGAATTCCTCCCTGTGAGGGTGAGGAGGCCCTGGCACAGGGTGCCCAGAGAAGCTGTGGCTGCCCCTGGATCCCTGGCAGTGTCCAAGGCCAGATTGGATGGGGCTTGGAGCACCTTGGGATAGTGGAAGGTGTCCCTGCCCATGGTAGAGGGTGGAATGAGATGATTTTTATGGTCCCTTCCCAGTCAAACCATTCGGGGATTCTATGAAAAGTTTTACTGAATCATTTCTGCTGTTCCCACCATCCCCAAGGGAGGAGCTGAACCTGCTTGGGAAGAAATCTCATCTCAGGAGGCTGCCCCATCTAATGGTTATACCCCAGTAATTCCTGGGGACTTATCCAGGGATCTGCTGCTCTGGTGGAAGGGCAGGGCAGTGCTGGGGGTCTTTGTTAGATCAACAAAAAGGGCCATGTAAACCAAAACCCACCAATAACAAGCCCCACTCTTGCAAGAGTCACCCTACACCTCGTGTCAGACCTGGAGGCCAATTTGCAGCAATATAATAAAGATGTCACTTGGGAAAAAAAATCTGTGCTTTAAGGGAAACAAAACTTTTGTCTACCTCAAGATGTACAACTCGTGTGACAAGAAGTGTGGGTGTTATTTATATTTCTTGTATTTCCTCTAGAAAGAAAATGGTGCTATGGGGTTTAAGTTGCATTACAAGTCCTGCTTGTACCTTGTGTTAGTTTTTATATATTCCTTTTGATTATAATGTGCATAATTGTATTGTCCAGTGTTGCACAAGTGTCTGCTTTGCTGCGTTCTTGTCAGTCAATAAATACCCGTTGTTTTTTAAGAATGTTCGTTTCTGCCTTTCAGGGAGCACCCCTGGGAAATACCTTTGAATAACCCCATTCCTCCACAGTCACAGTGATGTTATTCCTGTAATTCTGCTTTTTGCACATCCTGTGCAGGAGATAACTGGGGATGCCCATTCCTGCCCACCCAACCGTAAGGGCTGCCCAGCTGGTCTGAGCTCAGGTGTTTTTGCCTTGAGGAAATGTGACTCTGGTGAGCCAAACCTCATCCAGGACACGTCAGTGGCACCTTTCCTGGAGCAGCAGAACAAACGATGCTCCTTTGCCTGGTTGCTCTGTCCTTTGGCTGGTGCCTCTGTGCCACATGTTTGGGTGTGGCAGCTTGTTCAACTTGGGGCCTGGGGCAGATGTTGCTGAGCTTCAGAGACATGACTGCAAGGTTCCCTGTGCCCTGCAGGTTCTCCCTGGGGAGGTTGTCTCAGGGAAGCTGTGGAACCCCAGCTCAGTCTTTGCAGGGAGGGACGATGGGCTCGTGGCTCTCCAGTGTCGGTGCCAGACCAGTGGCTCCTTGCCCTTCATCCTGGGCACACAGGAGCTGCTGGCTCTGGCAGTGGCTGAGAATGGCTTTACCAGGTGGTCCCAAATAGCTCCTCCAGAGCTTGGTTTGGCACCAGGCCACCATGGCATCGTGACATCTCCTCACATTGTGGTGACACCACTCAACACCACCACAAGGCCAGAGGAAGGGCCTTGGCCATGGCTGTGTCCGTGCCCATGCCAGGCTCGGTGTGGTTTGGGCACATCCAGGGCCAATGTGTGCCCAGGCTCAGAGCTGCCAGTCGTGGCTACACCAGAGCCACTTCACTCCGTGGTTTTCCTTCTGGTTGGGATCCTGTTACTTGGCCCCTCTTTCCCCACCGCCAGCTGAATCCTCTGTACACAATTTCACTTCTGGGCTGTCAGAAGGGTGTTACCAGCCCTAAATGTCATCTCTTTGGCCTGTCCTGAGTGAAAGTGTGTCAGGAATACCCCCCAGAGGGGTTGGGTTCTCCTGGGTAAAGCATCCCAGTGCACTGAGGATGATCAATATCTCAAAACTCTCACGGGTCCTCTCCCAGCCCTCTCCCCACACCGACTCTTCAGGCTCTACTCTACCTTGCCCTGTCGTTTTCTAAGGTCTGCCCAGCTTGTCCCCCAGAGTAGTGCAATTCATGAAAAATCCCTGGAAGGCTAAAGCAGCAGTAGAACTCTCTGGACAGGTTAAACTGGGTCAGTGGCATTTTCTTGGGGGCTGGATGAGGCCGAGGGGAGCAGACCTCACACTGTGTGTCTGTCACAGGCACCAGCACAGCTCAGGCTGGGGTCAGCCTGCGGTCCCCAGGGATGTCCATTCTCCCCCAAACCAGCACTACTGAAATGGGGTCACCACCATCCCTGGAGGTTCAGGGAAGCCACAAAGGTCCCAGGTATCAGCCTCTTCAGCTGCTTCATGGAGGAACATTGGGCTTCTTTCGTATCCTCACTTATCCCCAGTTGATGCTGCTCCTGCCCCAGTGTGGTACCTACAGAACCTCCTGGGAGCATGAAGGGTGCTGGCTGGAGTGATTTTTTAGGACAGACAGTGCCAGGGTGCATTAGGAATCCTCACCCAGCCTGGCTGTGCTGCCCTGGGAAGCAGCAGTGGCTCCAGGCTCTCCTGGGCACTCAGGGCACAGCACAAGGCCACCACGAGCTGGGTTTTTGAGGGATCAGGAGGAGATGCTGAGGGGAGACAGGCTTTGCTTCTCTGCTGGGGCCCAGCTGCCCCAGTGTCACCTTCAGCACAACCTTCCAGGCTGTTTTTGCCCCTCAGCTCTTCCAGGGCACCAACAGGCAGCAGGGCTTTAGGTCCAAGGACTAAACAGAAATGTCAGGTCTTGCTGTGAGAGGGAAAGGTCCTAGAAAGACAGGTGGGGAACTGGGTGGCAGAACGTGGGGAGGCGTCCCACCCTTCCTCAGCAGTGCCACAACACAGAGCCTGGGCACACAAGGGGCCAGCCCAGCCTTGGCAGGGGGATAATTTTCCTGAGATCCTCTGTTCCTGGGAGAATGGTGATGTGAGGAATTTGTTTTCTTCGTGGTGTTGAGTGGAGGGGTTGTGTGAGCACTGGGTGAGTGCAGTGAAACCTCCTCGTGCTGCTTGTTACTGTCACAGTGGGATTAAAATGTCATGGGAAAGAGCTCCTGGAAAAGCAGGCCAGTGGGATCCCTGCTCATTTGTGCGGCCATGCTGAAAATCCCTGCCCTTGCTGGGTGCAGGAAATCAGCACCTTCAGGGTCAGGTCCTGTGTTTTGGGAGATGTGCTGGGTTGGGGCAGACACTCTCTGGCAGCTTCCAGCCATTCCTGCTGTCTGTTCCCCAGGCAGTGGGGACTCCAGGGAGCTCTTTGAAGTCACAGGAGAGCAGCAGGACCCTGGACACAAAAAGGCTTTTAAGGTCCCTTCCAACCAAAACATTTCTGTGATTCTATGAGAAAACACAAGGTAGTTTGCAAGTCACACCTTAAATATAGGAAATGCTGGAAATATCTTTTATTGGCACATCAGTGTCTTCCCAGCCAGGTTCCTTCTCTAAGCAGCATCGTGGATGACCAAAGTACCATTGCTTTGGGAGCAGGCAGCTCAATGGAAACACTTAAAAAATAACACAAATCACAGTCCTCCTTCATATCATCACTGTGGGGCTCTGGCAATTCCCAGTCAAGCAATTTTCCCCTCTCCTCCACAATTGCATCTAAATTATTGTGCAAACCCAACAGCCCCTACAGAGACAGCAGCAAAGTGTGATCTGTGTGTCTGTCAATGGCCCTGGCCCCATTCTCAACCTGGCTGCTGAAACACCAGCTGAGTTTGTTTTTTGCTCTGTTGTTTGCTCTGACCTGTGGGGTTGGTGGCTGGCTGAGATCCCTGTGCCCACCCTGTGCTCCCTGCACTGCTCCTGCAAACCCCCTTTCTGTGCCCTGGTTTGTGTCCCTGACCCTCTGTCTGTGTGCTCCAGGCTCCGCTTTTCGAACACTGACCATTTCAGTGCCTTCCAGCCTAACCTTGGGCATCTCAAGCTGCAAATCTGAGTGAGCCCAGGAAAAGAAGGAGGCACCTCCCAGGCAGGGCATCTGTATTAAAGGTTTAGGACAAGTGAACTCCACTCTACTTTTTCCCAGCTCATATAAATTTTAAATTCCACAGGCGTGCCTGGGACAGTGGCCTCTGCAACCTGTGCTGTGTTTGCTAATGCCTTTCTCCTGCACTTGTCTGAAAGGCTTTGGGGGAAAGTTTCTGCCAGGCCTCATTTCTGAAAGGCACAAAACCTTTTGCCAGCTTTGCTGGGCCTGGCCTGGCTCTGATTTCCAGCCTTGACCCAAGGTTTTGGTAGAAACCTGGGATGTGAGTTTGGATGGATCACCTGTGCCAGCTCCCAGCCAAGCAATCCATTCCTGTCAGCATCCCCTGTGACACAGCAATTTGAAATACTGATGGCTATAGATAAGGCATCTTGGCAGCCACATCAGACAGAAACTACCCATCAAAATATAAATTGCTGAAATCTTTGTATACATTTTGTCCATGGATAGAGGCACATCCCAAGTTTTCTGAGTTTTCTGTACTTACTGACAATCTTAATTTCCTAGTAAGATATTTTCCCACTGAAATAACATTTCTCTGCTTTTTTTAAAACCCAGGATTACAAATAATTTCCAGAGGATTTTGGAGATCCTTCTCCTTTTTGTCTTGGTTAGTAGATATCAGGTCTGCAGAATCTGATCTACCAGATCTTGATGATGGTGTCAGTATCTGTTGGTGAAACATTTTGGATGCAGAAATAATTCCCAAGACTCCATGGGAAAGTCCCAAATGGCACATTAGAAGTGCTCAGCTGCTGGCCCTGTTTCAGAGCCCTGGCTGAACCTTTGCAGATATTCTACCTACAGAGATGCTTTTAGCTGAATGTACAACAAACCCCTAGATTTTATCACCTTTGCTCTCTATCTGCTGCCAGCTGCTTTCCTACAGCCCTACAAACAGCTGGGAATGGATTTTGGCTGTTGGATCCCAGGCCCAGCATGTGCTGAACCAGAAGACATTTGCTGCAGCACCAGTCAGTGTCATGCACAGGGGAATGAAATTCTCACATTTCCACTGCCCTGCACCTCCACAGACCTGTGCTTGTGTAGAGAAATTGTAGATGGCTGTGCAAAACTCTGCTGAACAGCTCTGCTGTGCCTCCCCCACCCCACCTCACACCCCTGCAGCTGCATCCTTTGCTCCAGGTGTTTCCTCTGCAGAGTTTCCTCTGGTCTGGAGACCTCCTGGTCTCCATCTGACCCTGGTAGGTCTGGAGACACAACTCCGTGGATGGGCACGATGGAGAATTGGGCAAGTCAACCCTATGCTGCTGAAACGTCTCCATAAGGTCTTGGATTCAGCTCTTGCCCATTAAATCAGTTATTCTGAGTCACCTGCTGGCCCTTGGAAGGCTCTGCCATGGATTTGATCCTGCCTGATCCTGTTGTAGAGACACAAATCCATGCCCTGGTGTTGCCACAATTCCACCTTCTCCTTGCCTGTAGCCTGGTCTGATTTGGCTTTCCTTCAATGTCCTTTTCCTCCCTTTGTTTTTTATCCAGTTTCTGTTCCCTCCCCCTCCCTCGACTCAACCCAAATTCTTTATCTTTCCCTCTGTGCTGCTCTTGCCAAAACCCACCCGCCTCTTCCACTTCTCCATCCCCTCTTGCTTTTAGCAGGGAAGTTATTCATGGCATTGCACTGCCCCAGGCAAGCTCCAGCACAAAAATACCTTGGGAGCACGGGGGCATGGCTGGGGTGAGCAGGGCAGGCAGGGCCACAGCCAGATCTCACACACAGGCAGCTGGAAAAAGGCCTTGTGTGGAAAGAGAGAACTGCTGGGGGTCTCCCAGCTCCTGGTGTGGCCACAGCTGTGGTTCACACTCATCTGCAGGGCCCTGCTCTCCAGGTTTTGGGAGTTGTGCTTGTCCTGAGAGGAGCTCTCAGCAGGGTTGGTGTCAATCCTTGCACAGTCTCTGTTCCCATCAGGGTCACCTGGTGTCAGAGCTGGGAGATGGAAACAGGCACTCGTCCCCTTTCGAGTATCTCAGCTGCAGTCCAAAATCAAGCTCGCCTTGGTTTTCCTCTCTTTCAGTTCTGGGGCAGGTTCTGGTGTTTAATCCACTCCCTGAATTCTGCAGGTCTAGAGAGGGAGAGGAGGAAAACAGAAAAAGAGCAGCAGGTTGCTCTTGGCTAAGGAACAGTAGCATCACCTGGCTAAGGAGAGAACAGATCCACAGGGAGACCAGGAGCCAGGACACAGCTGCAGATGAGGTGGGAAAGCCTTTCCCAACCACATTTGCCAGGACAGGCTTGCCTGTTTCCCTGGACAAGCCCAGCAGCACGGAAAACAGGGAAATGAAGATCAGTAGCTTGTACTATCTAGGTTGTGACTTTTGTGTTACTGACTTGGGAGAGGGGGAGAAAGATCCCCTCCCTGCTATCCAAAAACACCCTGAGGTCACCTGAAACCAGCACATTTTACCTTTTTTTTTTTAAAAAAAGTCTCTTTAAGCTCATTTCCCACCCCTGTGCTGAGCTGCTCCCCTGAGTGCCCAGGGGCTCCGGGAGCTGCAGCCCGTGCAGGTGTTGGGAGGATGGAGGGCTCTGCTCCCAGCCCGGCTCCAGGAGGGATGAGGGGGTTGCTGGAGGGGGTGACACACGTCAGGAACCAGAGCTGCCAGCAACAGGTCTCACGTTTCGGCTCTGGAGCGAGCTGGGTCAGGTTTGAACAGGAGGTTTAGTCTGGGGCTCATAGCCCAAGGTCAAATGAGATTTCTGTGAGACAGACAGTGACAAGTCCCACTGGGCTGCTTTTACAGAGATAACCCAAGGCCCTCCCCAAGCCTCAGCCCCCTGCACCCGAGCAGAGGTTTGGGGATGAGCAGGACGGGCCACCCTCACGTCCTCTAAGAAAAACTCCAATATCACCTGCCCAGCTCTGCTGTTGATGTGTTTGTAACTGTGGGCAGGGCAGCACAAGGATGCCCTGGCTCATAGGAGGCCTCCAGATGCTCACAGAACACAGACATCAATTGCCTTTAGCATTAGTAAGTGAGGACACGTGCATTCCTGTGGAAGTTTTGGAGGAGAAGTCTGAATTCCGGCTGAAGGAGTGATGTTGTCCCAGTCTGCATCTGTGTGCAGAGGTGGAATTCTGTTTGGCCTAAAAGCACCCTGGGGCTTGGGAAATGCATTGAACACTGTAGGAGCACTTGATCCTGGGCTGTCCACCCCTGCCATGGTTTCAATAAGAATTCATGTAAACCTCCAAAAAGCTCAACTTCTACAGTGACTGAAGGGATTCTGAAGGGAAAGAGGACCACCCTCACTGCCTCCCCCATCAGCTGTCACTGTGCTCTGGGCCAGCACCTCAGCCTGTGAACAAGGCACAACTTTCCAGCCTCATCTCCCCTGGAAGTTTAACTCTGGCTGGTCTGGCTTGGCTGCAGCATCCACCATGTGATGTCCTCATGATCCTGAGAAGGTACAACCTGTCACACAATCACTTTCCAGACTGCTCAGGTTACCACTCTGACTGTATTGCTCTTCCCAAGGGATGAATTTGGTCATTTAAAAAGCAATCAAATGTAAGAAAAGAAAAAAAAGAGATTCTAAAGCATGAGACCAAAGAAATTTGTAGTGACTGGAAGCAGTTCCTTAATTCTCCTATACTTCATTTTCTGCTTCTTTGATATGAAGAGAAGTAAATGTAGAGTGACTCACTTCTCAATGGAAATAGTTCTCTGCTAATAAATGCAAATAGAATAACTTGTCAGCCTTCTCTGAGGCCAGAGCTGCAGACCAGTGACGTGAAGGTGCAGTTTGCCTTCATCTGCAGCACTCAGCTCCTTCCTGTCCCTTTGGGCTCCACACAAGATCTTCTGTATTTTTGTGCTGACTGGGCCAAGCCATTCGCTGCTGTGAAGTTAAAAGGAGAAGTCTGGGAAGCTTGGGGTCATTAGCAATGATGTTTAACAAACCTTGGGTTACTGGAGAAGTGGGGAGGAGGGGAAAAGTCCTGTGGAATCATGGGCTGGTTTCACTGATGCCCAGGAGATGATTGAAAAGCTGACAGGAGATAGAATATAAATCTGTGTAGCCTCAGCTGCAAACTGCTACCTGGCATTGTCCATTCCCTGTTAGGATAAACAGGCCTTGGAAGTCTCTTCCTTCCAGGTCTGCCATTTGTCTGCCTCTTTGATCAATCCAGAAGGATATGCTGCTTTTTTCTAGGTATGAAGGATACTTTCTGTCATTCATTTGATGAAGTGACGGCAAATATTCTGTTTTAAAAATCCAAAATAAAGAATGCCCATTATGAATCGATATAAATGAGACTGATAAAGGAATTGCAAGGGAATTATTCTGTAATAGGAACATTCATGGCAGGGTTTGTCCCTACTGGTGATGGGACTGGTGTCAATTATTATCAGCAAAACTTGCAGAAGACCCAAATAATCATGTGTATTTAAATGTGTAATTAAAACCAGAAGCTAGTTTTAAAGAAGGCTTTGGATTACTTCACAACCAAATTATTTAAATATCATGACTGAGGACCATCCATGTCAGGCCAGCACGCTGCAGACCCTTCAATATGAGCTTCTTCACCAGGTCCCCAGCAAGCACCTCTTGAATGCAACTCTCTTATTTCTCCATCACCTGTAACAAGTATTTAGGAGTGGGTTTTATGCAAATGCTTGGGCACGGGGAGTGTGGAGGGTGAGTCCATGCCCAGCTGCAGTGCTGCAGTGTTTATCCCCTTCCCAGCTGTGGGTTCAGCACATCTCCCACATGGGTCATGACCCAGTCAATGATGGCTCAACCTGCACCCAGATCCCAAACCTGCACCCAGGAGGGCACTGAGCACTGTCAGGAAAAGGGCCCTGTGCTGGTAAAAATCCCACTGAGACACTCTGAAAAGAGTGCCTGCCCCCCTTTCCCCCCGGATCAAAGTGAGAGCGCTCAGAGCAGGCTCTGAAGGAAAGCAGATGCTGGGACTGGGTGCACTTCAGCCCTGTGTGGTCTCCTATCTCTGTTCTACCATTGCCTTTGGGGACTGCTGTGTGTCCTCTGGGTGAGAGGCTCTGCAGCCCATCCACAGTGCCCAGAACCACCTGGGAGCCCCCTCCCGACAAGATGCCATTTCTTAGATCTCTGAGCAATCTGCTCTGCTCAACCTCTTCTTCCCCAATTAATAACGTTGCTGTCAGGTTGGATTACAGCCCTCTGCCTTCTTTGTCTCAGCTTAAAATACTTGTGGTTTCATATTCTGTCAGAAGAGATATATAAGAGAAGAGCTTTTCTCGAAGTGCAGGCGATGATGGAAAAGGAATGTGCTGCTGCAAATTCCTGCAGGAGCCTTTATTGGATTCCTCAGGACACATTGAAAAGCAAAAAATACAGGGAGAGAGTGAACACCATGGGAGGAACACGGAGCTTATAGGAGCTGCACAGTGTGGTATTGTGGGAGAGATAAGACAAGCCTGTGGCTTGAGCAGAGATAACAGTGAAAGAGTTTCTACAGTTATCTAGGCAATTTCTGTCATTCCAGTTAGAGAAAAGAACCCCCACCCAACACCTAAACCAGAGCTGAATGTCCTGCTGAAGTTGCATTATGGAAATTCAAGCCCCTTGCCTCTCGCTGTCTTTGTGACAGGAAGAAATGTCCAGTGATGGGGTGACTGGGCATGGGCACAGGAATCCTGAGTGACTCCTGCTGGAGGAAACCCTGAGTGGCTTCTGCTTGCTTCTGCCCTGACTTCACGATATCAGCTGTCACTACAACTCCTGCAGCTCAGAAACTAATTTCTGAAGGATATAAGACCCCGAACTTGTCTCAACTTGGAGCAGAAACAATTGTAAATTACATATCTGGAGAGGCACCCATGCCACATTTATCTCATGAGACTTATATCTTCTGGCTTTCCTGTGGGAGACAACACAGATGTGGCATTAACTTTTTTAAAACTTAATTTCCTGATTGTTTAAAATATTGTTTCTCAGTGTCTCAGACATATTTTCATGTGAAATGTTGTCTTTCCATCTGGATGTGTGTTCCCTGTAAATGAGGGATGTTTGTTGTAACATTTGGGCTTGCTTTGCTAACTAAGAGAACAATTGTTCCACCTCTCAGCCTCAGATTTTGATATTGGAATAGACTGAACACCTGTATTTTACAGTGCAATCCCACTCCTGATTTAAGCTGGTATCTCTGCATTAATTCTGTTGCAGTCTCTATGCACTGGGGATAAATTTCTAACTGGGAATTTGACAAGTTGGTAATTCTTTAAAGAAGTTACAAAAAATTAAAAGTGCCACATCTACCGAGGATGAAATATGAAATGTGGATTTGAGGTTGATAAAAACAATAGTGGGGCATAAAAGTATCCATCATTGTCCTTGGTGATGCTGGGACAGATTGAAGCTCTCCTGCCAAAAAAGCAGGACCTACCTAGAGAGAAATGGAGGTGGCCATGAATAGAATTCCCATTTCTGGGAAGAAGGGTAGACTGTGCCAATAAAATCAAAGTCCACAGCTGATATCAGACTGGATGATGTGAGAATGGGTTTTGATGTTCCACCCTCAGAGTGCATTTATTAAAAACAATTTCTTCCCAGTAGATAAACCAAAGTGCAAGGAATCCTTTTGAGCTGAAGCCCAGGGTAACTCAGACAAATGTCAAAGCAAGCGAGAGATGGAAGAGGAAGTTGGGAGATTCTTGTGTGAATTGCATGGTTGGAAGAGATGGTCAGATAAAGGAGGATAAAATAATGGACAAGCTGCATCACCTGGACAAGCAGGTGGGGAGGAAAAGAGAATTCCTGTGTTGGGGAACAGCCTGGGGCTGTGGGCGATGTGGACATGAAGGTATCAGTCCTTTGATCTTCTCTCAGCTGTGGCTGAGCCCCTGCTCCTCCTCACTCCATTTTCTGCATTATCCACTCCTGGAGGGAATCACGGAGCTGTGCTGGTTGTCCTACCTCAGGCAGACTCTGTGTGGTTCTATCACACCGACATTCAGCTCTTATCAAAGTGTCCTGAATGCCTTGAAAGGATCAGTACCTTGGGAGAAAAACGGAGAGGAAAAACATGATGGGGCTGGCTGTAGGTTTGGATATTTGATCTCAATATTTAAGCAAAAGGTTTTGGTGGAATATGTCAGTGAAGAAGTGGGATTGGGCTAAAACCTATTTGTAGAATACAGTTGTGATAGATCAATCAAAGTGTTAGATAAAGCAAATGTTTTCCTAAAAACCTTGAATTACAAATTATTTTAAAATGCATTTGACCTCTTGTATTTTAACACAGAGGAAGGAGATCCTTTGGCTTCCATCACTTAACAGGCTCAGAATGGAATTCTTTGTTTGAGGATCCTAATGATTAACTCTTTCAAATTCTCATAACACCAAAACTTGAGGGATGTTGCATGAAGATTCATAATGAAACTTCATAATCAGTCCCTTGTGATACCTTATCAGAGGTAACCTATGTTTTTCTACCCTACTTCAGACACTCAAGTGAGAAGAAGATCTATAAATCCACTTGCTTCCCTCACAGTCACCAGGTGAGAGGGGTAACAAAACCCTCCTCACCCTGGAGCTGAGCAGTTTTGGTGGCATCTCTTCTTGAAAAATCCACATCAGCCGTATAGAATGAGCAAATAGCCCCAGGCTGGGAGGCATTGCCAAGACAGAAGCAACAGAGATATCCTGGGGCTCTCCATGTCCCTGACATTGTGTAATAGCAAAGAGCTGGAATTGAGGAGTGGAGGATGGGATGATGCACGTTTACAAACTCCCCAAAGCCCATTCCTCTGCTGATTTGGAGTCTGACTCTGGAAATCATCAGGGGAGAAGAAAAGCTTATGAGTACAACCAGCTACTGAACAGATCATGCTGCAGCCATGAAATGCAGAAGGGAGATGTTCAGAGGGTGGGGAGAGTTGGGGAGGAGAAAGAAGGGAGGAAGCACCCCAAAGTAAAAGGTTTGTTACCATCAGATCCCTTCAGGCTGGTGGTGGCTTGTGGTTATTCATATGGTGGGACTGAGGAGGGTAATTTCTTGCATTCCCTGGTACAAGGAGAAGGCTGTAACCCTCAAGGAAGTTTTCTGAACATACTGCAGATAAATGTTTTCAATCCAGCATGGCTTGGTAATTTCTCTGGGTGTTGCTGGGTGACAAATAAGGACCCAGCCATCACCAACCACCCTTTTTACATGGAGCAGGAACACAGGAGCGGGTGTGACATTGATCTGACCAGGACTGAGTGTGGAGAACCCCAAGATTACTGAGTAAATCAGGCTGTGCCCTGCATATCCTCAGGGGCTCAGTCATTGCCCTGGGATGGGCACTCCCCTCGTAGAACGTGTCCTCTCCTGGGTCTGACACCTTCTGGAAATGTCCCCCTCCCCATGCCAGGCCTGTCTGCCTGAGGCAGCTTTGGGCAGGACCATTTCCAGGTATTCATTTCTGTTTCAGTAGCCAATTAATTGATTCAGGTGTTCCTGGTCTGGGTGCTCTCGTGCACTTCAGTAAATCTCTCACAGTAAGGTCCTTGTTCCTCCAGGCTCCTGCACTGGTATTTGGAATGATATTTTCATTTGGGGAATTCCTTCCTGCCATGTTAGCCTATTCTCATATCACAACTGAGGTGGGATCCCTGCCCAGAGCAGTACCCCCAGATGGATCCTGCACAAAAACACATCCTCAGTATTGCTTAACCAGTTGCTTTCTCTCAGAGAAATAATTTTCCTTAGCAAAATTAACTTATTTAGGATGTAATTTTAAAATATAAATTATTTAATATTATAAATAATACTTGTTTATTATTATTAAACTATTATTTTCAATTATCTAAGGATTAATTAAGAAAAGGGGAAGCCTTTTGCCCTGTTGGTGTCCAGCCCATGGGACATGGTTGCAGTTATCCAGTTATCTTTAAGCTCCATCATCTCTTTATTTTCTTTCTACTTCCTTCTTCTATAGCTGGGTTCTCATGCCCTTCTCTTGTTGTCCCAAGTGTTCCTTCTATTCACCAGTAAGAGAGGTTTCCTTATTTCATGTGTGGGCCATAACATCTGTTACTTTTGCTGTTTTCTGTTGCCTTGTCTGATCTGAGTTCCCTCACTGTCCTTGTCAACGCCACCTTTTGTCATTTATAATGAAGCTTGACCCCAGATCTTCGGTTTCTCCAGTTTTGGAGAAGTTCCTCTTTGGTGGGGCCATGCCTCTGCTGGTCCTTTTCCCTCCCTGTCAGTGTTTCCATTCCAGCACTGAAGCTGAGTGTAGGTAGCAGGGATTGGGCAGTGCCATTGCCTGCAGGAATCTCTGCGGTGTTGTGTCTGCCAGGGGCCGCAGACCTGAGATCGAGATCCACACCATTTACTACGGTTTGACTGCCAGAACTGAAGTTCACTCCCAAAATCTCCAATGGGCTGCTCCTCACCATGTTGATCCATCATAAAATTTTGTCCTGTAGACAAAATTCCCTTGGGCACGGGCACAGGGACAGCAGGATGCAGGGAAGCACCGCAGGGGCTGCGTGCAGGGCACACTCCTTCATCCCTCCCCCATCCCTTACTCCACCAGACACCCCAGAACAGCCCAAATGAGAGCCAGGGCAGCAGGAACAGGTAGGACAGGTCTGCTGTGCCTGTGGCTTTTCCGTGTGCCTGCACCCAGCAGAGTGGGAGGCCCTGCAGGCCCCTCTGTTGGGAGCACTAATGATTCCTCCTGCCCGCGGGACACGGCCGGGATCGATGGAGGGTCAGCGGCATTTCCCAGTGCCCAGCACAGCCCAGGGGTCAGCAGCTAATCATCACTGCTATCTCGCTGTGCTGTCCAGCCCAGGGCGACTGGAGGTGCATTAAAGATTAAACAAGAGCTGGGGGGTCTGGGGAGGGTGCTGGAGTCATTCCAGGGTGGGTGGGCAGTGGTTGGCCCAAGCAAGTGGATTTCTGCTGCAGCGGCCCCGACTTTAGATCTTTCAGCCGAACAAACCGGCGGCATCTCTGTTGAGACAAAAAATGCCTCTAGCTAAAATTCCACTATCTGACCTCAGAAGGGCTCCAGCTGCTTCTGCCACCAACGGAGCAGCTCGAAGAAGAGTTTAGCAGAGGTTGGCCATGCTGAAAGAGAAGCCCATTTCTTCTGAGAGCCAGGCAGGACGGAGCCTTCATCTTCCTCACTCCCCCTTCAGTCTAAGAGCTCACACAGGGTGGCTCTGAGTGTTGGCTACTGTCCCATGAGTGCCTATCACCTGCCAGCACCAGGCCATGGAGATTTACTGTAGGACCTGGACACCTCTTCCAAGGTGGGAGGGTTAAATGGTCCCCTTGGTTGCCATGCTCATTCCCACTGTCTCCAGCCTCTAAAATCATACACTGCAACCCTGGTCCTCACCGGAATACAAATATTTTCACTGGATCAGGAAAACACTTTCCATTTGGGGTGTGCTTAGTGGGATGGGCTCATCCCATGGCTCTGAATATGTTGGAGTCTCGGTGCTGATTCAGGCAGGCAGTTCCCACACCTTCCTCCTCTGCAGGGCTATCAATGGTATCATTAACTATCTGTTAATGTCCAGCATTAACCTGTCTGTTCTGACTCCTGTGACCATGGGACCACGTTCATATCTGGCTTTGGGTGCCCACAAATTGTCACCACTGCCTGAGCCTTCAGAGCCGGCTGGAGGGTGGCAGGGAAAGGTGCGTGTGGCACTTGGGAACTGTCTGGAGCTGTGTGGGCTGAGGGAGCAGTGCTGGCTGACTGGCATGCTGCACATCCTGCCCTTCAGCTGGCATCCACAGCTTTCCAATGAGCCTCGAGTTCACAGCAATTTTCGGGCAATCAGAAAGAGAAGAGCAGAGGGCAAGATTCATCCGGAGTACAGCGCTAGATCAGAGTTACAGCCATGGAGTGAAGGTGGCACTCCCCATTCCTTCTGGCAAGAACTTCGAGGAAAATCCGTTTCTAGATTTGCCATTTAGTCAGGGATCCTTCCTGACATGAAGCTGTGCCAGGGGAGGTTTAAGTTGGGTGTCAGGAAAAGGTTTTTCCCCCAGAGGGTGCTGGCACTGCCCAGGCTCCCCAGGGAATGGTCCCAGCCCCGAGGCTGCCAGAGCTCCAGGAGCGTTTGGACAGCGCTCCAGGGATGCCCAGGGTGGGATTGTTGGGTGTCTGTGCAGGGCTGCGGGTGGAACTGGATGATCCCTGTGGGTCCTGTCCAACTCAGGATATTCTGTGGTTCTGTGACTGTATGACATGGTGAGGACTCTGTCAGAGCTTCCTCAGCTCATTCAATGGCCCCAGCTGAGCTCTGGGCTCCCTTTCTGGCCACTGGAGGAATCAGGGCCACAAAGGATGGACACTCTCTAAAAAAGGCCACCTGAGTTGCCTTGAGCCTCTTTTCTTCTCAGAGCCCAGGGTCACTGGCTGATCCTTGACTTCCCAGCTCCACAAAGGAGCTGAATCCCATCCACAATGTGCCAGGCCCTGGACACTCACCTACACCCTCCCCTTGCTACAGGGGGTGATGTTTTCAGTGGAAAGAATGACATTAATTGAAAAAAAAAAATTAGCTCTGCTGATCATCTAGGGTCGCTTTTGATCATGACAATTTTTACTCTTCGTCTGGACTGGTTATAGAGCTCCCTCTCAACAGACTCCCACCCAAGTTTGCCAGAAAATCTGCTCAGAACATGCGCTGCCGTTGCTATTTTTATCTACCGAGCATTATGTATTTGGTGTGATACATGGGAAGTGTTATTCATTTACTGGAATTATCCTTTTATCAAGTCAGTTTCCTATTGCATTTCACCCTTCAGTGCACTGGCAGTTCATTCTTTTAACAAGGCTGTTTCTATTCCTGAAAGTATATTTAAGAGGTTTTGTAATTTCACTGGGAGATACAGAGCATTTCCTTTTCTTTTAAGGAATGTGTTCCAAGCATCCTTAAATCACGGAGAACTTGAGCAACAGTGAACAAATGTATCAAGAAATTAAAAGATAACAACCTCATGAAAACTTTCCCTAAATTATCTTTGAAAAAAATCTTCTATTGTATGTTAATTTTAAGCCATTTTTACTTGTCAGATTTTGTTCTCTCCTTCCTGTTGTAGTCTTTGTTTCCCCCAGTCCTGATTTGTGCTGGAAATCTGCTCGTGGTTCTTTTTGTAAACCTTTGGTGAGATTTGTGAGGGGCTCAAGCAGTGGTGACTGAACTGTGCAATGTGTGATTTAGGGTTTTCAGTCACTCACAATCCCAAATCCAGCATTTTTGAGGAGTTGCTCACAAAGGAGGACATCATGGGGTGATGGATCAGGCAATGGTAGGGCACAGAAGTGAGGCTGGATTCTGTCTCTCTGGGGTCATAGGCTGTGGGGCCAGCACTGAAACCATGAGCCAAGCTGGGACAGGAATTGGGTTGAAATCCAAGAGTGAAACCACAAACTGTATTGGCAGGACAAAACGTTATTGTGAATTAACAGGTGAAATGTCCCTGCAGTGGGTGTCCATTTATCAGTGAGGAGAAGGATTTGCAGAAAGGGCAGAGTGGTGTTCAGTGCATCCCTGAGGCCTCAGAAGCTCCACCGGCTCTGCTGGGACCCACTGAGAGGGCTCAGAATGAAGATGTGGAAGGTGCACACATGGAGAGATTCCTCCATCACATCTGCACCCAGATTTTCCATAGGGGCCCCTCTGGATTCTGGGCTCATCCTGCTCACTCACAAACTGTCATTTGAGTTTTTGTTTTTTTGGTTTTTTTCACATTCCATCAAAAAAATTCCTCCAAGGTTCCATCACTCAGAGTTCTGGGTGGGGAGGTCAGTTGTGTGCGCCTCCCAAGGCTTACCATGGAAGGTTTGCACAATTCAATTTAGGTATATCTTCATGGAGGAATCAAAGGTAAGAGGGTCTTTTTTAACCTAAGATTTTATGATGGATCAACATGACGGAGAGCAGCCTATTGGAGATTTTGGGAGTGAATTTCAGTTCTGGCAGTCAGACCATTAGGAATGCTGTGGATCTCAATCTGTGTATTTTTTGCAGTCCTCCTTGGACCATGCCTGAGTTCTCCCAGCCTCCTCAAACACTGCATCACATAAGCAGAAGCAAGAAAGCTTGCTTTAGGATATTTGAACCCACAAGAAAAACTTGCACTTGAAATAAAACCTGGTTTGCCACATAGAGGAATACAATTATAAAAAAATCAGTTAGAACTCAGGTAAGAATCCAATCTGCGGCATTATTTAATTAACCCAATTAACCTAAGACAATTATTCAACATGGTATGATGAGATACAGACAATTTTTTCTCCCAAGGACTAAAAACAACCTGTACATGTGCTTGTCAGAGTAAGTTTTGTGAGTTAACCAAGCAGACAAGAACCTAACAGTTACTTTGGACCAAAAGGACACCCACCCGTCTCAGGGATGAATATGTGAGCAGGGCAAGCAGGTGGGAGACTTCCACAGGCTGATATTCCAGTCTCCAGAACTTCCAGTTGAGGGGCTCAAGGAGGAAAACATTTCTGGAGTAACTGAAACCTTGTCATTTAAGAGCAAAATTAGATCACAACGATCAGACACGGGCAGGTGGGGTGAAAGTTGATGTTAAGAACTGAATTATTCACTGATGGTGGTCAGGGTGCCTGTGGAGAAGGGCAGGAGGAGATGGTTTGTTGCAAGTTGTTCTGGGCTGGCAGAAACAGAGCAGGAGGTCGGCCCTGGGTCACTGGGGTTGTGTCACCAGCCAGGCTTTGGGTGAGGCTGAAAGGTTGGATCAGGGCAGCCACAACAGGGTGAGTGACCAGCTTCATTCTTGAGGTGGCAGCTGCCAGAGCAGCTCTCCATCCTGAACCTCCATGAGGTACCTCACCAGAAGTGTCCCAGAACAGAGGGATTGTCCTCCCTGGAAACAACCACATGAAATTGGGTAGAGATTGATGGCATGAGCACAGAGACTTCAATCTCAGTGCAGCCATTCAGCTCTCACTGTTAATTCCAACAGGACTGTAACCACTCCCCTGGTGTGACGGGGCTGTGCAGAGGACACTGGGGTGTACCCCACAACCAGAGACTGTGGGGCATGGTTCACACCACAGGGATTCACAGTTCTCTGTGGGTGTTTCTGGAGGGATGAGGTCCTGCCAGCAGGGACAGGTCTCTGCTGACACCTGGGACCCTGTTCTGCACTGGTCCTTTCTCAGTTACACACTCACTGCATTCATGGAGCCACCAAACCCACAGGTCCTCCTGGTTTCAGGTGGGATGGATTTGATTCTCCTCTTAGTGCTGTGTTTGGGTTTAGTGTGAGAGTAATGTTGATTTGATGACTAATGTTTTAGCTGTTCCTGAGCAGTGCTTGTCTCAAATCAAAGCCTTTTTTCCTTCCCAGGCTCTGCCAGCAAGGAGGTGCTTAAGAAACTGGGAAGGAGCAGAGCTGGGACAGGTGACCTGAACTGGCTAAAGGGACATTCCACACCATAGAATGTCATTTCCAGGATATAAACTGGGATATTCCACACCATAGAATGTCATTTCCAGGATATAAACTGGGGGAGCTGCCCAGGAGCTGATGCTTTCTATGGGTGACAGGCTGAGCAGTGGGTAATGGGTGATGAGTAATTGTGTTGTGCCTCACTGGGGGTTTTTTTTGTGTTTTATTCCTTTGTCCTCTTTTCATTACCATTGTTATTATCATTATTATTGATTACATTTATTTTGTTTCAATTATTAATCTGTTCTTATCTCAACCCATGAGTTTTTTACTTTTTTCTATTCTCCTCCTCACTGGGTGGTTGTGTGGGGTGAGTGAGAGGCTCTGGGGTATTTATTTGATGTCTGGGGTTAAAGCACAGGTACCTCCTGCTACATAAGGGTCCTGGCACTTCCTTGACTGACTTCATCCTCTAATCAACTTGCTCCTGTCACCTTCCTTAAGGATTTCAGCTAGGCAGAGCCAGGGACACAGCACTGAAATAAAAGGATCTTGGGCTTGATTGAGATTTGACAATCCTATGTCCTCATGTCTAAAGCAGGAGGGCTCTGCACACCCTGTGCATCTCTCAGCTATATTTAGGTGTAATGTACATACTTCATGTAATTCTGGGAAAAACCAGACAGCTGTCATGCTGCCCAGGATTGAATGAAATAGCTTTTAAAAACATCTAATTTGTGATGTAGTTCAATAAACAAAACCAGTGACCAGATGAAATATATTCCACTGTGTCTAAATGAGGGTGAATGGCTTAGCTGGGAGTGAGAGTGCAAGGGAAGAGTCATTCAATTGAACTGTATAAAAACATAAGAGTTAAAGAGAAAGTAGGTTCTTAGCAAGACAAATTGAAGCTCCCACATCTACATTTCAAAGCCTTCATTGTCCCAAGGAAAGACAAACCAAGTGGCATTTGCATATTCACTGAGACTGGAGCAGCGTCCAAAGGCATCAGCCGAATGGAAGAAACTGAGAGGAGGGAGGTGAAATTACCATACAATGATTTCCCTCAAATTGAAAAATGAGATAGAAGGAATAGGAGGGGAAGCTCCTAAGAGAATCCTTTGATGCTTGCTTTTTCTGAAAGGAAGGCGTACATGGGAGGTTGTGATTTACAACTGCAGTTCAGTGATAGCTAAATCTGACTCGAGGGCTATCAGTGATCCAGACTCCCGACTCAGGGAGCTGAGCTGGAATAAACTTCTTGTGCCAGCTCAGGTTTGCTCAGATAGGGCTGACTGGTTAACTTCGTGCCAGCCTGTTTCACGTCAGATGTGCCATCAGCGTGCAAAGCGAAGCAGAGTTTTGTTGGACCTTGCTCAGCCTGTCTGGGGCCCTTTCCATCAGCCTTGGGTGCTCTCCTCCCACCCATGGAACCTTCAAGTCGCTGCCTCCACACATCATCACCCGCCCCAGACATAGATCACAGCCTTCTGTGTTTCTTTCCACTTTGCATATTCAACATCTTGTCGTGTTGTCGTGGACCTTCGCGTGGGCCTTTTCTGGCTCAGGGCTGCCCCATCCCCTCCACTGTCACAACACCACCGACCTTCCCACACCCCGCTCCCAGCCACAGTGAGTCCCACTGTCAGCAAAACATCCCTCTTTCACCTCCTCCAGGCAGGATTTTGCTCCTTCATCTAGGCAGAGTCTCATGTGTGGGTGCTGCTGTGGGGCCACACTGGAGAAGTGTAGGACCAAGGTGAAACCCGTGGGAAAAACCTATAGGAAGGACAAGGATAATGATGGTCCCTCATTACTGTCTGTGCAACAAGGATCTTAGATGGAATTTGTGACAGGGTGGAGATCTTGCAGGGAGAGTGTGTGGGAAGCCTTGCAAGAGTGTTAACAAAACTGCTTCCCCTCCATGAAAGAGTGGCAACCTGGGGAAGAGTGCACATCCATGGGAAAGCAACGGTCAAAGAAACTGAGCCACAGGAATCAAAACAGTGCTGCTGGAAAGAGACACTTGGAAGTCTCCAGCCCAGCCTTCCCTGGGGCAGGATGAGCCCAGGACCAGATCAGGATAACCAGGGCTTTGTACAACTGAACCCTGTAAATACTGGGGGATAAAGACTCTCTTGGCAATGGGCCCAAGGCTGCACCACCCTCCTGGACAGTGAATGTTTCCTAATGCCTAACTTGAACCTCCTGAGTTCCAGTTTGTGTTTGTTGACCCTTCCTATACTGTCTGGCATCAGTGACAAGAGCTTGGCTCTGTCATCCTTGTGTATTAGCCCTTCAAAAGGTCACAGGCTGCTCTAGGACATTGCTCAGCAGAAGAGGTGATGCTTTGCCTCCACCTCTCTGCCAAACCAGCCTCTCCCTCCACCTCTCCTGGCAGATCATGTGCCCCAGGCTTTGACCATCTCGGTTGCCTTGCCTGTTCCCTCTCCAGCTTCTCCCCATTATTTCTGACCTGGCAGCTCACAACTGAACACAGTGTTCCAGGGGCACTGAGCACTGACAAGAACTTCCTCCTGCTTTCAGCTGTTCTCCTCCACACAGACTTCAGCAGGCAGCTTGTCTTGTTTGCAGTGAACGACTGCCAGCTCATTTTCACGCTGGCACCCTCCATCACCACCAGCCTTTGGCAGCAGGATTGCATCTCAGCCAGTCTATTCCAGGTTCAGCTGAGTTTTCTGCTTTTCCTGCCCAGATTTTCCCAGACTGCTACTGCCACTGTTGGGAATGACGATGATGATGATGCAAAAGCCTCTTCAGTTGTTCCCAGCCAGATGTGTTCTCCTGTTTCATCATTCTGCAGGAACTGTCCAGATCTTTGTGTGCTTTGCTGCTCCCAGGGCCTGTGCCAGGCTTGGAGACTGGGCTGTGCCCAGCGTGGCTGTGCCACCTCCCACTGCCTCCCACCACAGTGAGCAATTCCAGACTGAGAGCACAGAGAGCTCTGCTGAGAGCTTTGCTTGTCATCCTTTTCCCAGAAAAACTCCTCTTTTCTCTTCCAAAAGGTGCACATCAATGCCTATGCACAAATGCAGGCATGGCCACACACACACACACACACACACATCTGCACACCTATTTACACACATGCACACCACATACCTGCACGTGTGCAGCCACTGGCATGCACACAGGCACAGGCATGTATCACATCACAGGATGGTTTGGGTGGGAAGGGACCTTAAAGCTCATCTCACTCCAAGCCCCTGCCATGGGCAGGGACACCTTCCACTATCCCAGGTGGCCCCAAGCCCTGTCCAGCCTGGGCTTGGACATTTCTAGGGATCCAGAGACAGCCACAGCTTCTCTGGGCAACCTGTGCCAGGGCCTGCCCACCCTCCCAGGTAACAATTCCTTCCTAATATCCCATCCATCCCTGCTGTTGGTGAGTGAGAAGTCATTTCCCTTTATCCTGTCCCTGTCCAAAGTCCCTCTCCACCTCTCTTGGGCCCCTTTAGGCACTGGAAGGAGCTCTAATGTCTCTATGGATCCTTCTCTTCTCTGAAAAGAACACAAACCTGCTGTGAAGTGTCCAGCAGCAATGCCCAGCAGCAAAGTCCATGGGATTCCTGGGACAGGACATATTCTCACCCTGGTCATCTATTCACCATGCCATAGTTAGTTTGGACCAGGGCCATGGCATCCAGCAGCATCCCTGAGCAGCAGAGGTGTCAGGGCAGTGGGTGTGTGGTGACATCTGGGTCCCACCAGGGATCCATCCCAGGACACATCCTGCAAGCACAGCTCCAAGGTCCAGGCCAGGTAGAGATTTTCCCATACCTGACCAAGGTTTACTCATTCCAGGGACATCCAAACAGGACCTGCTGCCACCCCAGCTAGAAACAGAGCAAAGAGGGTCATGATGAGGGACCTGTTGACTACCTGGAGGGAAGATTAGCTTCCCAAGCTATGAAGATTCTGGTGACCCCTTTCAGTTTTCTTGCTAAAGATCTGTGACACCTGTGGCTGGATTCCTGGGGATAGGGATGCGCTGTCCCAGAGTGGATGCACAGTCTGTGTGGAGAACCTCTGGGGTAAGGAAGAAGCTACCTGTGATGATGAGTCCATGGGAAGGTGAACCTACTCCCCTTCTGGAAAAGGTGAAGCATTTCAGAGCTGTTTGAATTCGACTCAGCTTGGCCTCTGGCTGTGATACAGCCTGATATGGGATATTTCCATAGGACCATCACCCTCTGTCTTCTGAGTATCTCATGTGCCTCCCACTGTCAGATCTGGCTTGGGCTCAGAAAACAAAGTCAGAAAACACAAATCTCTGTGCATTCATTGCAGTGACTCTTGCAGAGTGACCCTTCAAGGTCTTTTCTCCCCTCCAATAAACTTCGGGGCATAGCTTTGATTCTAAAACTGCCATGACAGTAAATACTTCAATTCCATGAGAATTGAGATTATTTCTGTGGCTGGGATTTTAAAAGTCACAAGGATTCAGTTGGCAGAACCTGCAGGGTTGATCCAGGGGCCTGCAAGGGAAAATACCACCTGACAATAAAAAATGTAGCAAAAATCACAAGTTTATTGTTTCTGTTCACTCCATGCAAAAATGTCAGGTTATGGTAGCATTCATCAGGGTGTCTTTGTAAACCAGTCATGATGATTTTCCTTCCTTGTTGTCAAACCAGAGACACTCAACCACAGCTTGTGTAGTTGCTGGGAGTTTTGGGTGAATTCTCTGACTCTAATCCAACCTCTTCTTTTTTGCTCCCATAGTGGCACTTCAGAAGACTCACAGAGTCTCTCTCCTATTCCCAAGGCAACATAATCATGGAAAACTGGCAACAGGATCATGAACCCACACAGTGATCTGTGACCACAGAGAGAGGACAAATGCAGGATTTGCTTCAAGGGGCTCTTGAGGAACTGGCCCAAGGCCTGAAGCCTTGTTTCTGTTGTTTAATTTTCATTTTAATCACATTTCCTCCATGATACATTGTCATGTAATATGGTGCCTTCTTTCCCATTCATTCCTAATGAGCCATTCACAACTCCTTTTCTGTGAAATATTTTCCCCTGAAATTCCTCGTGGAAGACACTGGGCAGAAAGCCATGGAAGCTGCTGTCCTGTCCATCCTCACAGCCACAGGATCACAACTGGAGCCCTCCTTGCCCTGTGGACAGTGCTTGGCTGTGGGGATGAGGACACTCATTTTGCATCAATACTTTGCCCCAGATGATCACAAATATTTTTGCCAAGCTGTAAGTCTCTTGAAAGAGTTCAAAATTTTAAAGAGGAAAACACTGAAATGTCTGGCATGGAAAAGTAGTGAAGAGAGCACCAAAAGAGGGCTACTGTGAGTCCTGTCCTACCTAGGAGCTCCAAGAGTTTCCAGTTTGACAAAGAAAAATGCTTCTCTGCAGAGAATATTGTGAATATTTTCAGGGAATGCTGAACACCCTAAAGTGTGAGATTCTCAGAGGAATTTGAGCCCAGTGGTGTATGCTAAGGACACAGGAAGCAAAATGTCTCCACTCATGCCATCCTCAGAATGACCCAGCCAGGATCCAAGTCCTCCACACTCACTGCTTTCTCATCTTTGCCAGAGCAGATGAAGCTATTGACAATGTCCACGGCTGAAACAAATTTGGATGCTTGGAAAATCAGTTAAAAGGAATTTTTTGAGGCATCTGAGTGTATTCCTGCACTACTCCAACTCACATGGTGCTCTGGGCTGGTTTGATTGTTGTACAGAACAAGTGTGACCCAAAGCCAGGTCTCGCCCCGTCGATACCTGTTCAGGGAGCACCTGAGGGGCAGGAGGGCCCGGGGAGGGGGGGTTTGGCAGGAGGTTTGACAGTTATTGTTCACTAAAATGAGCAGCCCAGCCTAATGCGGGTCATTCACTCCCCACTCCTGCCCGGTCAGCTGCAGCATTAGCGCTGGTCAAAGGTCTCCCCAAACATTTACCATCCATTAAAAGCTAACCTTTCCATGGGATGTTTGAGCTTTGAGTCGCTGGATAGCTGCAGGCGGTGCGCAGGGCTCGCTGCCTCTCCGGGGGTCTCTCGCTGTCCTGGGGGAGCAGCATTCCAGCAGTGGATGCTCCCTCCGCCTCCCATCACTCCTCCAGCAGCCCCAGAGCCGGGAACAGCTTGCTGGCAGCTGGACATTCCTTGTGGGCACTGTCAAGTTTGCTGGTCTTCTCCCTCCAAAAATAAACGGCGGAATGTATTTGAGATCGGAGCTTAGTAGGAAACGGTTTGAAATGGGTTTTCTTTCCTTTGCGGGGCAGGCTTTCAAAGATTTGGGATTTTTCCCATCATGTATTGAGATCAAAGCAGAAATCATGGAGTGTCAGTTTGATTTTTTAGTGGGGTCTATCAGATTTGTCATTTAAATTAAACTTGGTGGATGGTAAGCACATCAGGACGGTGCTTTATGTCCGGCAGTGAGAAGGAGAGAAAAGGAAAATGCTTATGAGAAAGGATCTGACAAAGCTGCAGAGAGCTCAGGGAGGGCTTTGTTGCACTCAAGATTGAACAAGCAGCTCAAGATGTGATTCAGTATCAGAGTTAAATGTTTAAGATTAGGTTTATGGCTCCATTAAAGCCTTTTACTGTATGGCATTGGATATGGCAACACAGCAGAGGCTTTGGCCTGAAGAGAGGTATAATAACAATAACAGTAATAACAGCAATTTGTTGCTATGATTGTTATTAATGTTACTGTGATTATTGTACTTCAGTCAAAATAGAAACATGGTTTAATTAAAATACATGCTAATCTCTAACCTGTAAAAACAAAGAAACCTTGTGGAGGGTCAGAATTAAGAATTTAACACTGAGTTGGATCCAATTCCAACATTTTAACTGGAATGATAAGAACTTCTCAAAACCTGGGGAGATGTTGCTCTAAGGACAGTGATTTTATCACAGCTTGTTCCATCTACACCCTCAGATGACCCTTATCTGTCAGTGCTGGGTTCATCTTCCTTTTCTCCAGCCCCAAAGTTTACAGTGCAGAAGCACCAGCCCTGGTTCACTCTCTCATGCTCTCAGCTTTGTTTTTTAAACCCCATGTGTAAAGGCACACTATTCCCTTTTGCTTCACAAAAGGGATTCATTACGTTTTCCTCTTCCTTCTCTTTCTCCCCAATTTTCCAATTCTCCCTCCTTTAATCACCTCTATCCTGCCTCAAGGTTTGAGAGATGCTCCTGGCAGATGCCTCACTTTGCTGGCAGCCCTGTTCACCTCTAATTTCATGGCTCCTACTTTGGAGACAGTTTGCATCTGTGATTTTGGCTTGAAGTGTTGCCATAACAAACCAGCATTTTCCTGAAAAGAAAGCATTATATATCCTTAGGAGTGTTTACATGGGAGAAAAGGGATTTTTTTTTTTCCCTGACACTTATGAGTGCTCAGATTCTGGCTGCCTCTGGAGGAACCAGGGTGCTGTGCATTCCCACTGTCTGATGTGCAATGGTTTTCTCGTTTAGGTCCTCAGACCCTCAGAGCTGGTGGGTTTGGGTCTGAAACTTTGAGCTGATTATTTTCTGGATTTCAAAACTTTTGGACTTGAAATGGAGGACTTCCATCTGTGAGTAGGTACAGAAAGAATGAATTTGGGTTTAAAGTTGATGAAGGATTGCTCCTCACACTGCTGCTGCTTTTACCCTCACAAGGAGAGAAGACAAAACTGAATTCCAAATTCTTTGTACAGCTTTCTGTTACTTCTGCTCTGGATGAAGTGAGATCTGTGGAGTTTAAAAGAGGATGAACATGGGAAATGGAAACTGAAAGGAGCAGAAAGCTTTTCCTGTTGAGGAAGGCTCTTCCAGGGGATCAGCACCTCCTGGGTAAGGAGGCATCAGCCAGCACGAGCATCTCTCAGAGCTGTGGCCAGGAGAGATCAGCAGAGCTTGACTGCAGGGACAACTGAGACAGCTCCTGCATTAAATCAGCCTCACAAAATAAGTAGAAACTGCCTCAGAATGTCCCCATCAAATCCTAATTATCTGCTGACTTCTTACACATAAGAGAATTTTCTTTGTCTATTTAATTTCATGCTTATCATCAAACTAGTCATTAAATAGCTGAGTATTAGGGGAAAAATGCAAAGCTTTCTGGTCTGTCTTGTTTAATCCTTCAGCCCCTCCCTTCCCTCCTCCCCGTCCCACTTTCTCTCCGGCACAGTCAGGAAGAGGGGAGAGCAGGCAGGCAGGGTGTCCTGCTGGGCACTGTGGCAGTCCCTGGGTCCTGGTCTCCAGGTGGAGTGGATGAGGGAGTCCTGGGAAAGACTGGGATGGAAAACTCCCCAGTTCCATGCCAGAGCCTAGCTCTGGTTGCTGGCAATTTGGACTTGGCATCCCAAGGGATGTAGCAGAGGTGCAGAAGCCACTAAAACTGGGATGAGACCCAGAGGTCTGATCATTACAAGGAAAATGAATTGTCTGTGAGTCAGGTGAATCATTTAAACAGAACCAAAATGACTGAACAGCAAATGGTGCTGGGCTTTCTTGTCTCATAACATATTAGTGGGGGACATTACATGAAATTGGAAAATAAAAAATTGTCAGTCACTGGAAGGCTTTTGTATGTCAGATGAATCAAGGATGTGGAATTGCTGCTTTGGGCTCTATTTGAAATCAGGAACACAGAAACATTTAAGCAATGATTGGCTACTTAAACTGATGCCAGCCCTGTCCCACTGGGATGAGTTCCTGCTTTAGGTCTCTGCTGCTCCTCAGCTGGGCTGTGTGGAGGGAACAGCACAGGACTGAGCCTGCAGCAACTTTCTGCAGCCTGCTTGATAAACCTTGTTCTGGCCATGGCAGGATTTTGGCTCAGCTAACCCAGGACACACCCAGGAAGGCAATTCCCACTTCACAAGGATTCATGGCAATGTCCTGTCTGCTTCTCCAGTGCTGTCTCTCCTACTGAGGGCACATCACTGTCCAGTCAGCCTATACAGCAAGACAATCCCATCCAAAAGACCCTTGATTAAGTGTTTTGTCTTGATGCCAATTCCTGCTTTCTGCAATTTGGTTTCTAATGTCCAGGAGGAACTATTCCCTAGCAGCAGCCTCCAAGCTGTAAACTTTTGACCTGAGCTAATTACTGAATTCACTTTATAGAAGTAATGAGGTTCTGAGCCTCTGCAATGCCTTGGAGGCTCTAGGGAGTCCGAGCCAAAACCTGAGCTCCCTAATCAGTTCTGACTCTTGTTTTTTTAATTCATTTACCGAGTGCCCCGAGGCACTGCCGCTCCTTGAGCTCCCTGGGAGGAGCTGCAGCTCTGCTCTCCCCAGTCTGCTACTGGGCAAAACATCCCAGTCAGGGCTGCAGGTACACTCAGCACCTCAGTGACGAGAGGAGGAGACACCAGTGGGGACCAGTGGTCAGAGCAGCAGGGCCAGGAGAGTTGTGCTCAGGTCTTTCCTCCAATCTACTGTTGGGCAACTGGGATCTCCTCCTTCTGCCTCAAAACCTCTAACAAAGAAACTGATAGAATTTCGCTGTCTGTGGGAGAGCGTTGGAGAGCTGTGGGCAGTGTAATGATGAGAGGAGGGGAGGTGTGGCTGTACAGGACCACTCATGGACACTGGTGGCAGCAGCACAGCAGGAACAGGCAGTGGGAACACTGCAGAGATGTTCCCGTGCTCTGGGCAGCGTGTGAAATCCCATCTCCCTCACTTTGCTGACTTCTTCCCACTTAGTACAGGCAGACCTTAACCAGCAGTCCAAAACTAAGCCCAGAGAAATTGTGGATGCCCCATCCCTGGATCTGTTTAAGGCCAGGTTGGATAGGGCTTGGAGTAATCTGGATTTTTTCTACTGGAAGATGTCCCTGCCCATGGCAGAGGATTGGAAGTAGATGAGTTTAAAGATCCATTCCAATCCAAATAATTCTGTGATTCTATGACTCTGTGATTCTGCCTTTCCCTGGGAACATTCAGGAGCTGTCAGCAGCTGAAGAAGAGCTGGAGACCTGCAACAAACCCCTCAGTCCCAAGCCCACCACTGATCTCCAGCTGCTCACTGAGCTGATGGTCTCAGCTTTCCTCTCAAAGGCTTCCCCTTGCCCTTGTGCTTGCTCTGTTTGTCCCTCTCTCTTACGTGCTGAGGCTCCCCCAGGGCTGACACTGGGGGGAAGGTGACTGTGTCACCCAGGTCAGGACACTGCTGACCATCTCCACCTCCAGCCCTCCACTCCAGCAGCCTCCCACCCTGGGGCTGTGTGGTGAGAAGAGCATCCCCACTTCCCAAGAAGGGAATGGAGAAGGGAAGGTGTGCTGTCCCTGGCCACCCTCATGACCAGTTTGAGGCATGAATGGTTCTACAGGCAGATGTGACCTCCAGATGCCAAGCCAGCTGTGCTGCCATGGTGGGCTCCTGCTGAGCCTCGCTGGGCCTCATCCATGGGCAGTGGGGGACCCCAGGGGGAGCTCTGCCCCACAGAGGGACTCCAAGGTGAGCTCCACTCCACACTGGACAGTGGGGATCCCACCCTGAGTCATTCCCAGCCATATCCTCCCTGCTGCTGGCACAGTCCAGGCAGACAGAGCTTGCTTTGCCTGCCAAGCCTCTCTGTGCCCAGCCCTGCAGAGTGGGCAGAAGCAGTGTCAGCTGGGCCATGGGGAAGGCAGAGCTTCCAGAATGCAGGAATGACTCTGCTGCTGCTGCTGCTGCTGCTGCTGCTGCTGCTGCTGCTGCTGCTGCTGCTGCTGCTGCTGCTGCGGATCCCGGGGAGGCAGCGCTGGCAGGAGCACGGACAGGGATTTACATTGCAAATCCACACAAGGCTGAGCTCGAGGGCCAGCGCAATCATTACTGTGGTCTTGGCAAACCCAGCTCTCCTCGATGAGGGTGATGTGCTTGGTAATTATATAAGATTGGCACATCCCTTTCTGTTGTTCCTCTGTCTCTCTTCAGACAGAGGGTTGGTGATTCAAACTGGGGACTTTGTGAGCATCCTTTGTTCAGCCTGACAACTCAGACAATGGCATTTATCACACAGGTTTGAGGCGTCACCTCACCTGACACAGGCCAGAGCAATTAACCTGCAATGCAAATATTTCATTTTGAGTATAAAAATTCCCCAGAAATACATGTGATAGTTCTAATTTTAGCTCATAGTCATGCAAGTGAAGACTGTGGCATCTGAAACACTCAAAAATCCAGTGGATTAAAACAGCTGTAGCAGAAAAGTGACAGGGGGAAGTAAGAGTGATTCTCCCAACCAGCTCATTCTATGGACAACTGGAGAAAAGGTGGAAATGCACCAAAGTCTTTTGCCATCAATGGAGGTGGGTTGAGTTTGTACCACTTGCTGTGAACAAAGAACTTACTTGGTTTGGAGGCTGCGAGGAAACGATGCAGAAAAATCTGTGACTGGACAGGTAGGGATAAGCTGGGAGTGCCGATTACCAGCACACATTTATAATATTCTACAGTAATATAATTATAGCATATACTTTCATAATATTATATATTTTTTATAATTCATCAAATTGTCCAGGAGTTAAAACTTCGTCTCGGAAAATTCAGATCGACAAGGATAGCAAGCCAATTCAGTGGTGGATGTGACCAGCAGAGAGTGTTCTTGAATTTCAGTTACCTTTCCAAAAATAAGAAGAAAAAATTATAAGAACTATATTTTAAAAAATCAATCTCTTCATGATGCATGGTCACTTTGCTGTCAGTGGAACTGCCCTGGCTGTGGGCAGCATGAGGCGAGCACTCCTGAGTAGACTTAGGACACATTGGTTTACCAGGGACTAAAATGATTATGGGATAATCCAAAATATGTGGAGAGAGTAATAAATCTTGGAGCTCTTGTGCCACTTCTCATGTCCCCAGCACCATCATGTTTGGGAAAGTGGGACAGTGTTGGCAAACTTGAAGGAGCTATAAAGGAAATCCATTTCATTAAATGGAAGAGTGGTAGATGTAATTTTGCAGATTTCATTTGGTGTTAAACCCACCTGCTTTTTAGTGGGGCAGATAAAACCATGCTGCCAGTGGAATCAGTAACTGGAAGGGGAAATGCAACTGGACCTGGAAGGAGTATGAAACGTGAGGTAAGAGGTGCAAGGCTGGCTGGCTGCTGAAGGTAGATTTTTCGTGATTAGACCATTTAGTCTGGTCAGAAATAGCAGATAAGCTTTAGGGAAAACAAGCCCTTCTCTGAATTTGAAATAGAAGCAGCAAATTGACAGATGGCTCAGGATAGCAGGAGCTGTGCTGCGGGGCCAGCTAATCACCGGAGATAAGATCTGCAGCACTGGCAGGCTCCCAGCCCCCGCCGTGGCACCGTCCCTGTCCCTGCAGACATCCCGGCAGGTGGGGCAATGCCACCAATGCACCAAGGTGTGACCTCATGTTCCAGGGGACATGGGCAGCTCCAGCTGTGGCAGCAGTGCCTGGTGCAGCCCTGCTGCCAGGGAGGCTGAGCCAAACCACTGCCAACCTCAGCCTTTGATGGGAGCATCCATCTTAGCAAATAAAAAACCTCATGAGACACAATCTGCCTCTCCATCCCTTGGCAGGTGTTTTCCAGCCCCAAAGAAATACGATTCATGTTACCCACAGGTATCAAAACCATCTTGTGAGACGATGGCAAAATTAAATTCCTGAGGAAAAGATTTGTAGGAGCATCAGAAGAGCCAGTGCTAGAGCTGGATCTTCTCTTCTGTGAGATGTGTTGGGTACTGTGTGCAAGCTTGGTAAAGAGATCCACTCCAAAGGGATCCCTGTGTCCAACTGTGCTGTGCATTCCTGAATGTCACTACAGTCCAGAGCTTCCTGGGCTATCAGAAACTCCTGGGACCCCTCTCACAGAGCAACTGACTTACCTGGGTGTTGGGAAACGTTCTGGAAAGCACCAACCTGCTGTGGTTACACTGAGCAACACCAGGCTGGCTACTATGGACTCACAGTAGTTACCCAGAGCAGCTGTGGCTGCCACTGGATCCCTGGCAGTGCCCAAGGCCAGGTTGGATGGGGCTGGGAGCAGCCTGGGACAGTGGAAGGTGTCCCTGCCCATGACAGGTGTGGCACTGAGTGGGCTTTGAAATTCCTTCCAATCCAAATCATCCTGCGACTCCATGATTCTGTGACTCTGGTGCAGGAGCTGCCAGGCAGGAGTGAATGGTGAATTCCACCTTTTATGCCTCCATCCCATCCCCACACTTTCTCCCAGTCTTCATTAACACAAGAGCCTTGGGAAGGTTTTGTTCAGATTACTGAGGAAGGTTTTAGGAAAATTCCTCTATGACATTTTTGAAAGAACTCTCCCCCTCACCGCTGCAGACAATCCCATTTTCCCTCTTGGGGGACTCGGGCTGGATTGACAGGAGCCGACATCCATCCTGTGGGTGCATGCAGCTCCCGGGGCCTCTTTGTGTCAGGCTGCTTTAACAACAAACAGAGCCCAGCCCCTGCAGCATCCCAGCCAGCCGGGGAGACACAGGGAGAGGGACCCGGCATGGCCAGCTCCTCATGCCTGGATCACCCTGTGGATAAAACACAGATGAAAATTCTTTTCTTTTTTTTTTTTTTTTTTTTCTCATGTTAAGATCCCCCATATTGACAAAATGTGAGTATGAGGCAGATTGACATCCAGATTTGACTTGGGAAACAGTTCAGCATTAACCTATTAAGCTAATGAACTCCAGTTATCTGGGTTGGTTTGCCAAAATTAGACCGAGGAAATTGCTGTTTATTCAGTGGGAAAGAGAACATAAAAGATCTGCCCCTAAAATTTCCCAAAGCACCTGATGATATTGTTTAATTTCAATGGAATTCTTAACCTGGCACATTTCAGAGAGACTGTCAGGGAACTGACCCCTGGAAAAATCAGGATAATGGCACATGGTATTGCTCACAGATTTTAAGATTTTCTTATGTGTTACATTATGCATCCAGTCTAGGGTTAATAGTACCCAGACAGAATCTGCTTTAATACATTTATGTATTAAACAGGGGTGCCCAGTAAATAAATTCAAAAGATTTTCAAAGCCAGAGCTTTGAAGGACAAAACTCAGAGATTTCTGTGGGATTTGGAACTGAGGGGGGACACCCCCTTTCAACTGAAGGCAGCTGAGGCTCCTAACAGGTTCCTGATGCTGGGCAATAGGAAGGAGTAGTGGCAGGATTATTGGAATTTCATTTGTGCACTGTCTGAGGAAGGCAATGTAATTTCTTGCCCCTTCTGCCTCCTTGGCTCTGTTGGAGGAAGCTCTTTGCTCCTGTTTCCTGAATTTTATTGATAAGGTCAAACAAGCAGGATCAGCAGGGAAAAGGCACGAGAAACTCAGTCCTACATGGAGAACTGAGTCGTGTTTAATCATTATTATGATAATATAACATTTATAGTGCAGTGGAGGCGTGGGGCTACAAACAGAGCCATGCGGTGCCTGCACCAAAAATCCATCAAGGTCGGTATTTCACCTCCAGCAGCCTTGTGTGGCTGCCACCAGGGAAGGATGAAAGCATGAGGAAAATACACTCGCCCAGGATGTTCTCCAAGCCTCCAGACATTTGTGTCTCAAAGATCCCTCAGGCTGGGGGATGCTGCAGTGCTCCTCACCACTGGGTATATTTTGTTTTTATTCCTATTCCTATTCCTATTCCTATTCCTATTCCTATTCCTATTCCTATTCCTGCCATATTTCCCTGGCATCATCACAGAAGGGAGGGAGGGAGTGAATTGCAGAGATACTCCTTGACTCCTTGCTCCCTTGGCCTGGCCTTCCCCATCCTTTCCATATCCCTTTCCCTGGGATATCTATGCAGAAGGGAATGATGGTCTGAGCTTTTGTGACTCTCATGGCCACAGATCTGTCACAAAACTGACTGACACTCGTGCAGAAACATTCTTAATTTGGGAAGATGAGCAGGAAGGTGCAATGTGTCTTTAAAAAGCTCCTTTTCCAGGGAGACCTGGGTCCAGCACATTGCCCAAAAGCCGGAGAAATTTGATAGATGAGTCTCCAACATTCTTGTCATGTCTCCCCTTCTCGTTTTGCCCCCTTCCCCAGGCTGGAAGTGTTGAGAGGCGTGCTGTGAGGTCTGCCTTGTGTCCGGGAGCCTGTCAGAGCTGGGACACGCAGCCCATGGCCTGCAGCTGGACTCACAGGAGTCTCCATCAAGCACTCATCCAAACGTCTCTCCCGGGCAGAATGCCCTGGGGTTCGGCACTCCTTTGTTTTGAGAGCTACAGTTATTTGTATCAGCAAAGCATGCAAAGAGTGCCCCAAAATGAGAGGGAGGGGGAAGAGAAAGAGGGAGGGGGGCAGAGAGTTTCTGCGCCTGATGGGATCACGCTTAGAGAAACGGGGAGAGTCGGATTTTTGGGGTCTTACATTAAGCAGAGCATCGGTGTTTTTGGAAAGAACCCCAAGCCCCAAGGCTGTGAGGGGGACATGGGCTGGTGCAGGCAGAGCAAAGGAGACCCCGTGAGGATCCAGCTCTCCCCTGGGTGCTGCCAGGCTTCACAAGGCAGAGAAGAGCAATGGCGAGGAGCAATGGGGTTTGAAAGCTGCTGCTGAATGCACATGGAGTCTGCAGATTGTGTAATAGAAAAAAATCCCCCAGTTTGGTTTCTGGGAGAACAGGGAATATGAAATACTTTTTCTCCAGTAGATGCTACACAGGAATGACCTGGGGACATGAGAGACAGTGATAAGTGACTCTCTCCATCCCCTTTTATCCTGTTTACAATACAGAGGCTTTCCTTGAACAAAACCCTTTTTTTCCTCTCCATGCTCCTGGCTGTTGTGTCTAAATGAGCCAATTTGCTGAAGGACTCCTCCTGGAAGGACTTGAAGTCTAACAAGAATAGATGCTGGGTTGCAGCATGTTGTTTCTGGCAAAAATCAATTTCTTCACAAAAGAACAGAAATCTGTTCTTGTATTTCAGTGCTTGCCATTTCATCAGGGCTCCTGTGATACCTCTCACAGCCGTGGCCAGGAGGGAATCCCAGGGTCTATTTCCATTCAACCTATTTCCAGAAGTGTTTGAAAACGGGGTCTAATGGCTCAGGGAAGGGAGAGCAAAGCACGGGGAGCAAATGTGTTTGTTAGTGCTGCAGTTAATGGTTTTGTTGATATGCTGTTTATCCTTGGGCTGATGTGATTTCTGGGGCTTGAGTTGCTGTTTGACATCCAGGGGATAATCTCTTGCCAGAGGCCTGGATGGCTGCATGGCAGTGCAGGGCAGACTAAGTTTGATGCATCATCTGAGACACAAGAGATGGACCCACAGGGACAGAATCTCTCATTAATTAAAGATGTGTTGTTGTTTCCCTCTTTTGTATCTGTGTGGTGCTCAGGGACGCGTTCTCCTGTGACAAGGCTGCATTCTTCAGGTGCTCACCCTGAACTGCAAATGAGCAGCAACAGAAAGAACCCAACATTTTGGAGACTGTTCCGGCCTCCAGGTTTCCCCATTTGCCCAATCTCACATCAGGAGGTGTCTGCCTTCAGCTTCCCCACCTCTGAAAATAATTTCTCACTTTTCCTCCAACATTTGTCATCCTTCAGTAGCCTGAATTTTTGCTGTACAGTTATTTTGGTTTTGCTGAAGTGAAGTGCAGGACGAGGCTGAGGTTTCTGAAGGAAGTTTAGGATTTAAATCAGTGTATTTTATTAAATAATATTAGAGTGTTTTATCTGGATGGACCCAGTTTAAGACTTTATTCTTGTTAATAAAGCAGGTTTCCCTTTGCACCACAGGTGGGACAGGCAGCACAAACCCAGGAAAGGGCAGAATCAGCTCAACATCAGGGGGAGTTCAAAGCCTGAGGAACAAGTATAAAATAACAACGTTTAATAGAGGGAAGAAATAATGGAGAAGGAGAGAGCTAAGTGCTTGTCTGGACCACGAGAACAGAGGCTACAGACTTTTAAATTATTGATCTTGTGGTATAGAGTTAAATGCTTTACAGAATACAAGCCTTTCCCAATTTTTCCCAACCAAGCTCTTATTAGCATGACGTTGTATTTGTCAACAAGAACTATTTTGCATTAAACAACAGTAACAAGACATAGTTATGGTCCTAATTTGAGCTTTCCAATCAGTGTCTGTACCTGTGCCTTTGATGTCCTGACTAACTGCACTATACCTTCCTACCACGTTGGGTTTTTTGTTTTTTTTTTTTGATAATACACCTTCTCCTTGCTTTTCCCATGAAGTAAAAGGTGACAGGAATTCAGGTGGCTCAGCAGACTCTGACCATAAAGATATTGGGTGTTGTAGCCCAGTACATACAAGGAAGAGTTGTGGCTTCAGCTGTGGTGGATTATCTCATCCAAACAACGAGGAGTAAACTGAAAAGCAGTTTCTCATCCAGCCCCAGAGCAAAGCTCTGTGAGATAGGACAGGAACCTGCAGTTCCACCATGAATGGGTGACATCCTGCTAGAGAAAATTTAGTGTACCTCTAAGTATGGAGAAAAACCAGGATTATTAAGAAAGCAAAACTATTTGCAGGATGGACACTCTAAACTGATCGTGATCATGTGTGAACAAACCTGTGAAGTGCAGGCAGATCTCTGGCGATGAAACACTGATCGGGACAGCAAGGCACGGGGGAGGACAGCTGTAATCATGATGAAAGAGCAGAAGAGCTGTTTTAGAAGGGATACCTGGATGTAGGATTCAGCCTACGAGGAAGGAAGTATCAGCTCACTATCTGCATCTCCAGGTGTGTTGGTCACCTGGACTCCTAGAGGTGGGCTGACCTCTGGAGGTCCCACCTGCAGAGCTGTGTCCAGCCCCTCCTCGGCAGCAGCAGCACGTGGAGCTGCTCAGGGCAGAGGGCCATGGAGCTGCTCTGAGGGCTGGAGCCCCTCTGCATGCAGGGAGACCTCGGAGTGTTCACCTGGAGAAGAGAAGGCTCCACGGAGAGCTCAGAGCCCCTTCGAGGGCCTAAAGAGGCTCCAGGAGAGCTGGAGAGGGACTGGGAACAAGGGATGGAGGGACAGGACACAGGGAATGGCTTCCCACTGCCAGAAGTCAGGGGTAGATGGGATATTGGGGAGAAGTTATTCCCTGTGAGAGTTCTGGAGGTTCTGGAACAGGATGCCCAGAGAAGCTGTGGCTGTCCCTGGATCCCTGGGAGTGTCCATGACCCGTCAGGACAGAGCTAGGAGCACCCTGGGATAGAGGAAGGTGTCTCCGCCCATGGCAGGGTACAGAGGCACTGTACCATGAATCCATTCCATGCTCCCGTGCGGGGGATGCGGCTCCAGACGGCTCTCGCAGCTGTCACCCTTTCCGCTGATCGTGCCGGGAGGCTACAGCCGCCGTTCCCGACGCTGTAAACGGAGGCAGACACGGATGATTTGTGTGGGAAGAGCCGCCCGAGCCCGGCCCCTCACGGCCCCTCACGGCCCCGCCCCGCGCGCGCCACGCCGGTCCTGCAGCGCCCCCTGGCGGCCGCGCGGGGCGCAGGGGCGGGACCG
>VZSR01001406.1:754943-778699 GCA_013398615.1 Brachypodius melanocephalos
TCAAACCAGCAATTGTCTGCAGGATCGGGGGGAAGCCGCAAACCCAGTGTGTGAGGGCCGAGCCCGGTGTGCGGGAGCCCAGGGCCGACACCCCACAGATCTCAGCGCCATTTAAAAGCTTTTTTTTTTTTAACCCCATCCCGGAGCGGGGCCTCGTGGGGAGCAGAACCCCGGGCCGCGTGTGCCACGTCAGCCCCGAGGGCTCGGCCAGCCCGGGGCACCGGGAACGGTGATTCCCGCTTATTGATGTAGGTTCATTTAAAGCACGCCCGTTTATAAGGATTTTTGCAGCAGGGTTTGAGGGCTCTGGCTGCCGCAGTTTAAGCCACCTCTGGAGGCGTGTGGCTCCTTGGGGATAAATCCCACATTTTGCTGATAATGCCAGTCTGGAGAGGAAGGAGTGGTGTGGGAATTGCATAATAAGGCAAAAATTCTTGTGGTTCTGTTGCTAATCCACATGGAATAACTCACAGGAAAGGGGCCAAAGGACACAGTTAAGCAGATATTCTGTATTTCCATAGTAATTTTCATCTTTGTGGGGCTCTGTTAAGGGAGGTGGGGGGTGGGTAAGAGACTTGAATTGAATCTTGTATCGAATCATCCTTTCTCTGTCATTCAATAATGATACAGAACAACCCTGTAGGGAAGAGCAGGAGATTCTGCTGGAGATCTGGGAATGCAGGAACGTAACAACAGCTGTTACGGATATGGGGACTGCTGTTGTCCTGTTCCCATTTCTGCCTTATTTTGTGATCATTAAATGGTTCTGGTTGGAAGGCACCTTAAAGCCCATCTAGTTCCAAAATAATTTAACAACCATCAGTATTATTTTTTCTTTTGTTTTCCTATGCTACTGCTTGTCCAGCCACAGTAGCTTTTTTCTTATAATTACAAGCTTTTAATTCCACTTGATGCCTGTGAATTCACATGTTGTGAGACAGTGAAAATCATTCCTTATTCACCTTCTTCTCTTGGGTGTCTCCCCACTGTCATCTCCAGACCAAGTTGAACAGCTGTTTCTTGTGGAAAAGCTGTTCTGTGCTTTCTGTAAATTTCACCGTGATTTCTGTTTTAAAAGAAAGTTACTTTGTAGGTGCAAGCCCACATAAATTTATGTGTTAATTTATTTATGAATTATACAAAGTCACTAATTACAAAAAAATTTAGTAAGTTTCACCTTGGTTTCTGTTTTAAAATAAAGTTACTTTGTAGGTGCAAGTACTTGAGGTGAGAGCCCAGAGTTGCTTCCTGCTGAGGCCCTGGGTTGGTGGTCAGGAATGGGCTGTCTGCTCTAACAGTGTTGCTGTTCTAAAAGGTGCAATTTCAGTGAAAGAAGCTGAAAATGGAGATGCTGAGGAATGATTTAATGGCTGATAACTGACTTCTCTGTTCGTGTTCTCTTTATCTCCTGACAGGCAGGTGCATGAGGTTCAGTCTTACATGGGGCGCCTGGAGACTTCAGACAAAGAGTCAGTGCACTGTAAGTGATGAGGGAGGGAGGGAGGTTGAGTTAGTTTGCATCTCTAACCTTGTATGCCTTCTCATTACATTTACAGTCATTATTGGAACAAATTTAGCTCCTGAGTCATTGTGATCAGCTGCTGAGACACATCACCAATTCAGAATGCATTGAAATCGTGTTGCTGTTTAACTTCAATAAGGTGATGTTTCGTGTGAGGACAGAGCAGAAAAGACAGGACAAGAATTTGCTTCATTTTCCTGTTATAATCCTTTAGCTGACAGAGAGTGCTTGCTGTGGATGATTCTTTGAAGTTGTGGTAGAATGCCAGATTTTTGGTGCTGTTAGCTTTTGGAACTCATGGCCAGGGTGTCTGTGCAGGCCTTCAGCACAAACAGATCAAAACCCCCATGCTGATTCACTCGTGGGGGTTTCTGAACACCTTGAATTAGTGAACACCTTGGTGTGGACAGAACTGCAGATTGAGAGCATCTCTGGGCTGGTTTGTTAGAAGCTCAGAAAGCTGAGAGATGTGACTGTGCCTCCTGTGTTATTCCCTCAGCATCCACCAACTGGCAGCTTTCCTCTAAAGATGCTCAGTGCAGTTTCTGGGGAGGATGCTGAGATTTTTGTGTGCAGGAGCTTAAGCAGGATGCTCCTGACATTCCTGCTGCATCAGAGTCAGAACCTGTAATTCCACCTGCTCATGGGAAATGTGTAAAACCACTAGGTCTGGAATTGCCTTGGTAAATTTGGACTCTAACCCTGTGCTCATAAATGACTGTAATAATAAGATGCTCTGATATGTGTGGCAGGACTTTTTACCCCAGTGCAGAATTGGCACATGTATTTTGAACCTGTGTTTGAACCCTTAATTCCTGCATGAGTCACTAATAATGGGTTTCATCAGGAACTTCTGAGGTGAAAGGACGCTTGCATTGACTGGATGCATTTCTGCACATGTTCACTGACTTCTCTTAACCTTAAACACATTTGTGAAGCATGACTGGGCTCTAGGAAGGGCTGTGATAAATCTCCTATCAAAAAAATAGCAACTTATTCTGGTTGTGCTTCTACAATGCCAGACTTCCCAGACTGTTGTTCACTGGGGGTGATTTTGAGAGTCCTGAAAATTAGTATAATATACCATTTTGCTTCTATTGCTTGAGACCATTTCAAGAGATAGGATTATGTAATTTACATAGTTAATGAATAAATATATGGATATATTTCTCTCTGTATTAAGATACTAGTGCGTATTTCAGAATTTATGGAAAACAGGATTATCCATGGTTGAAGAGCAGGAATAGGGGCCAGGAAATCAAACTTGCAGCTTGCCTTTTCCAACTTTGAGCAAATAGTCTTCTTGCTCAGAAAAATGTATAGTGGTGTAGTTTGGTGTGACAGAAGTTGCTGTAACTGTCTGTCAGCTCTCCTGTGTTGAGTTCTGCTGCAATAAACGATGGAGAGATGGATTAGGACAATTTGATTGATCTGTCTCTGGATGTGAGTCAATCACTCTTTGGCTGTGTGAGGTCCAGGGGCAAAGACAAGGCTGTGTGTGCTCTTTGCTTCTCTGGGTGCTGCTGTGTGGTTTTCTGGGAAGTCCTGATAGGTGGAGTAGTTGGCGGGTGGATGATGGTGCTTCTCTGTGTTCTTGTGACAGCAAATCCTGCTGAGGGAGCAGGAAGGGGCTGCAGAGGGAATGGGGGGGCTTGAAATCCTAATTCATGGAGCTGACGGGGAAAGAGGCTCAGATGTCTGGAACAAGCAGGGGCTTTCTGAGCTGCCTTCTCAGAGGAGGAGGGAAAGGTGAGAGTATCAAATTACTGAGCTAAAGAAGTGACATTTCATTATATTTATAGTTCTCAGTTACCTGATTATTTTCATCCAGTAAAGATGTGCATCTGTCAGGTTTTACATACTGCTTTGAATGCTTTTGAGCATTTGCCTTCATCAGATTGCAGTTGTCTAATTCAAGTCAATTCCTGTTTTTATTTCCTTGCAGTGGTAGAAAATGAGATTCAGGCAAGAATAGACAACATATTCAGCAACTTGGAACGTCTGGAAATCCTGTCCAGCAAAGAACCTCCCAACAAGAGGCAGAATGCCAAACTGTGAGTTCACTGCTTTGCTGTGATCGTGCAGGGTAATCTTTGTAATTATTTTAATTAAATTTATTGAAGCCCTTTGCCTTTTGATTTGTTTATCAAAAGGCAAATCTTTATGCTTTATGCTTTGCTTATCTTTATGCTTTGCGTAACTGATCTCTGTGCTCTACAGTAGCAAAATGGAGGCACAGAGGCAAAATCACTTTCCTGCATTTAACCCCAGGATCATGAGAATCATTGAAGTTGTGAAAGGCCTCAGAGATCATTGAAGTCCAGACTGGTGATGCAGCTGGATTCATTGCTGTGTTCTCAGATGAGCAGAACATGCACTTGGATGCTCTCTCTGTCAATTGCTTTTAATAGCATTTGTGGAGCTAGAGAGTAAAATTCCTTCATTTGGTGTCATTTTCTCTCGGCCACTTTCCAAGCTGTTGGTGACTGAAATAAAGAGGTTTCTAAAGTGAGCAATAGTTTGAGCAGGAGCTTGGACCACAGACATCAGGACTTGCTGTTCTTAATTAATTCTGTGACTCAGTTATTAATGCTTAGTCCAAAATGGCCTTGTAGATAGTAGGGGTGGATTTCATGTCACCTGTATTAAAGAAAGAGGTCAGTATCTGAAATAGTCATCAATTTCTTTGTAGAACCCTGGAATGGTTTGGGTTGGAAGGAGCCTTAAAGATCAGTTCCAACTCCTTCCACTAGACCAGGATAGTCTGGTGACCAAATATTAAATTTTGTCAATCATTTAATCAGGGCCAGTGGAATTCTGGACATGATTTTTTTCAGTCTAGTGGAGATGTCTGAGGTGTCTCCTGTATTGCTCACTGACTTTGGAGCTCCTTTTAATAAACCTCAGAACTTTTAATAAACTGACTTTTGGGCTCACTGACATTTGAGCTCCTTTTAATAAAACTTCAGAACATGATGCTAATTAAACTGGAAAGCATCATCTTTCATGTGAAGTGTGGTTCATTAAATAGAACCTGTACAAATACTACCATCTCTTCAAATCTGTGTTAAACGAGGGATGGATACAGTTATATATAACACCTGAAGAGACAATCCATGGGATAGGATGTCCAAGACAGCTCAGGAGTTCTGTTTTGCATTCTGTCATTAGCTTGGAGGCTAAATAATTGATCAAAATGAATGATCACCTGTGAAATAATTACCAGTGTAGTAGAAAAATGAGACAGGGAAGATGTAGGTGTGGAATTTCAGCCTAGCATTGCATGTCCTGCATCCTGTAGAGAACCCATCGCTCCTTGTTATTCATTGCTGCTAATTTATGATGCTCCTTTGCTCGTGAAGGAAAAGCAGAGTGTATTTTTGTTGCTGATCCTTTGCAGGCGAGTGGACCAGCTGAAATACGATGTGCAGCACCTGCAGACAGCCCTGAGGAACTTCCAGCACCGCCGGTACCTGCGGGAGCAGCAGGAGCGGCAGCGCGAGGAGCTGCTGGCCCGCACCTTCACCACCAACGTAAATATCCATGCTCGGGCTCTCTGTGCTCCAGCAGCTCAAATCCAGCAGGGGGGAGTCAGGCAGCGTGTAAACAGGCCTGTTGGAAGCTGCTGTGAGTGTGAGTAAAGGTAGAGAGGAATCAAAATATGTAGGGAAAAGTACAGCTCTCGTGAGGAAAAGCTGGGCTCCAGAAAGTGCTGCTCATTTTTATCCGGTGCAGTTCCACCTGGATTTACATAGCAGCTGTAAAAGGGTCACTGAGGTAGGTACCAAAGTGTGCATTTCACTTGGATTTGTGTCAAATGTCTGCCAGATCCTGAGATCTGTGAAAATGTTGGCTTTTACACACCCCACTGGCAGGTGTCAGCAAACTTCAGTGTAGCCAAACACAGATCACACAGGTGGGACAAAGTCTTTGCTTTTTGCCTAGAAATGGTCAAAAGTTTGTGATAACATGAATGTGTTCCACCTGTTCTTGTTAGTTGCTCCATTGGGAAGTCTCCCCAGTGCAAATTCCTGGAGGAGTTTTGCTCTGAATAATGTAGGCTTGCTTTCAGATTTCACTTTTCTGCAACTGAAAAGTTAGTCTTCGGTGGGTTTTTTTGGGGGGAGGTTGGTTTGGGGTTTTTTGTGGTTTTTGGTTTTTAATACTATTTTTAAATTTTTTATTTGACTTCCCTCTTTATTTTCCTTCTTTGTTAAAGGCATCTCACCTAACATTCATTGTCTGTGTTGTCAGTCATTGTCAAGGGCAAGAAAGAAAGAATGTGAGCAATCCTAATTAACTGAGATTTGGGCAGTTCGATGCATTTCTCAAAGCCTGCCATAAAGATAATGTCTGCTATTTTGTTGGCTACTTCAAAATTATAAACAAGGCTTGAAAGAAACACTGCAATTTGTTGTTTTTAAACACTATGGTGTTTCCCTGCAAGTAGGGACAAGTTTTCCTGCAAGAAAATTTGCGGTACAGAAACAAAAGACGCGTGAGTGGAACAGTTTTAAAGAGCAGTAGCAGGCTTACAGATGCAAAATAAAGAGCAGATGGGTTATTTTCTCCTTCAAATTTTGAAAGGTATCCTAGATGAAAAAAAAAGACACAATTACTGTGTATTTCTTTTTAGCTTGCTACAAAAACGTGGCTTTAAAATGATCCTTTAATAGGAAAATGATGATTTATTTATCAGTTATCAGCCTCTCTTGGTTATAGTTTCCTGCAGTTCCTATTAATATACTCCCCTATTCTATCAGAGATGTCAGCTGAGTGTGTGAGTAAATCACTGAAACATCCAGAACAGCTTTTGGAAGCTGCAGCAGTGATCTGAACAGTTTGCTTAATTCAGGGTTAAAAATGGGTTTTATCTTTAAAGCATTTCCTTGTATCTGGAGAAAATCACAAGCAGCAAAACAGAGCTCTGGTGCCATCCCATCTCCTTGGGACGGGGGAACACAAATCTACTTCTCTATTGCTGCCTTGTAGTGGATTAAAGAAAACCAAAACAACAACAGAAAAAAAAACCCACAAACTTGTACAGAAAATAAATCTGCTGTTTTGAAGCTTGTTAAGTATCTGGAATAAGAGTCATTCACATGGAAATCTTAAGTGCTTCTGCTCAGACACTTGTATGAGCCTTGGTGCTGCATTCACAGGGGCCCAGGTTTGTGTGTTCTGTCACAGCCCCTTCATCCAGGGCCCCTCTGTCCCTGATTCTTCCTTCTCCACAGTGAGCAGAGCCCCTGCCCAGGCAGGGCAGCACCAGACCTTGGGTCCTGCATGGCATTTTCAGATGAACATTTGGGGTTTTTAGCAAAGAGTCAGTTCAGAGCACATTCTGTATCTGTGTGTGTCTGTGTCTGTGTGTCACCTGCAGCTGCTGGGCACACGGGGTGCCATTCATTCACATGACTCTCAATTCTGCCTTTGGGTGGTTCTTGTTCTGAGTACCTGGAGCAGGTGATCAGTGTTCCCAGCCCTTGCCCCTTCCCAGTGCCCCAGTTTCTACTCATGTGGGAGTTCTGAGCCATTTCCTTGCCCCTGTGGATGGAGTGGTGGCCAGAGAGCAGCAACCTGGAGGCCTTTGGCAGACAGAGGTGATCCCATCCCTGCCCTCCTGTGCAGTCCACATTAGAGTTTTACTCTGTTATTTCCATTTCAAGATTCTCAGTTCCTAGTTGAGTGAATGCATCTTTTCTGGAAAAAACATGAAAAATATTAATATTTAATTTTTATTTTTTTTTAAATTAGGGCCCTGGGTGGTGAGTGAGCCAGAGCTCAGGGAACCAGGCCCATGTCTGTTTGCCCTCACTGCCAGAAATTTGCACTATTTTGTAAATGTTTAGAATGTCATCTCCAAACATTTTTTCAGGCCTTTTGTTGCTCAGAAATGTGGTGTCAGATCTTCCACAAGTCTTTCACTTGCAGTGATCAATGACTAAGCACCTTCTTGGTGTTTAACACCTTGTTAAACACCTTCTGTTAGCTTTGATGTTCTCTCCTGCAGTACCCTTTCCTACTGAGATTATAAAAATTCTCTGCTTTTGCTCTTTTCATCCTTGAGATCTCATTGCAGTTGAGCAGCTGCTCAGCTTTGCCTTTTGGCTTCCTTCCTATCTTCTCTAAATTACTCTTCTCACTCAAATATCAATGTTGTATCTAAAATCATTATGAAAAAAAAAAGTGTAAGCCCAGTCCTGCCAGTCCTGGTGGGTTTTGGCTGTGTCTGCTGGTGCATGTTGTGTTTCTGAGTGAGCAGGTAACTGAGTCCCTGCTTTCCCCACAGGACTCTGACACCACCATCCCGATCGACGAAACCTTGCAGTTTAATGAATCCCTGCAGAGTGCCCACCGAGGCATGGATGAGCTTATTGGCAGTGGCACCAACATCCTGCAGGGGCTGAGGGACCAGAGAGTCACCTTAAAGGTGGGGGCATCATTTTTTACCAGAAAGACCCCACATTGTTCATGTTCATGCTGATCAGGCTAAGTAACATCAATATATGTGTTGTTTCAGTATATTGCTCTGAGCTGAGGATGCTGGAAAAGCCCAAACTTCATTTAAACATCTTGAAATCTTCACATTTTACCATCCTGTTAGTAATATCTTTAAGATCTCTTGGGGTTGGCTGGCCTTCACCTGCTGGGCAGCATCTGGAGTGCTGAATGTTAAGTTTGTTTTTCTTTGGTTGACTTGTTCTTTTGTTCAGGTTCAAGAGGGGCAGTAACTGGCTGGCAGGGAGATGTTGGTTCACATGAGCATCAATCAGAGCAGCCACAAAGCTTGTGTAGAGCACTTGTGATTAATATTAGCAATAAAGATAATGCATCTTATTACTAATCTAATTACTGAATGTTGGTTCAGATGAGCATCACTCAGAGCAGCCACAAAGCTGGTGTAGAGCTCTTGTGATTAATAATAAAGATAATGCACCTCAACAGTCCCTCCTTCCCTGCTGATAACAGCTGCATTTCTGCATGTCTCTTCATAGCAAGTATTTGTCTTTTATTTTACAGACTGCTCAAAGTGATGGTCAATTCTGAGTGAAAAAAACTTTTTAATAAGAAGTGTGTGGGGAGAACCTGGACTTGTGAAAAATGTAGGGAAATGCCTGTTTGTTGTATTCATCTTCTGATGGGGATAACTGCTGTTCTCAGTTTTGTGACACTGCTTTGTTTTGGGATGTATTTGCCAGATTTGGGCATTTTTAATGACATAAATCTCAGATTTGGTCAGGTCTGTGATAGCTGCAGCTCCGTGGTGTGGCAGGCAGTACAAGCCTGGTCTGCACTCCAGCTGGCACTTGGGGAGCTGAGCTGGGTGTGCATGGGCACTTTGCTGTCCTGACCCCAGGCTTCCAGGCTGCCTGGTGTTCCCTGGGCCCTGCACAGGGTCCAGAGCAGGGCTGCAGCTCCTTCTCTGCTCCCTAGTTTGGTGACCAGGCCCTGCACACACAGATCTTGCATGGAGACATTAAAGCAGAGTTTGAAGCTGAGTTCTTTCCAAGATGAGGTTTAGCTTCTGCTTCAGGTCATGTGCTCACTGACCTGGTGAGTATGGATTTGTTTTAAGACAGGGCCCATTACTGGAAAAAGTAAGAAGGAAACTCAGTGGGTGTCTCAGTGTTCATTGCAGAGGAATGGTGTTGCTGAGCACTCTGGCCACAGGAGTGGTGGGGAGAGGGAGGAGTTCTGCTGCCAGCTCATGAGGAAAGGGCTGGAAGGACTCATTTCTAGTGCTGGGAGGAGATTGGGGTTGTGAATGCTTTTTGGAAATAGCACCTTCCTTGAAGTTCCTGCATCCCTGAGAGGATTGTAGCCATCTGTCCACCATGCTGAGCACTGGGTTGCTTTGGTGGCTGATGACATTGGCCTGGAGCAACCAATCATCAGTGTCCCTGTATTGCACACGGGGAATTGGAGTTGATTCTCCAAGCTGGGAAATCACTGATCCATGGTAATCTCTCATGAGGGATTGGATGAAGCACATGGATTCTGGAGGGTTCCTGAGAAGAAGGTGCATTCCACCACAGAAGAGCTCACCAGTGCCATAGAGGAGCCCTGGCAGGACCTGGTGCCCTGCAGGGATGAGGGAATTCTGTTTCTTGTAGTAGCACCAGTCCTGCATGGCTGCTTTTGCTGCTGGCAGTGACTGCCTGGTTCCTGCTGGGTCTCCCTGGGCCTCCTGGCTCTTCTCCAGCCTTTGCCAGGCACTTGAGCTCTGGGTCAGCCCTGCAGCAGGGAATTGCTGGGTGTCTGTCCATGGCTGCTGGTACACACACTCTGTGCTTTTGGGGCTGTCATGTTCCCGGGTGTTCAAGGGGATGCTGCTTCTCCCTCGCAGGTGAGGAAATGTCTGTTCATGCTCCTTTTCCCCTTAACTCACTTTTTCTTGCGCTGACACAAACTTTGTTGCCTGAGAATATCTGGCAGAAGCAGCTGGTGTAGAGACAGCTTACACAGAGAAGTGAGTTAATGTGGAATCATGGAACATCCCCTGTTGGAAGGACCTCCCAAGGATCACCCAATCCAACCCCTGGCCCTGCACAGACCCCCCAACAATCCCACCCTGGGCATCCCTGGCAGTGCTTTCCAAACCCTCCTGGAGCTCTGGCAGCCTCGGGGCTGGGACCATTCCCTGGGGAGCCTGGGCAGTGCCCAGCGCCCAGGCAAGATTCTTTTCCTGATATCCAACCTAACCCTCCCCTGGCTCAGCTCCAGCCGTTCCCTGGCTCCTGTCCCCTGTCACTGGAGCTGCAGCCCTTGGGGAGGTCTGACCTCAGTCTCCTCTGCTCCAGCTGAACAACAGACTTCAGCTGCTCCTCCTATGGCCCCTCCGGACCCTTCCCCACCCTTGTGTCTCTCCTTTGGACACTCATAGCTTTATTCTCTGTAACTTTCTGTATATTGGGCATAGACAGATATGGAATGAGTATTCCTAGATTGTCACTTTAACCGATCCAGTTGTACAATTCCACTGTTCCATGACTGCAAAAAGAGTTCTCCCTTTCTATTGTTTGCTTTCATTTTAAAGCTTTATATTTGGTTTCTGTTCTCGGAGCAAGGTTTGGTTTTGTTCTGAAGCACTGTGAAAGGATTCTGCAGAGATAGGAAGGTGTTGAGCCTGAGAGCAGTCTGCAAGGGGTTAACAGGAGCTGTGGGAACTGGAGAAAATGGATTATGTGGGACTAGCAGAGACACAACCCAGCTTCAGTGAAGGGCCTGAACTGCCTTGAACACAAGACACTGATGATGTAGTTTGGCATTGCAAATCTGTGTTTTATGGACTGAGAAACTTCTGCATGTGGCTGTAATATAGTTGGTCTAAATTCTGTCCTTGGAGAGTCTTCCTGATCTTGAGTCAGGTTTATACTCAAAACAATTCCCAGTTTTCACATTTTCACTCTTTTGAGACCAAAAATAATGTGGACTAAAGAAGAGAGGCTGAAGTTTTTGTTTCAAAGTCAGACCGTGGAATTCAGCACTGTGATGGGTATCTGTGCTGTTGACCTGGCTCAGAGATGAAGGAAGTTACAGCATCCTGAGGTGGTGTGTCCTGTCAGGGACAGTCCAGATGTCACCATGAGGGACTGTCCATTGTTCCTGGTGTGGCAGGGCCCCTCCTGGGGACATGTGGGTGTGAGGAGGGTCCTGGCCAGTGTCTGGCTGTGGTTCAGTGCTCTGCCTGCCCACAGGTGGGTCACTGTGTCCAGCTTTCCTGGAAGGGTCCTTCTCACCTCCTGTGCCAAGGGGACTCTGCAGCCCTGAGCCCTCTCCCTTCTCCCCACCCAGGGCAATATCCCACCCTGGCCTGTGCCTGGAGCACATCTCTGCCTGTATTTCATACTGTTTCCTCCAACCACTGCCCTGAAATAAAGCAGGAGGGTTCCTGTTAAGTCCCTGCTGGTGATATAATGGTGGGATCCATATCCCTAATAATAGCAGGTGTCCTACTGCAGCACCCTGTGCTTTTCTGTGGAAGGATTTCAGGAAATTGCATTAATGACATATTTATCTGCTTTTTTTTTTCTATTTTTGCTATTTACCTGCTATTATTTCTGCTGTTTTTTCTATTTTGCATTTTTGCTATTTACCTTGCAAGTGTCTGGACCTTCTCAGTCTCTGTAGGTATGAACTATACTTCAGCAAGGGGAGCTCTGCACAAAACCTTGGCTGGTTGGAGCTCTGTTTAGACTGTGACTGGAACAACCAGGAGAACTCTTACTCCTCCCTAAGGAGTGCATTTTTCTGAGACACTTTTTATCTTGTCTCTGTCCAGACAGATTGTTTTGTCTTTAACCACATTCCTGTTCATGTGGATGAATTAATTAGTCCAGACATCCAGTTGTTTCCAGGGTCCTGTGGCCACCTCCTGTGGAATGACAGGGATGGTTGGCTGAGAGAAGTTCCTTGGATTAGAATCCATCACTCACCAGCCATGATGAAATACTCTTAAACTGTGGAATAAGAAGGCTCAGAGCATGAGGGTGATTGTGTCTTTGCTGTGTTGTTGTCCCCAGGGCACTCACAAGAAGATCCTGGACGTTGCCAACATGCTGGGCCTGTCCAACACAGTGATGCGGCTGATCGAGAAACGCGCCTTCCAGGACAAGTTCCTCATGCTGGGGGGGATGGCTGTCACCTGCCTCATCATGTTCCTCGTTGTGCAGTACCTGACATGAGCTGCTGCCCTCCTGCAGGAGGATTGTCTCCAGGACTGACTTGCCTCTGGGTGCTGCTTTGGATGAGCCCTTCCCGTGGACTTGAGAGTTTACAAATCCCACTCGGACAGTGTCACATGGGAAGCACGTTGGGAAATGGATGTGTCTGGGCACACTCTGCTTGAGAATGGCCCTGTGAAAGTAACCCCTGGCCTTTGCTGCTCTCCCCTCAAGCCTGCAGATTTAAGGGTCTGGTTAATAGGAAGCAGAAGTGAACATAGTGCCCAGCTGTATCAAGGCAGGAATGTCCCTTTGGGCACACAGGGATGGAACGATGCAGAGGCACAGCCTAGGATGCAGCGAGTCTTTCCTGTGCTGGCCAGCACTGACCTGACCCCTGCATTTTGCAGTGCAAGAATGGCACAGAGAATTTCACAGTGTTCATGGGCCTGAATTCAGCCTGTGGGACCGAGTGTGCAAAAAGAGTTGGGAAGTGAAGGGCTCCCATCTGCAGTTTCTTTTGCTTGGAGGAGGAGGATGTGTGGGGAAGAGTCTTAGAACACGGTTATAACCTCAGTTAACTTCACACACAGTATTAACCAGCACAGATCTCTGGTTTAGGCTGAAATGCTGCTCTGCTCATCTGAAGGATGTTGTGGTACCCCTCTCTGCCCCGCTGCTTCTCAGGTGATGCTGAGTGCCATGCTCCCTCCTGCTTCCACTGGGATGCACGTCAGGCCTGTGGCATCTCCCCAGGCCTCCTGCCAAATCCAGCCTCCAAAAATGACATTTCTAATGCTGGAGCACAGAGGAATGGGGAGCTGTGCTCATTTCCTGAGGTGCTAGTTCAGTTTGGGGCTCGGGAGCTGGAACTTGTGAGTGGATGGAGCAGGTGAGTCCCCCTGTTCTCCCTGGAGGTGTGAGATTGTTCAGAGAGCTGAAACAGGTTCTTCACCCCAGAGGAATGGTGGGATCAGCACAACAGGCCTGGCACTGAAAATCAGCTTGGTCAGGAGAGTTTCCTCAAGTTTGGGCCGTGGGATGGTGATGTCCCCATCCTTGTGAAGGCTGTGGCCCCCTTTGCACCTGTGCACTCACTATGACAGACACTCAGATGTCTCACCTACCAGGGGTGGTGCTGCCTCGCACTCTCCTTGGGGTCATTCCCTGTCCCAGTGAAACCTTTCCAGTGTGAGATCCTCGTCTCAGTCCAGCACTGCTTCCCCTGCAGCCTGGGGGTGTCTGACAGAGGGGCCATCCTGGGATTTTGGGCATCATCCATTTCAATCACCCTGCAGATCCGTTCCCATCCCCATGTGTGGCAAGTCTGGAGCATTCCCTGATGTCCAACAGTGGCACAGATGTCTCATGCCCAGATGATGTGGCCTTGTGCTGGCAATTCCTTCCCTGTTTCCTGTCTGGAACGGTTGTGGGTCTCTGGATTAGTAACTAATCACAAGTTCTGCACTCTGTCCTCACTTCACTGAGCTTTGCTTTCATTATGTGCCCTGTTGCAAACTGGGAGAAAGGGTTTTAGTAATTGAAAAGATTTTAGAAGGAATTTTAGGGAATATGGGCCATGAGACAGGGCCATGCTGGAGACCAGAGCTGGGGTGGGGCCCAGCCAGACACCCAGAGTGACCAGTGGCTTCTGTTCATGAACTTCTCCATGTGTTTGATACTTCTGAAGTGTTTCCTGCTCTTGGAGTTCCCCATTTGTCCAGGTCTTCCAAGGAAATGCTGTAGCAGAGGAAGCATGGAACTGGTTTTCAGTTGAGCCCAAGGGAGTAAGGAATTAAAAGGAAAAGAGGGAAATCTGCAGTAATGGAGCATCTGTCTTGCTGTGTAATAGAAATCATAAATCCAGATTTGCTTGAAATTTATTTTAGATATGAAATCTGACGGATTCAGCCCTTGAGAGGGCAGCTGAGCACTTGCAAGTGGTCCCTGGCAAATTTCAGTTTCCATGAACTGATCCAGTTCCACTGGATTTGACAGTGTTGGGGGTTTAGGGTTTAAGGCTGTCATTGTTTTAAGTTTCTGTAGTTGTGACCTGGTGTTGCAAGGTTTGTCTTACACCAAGTTGGGACTCTGGCCAATCTCTTTCCTTTTGGACTGTGGTAGGAGCCATAAGATACTTGGAACTGGATTTTTTTTATGTTTCTGAGCCTAGCTTGGCATTTTAATAGCTGTTTTCCTGCTGATTTATTTTGCCTTCTGGAGTCTCCTTGTCCCTGCACAGGCCGATTTTCCCTTGGAGAGCCAAGTGTCCTTGCTACCCATGGCATCCAAAGGTGACACATGGGGCTTAAGGAACCGCCTGGGGAGCTGGATTTGGGGACATGTGACATCAGACACATTCGTAGTGCCTGTAAAGCCCAAAGAGATTTCCAAGGGCATCTCAGGTGGTTTGTGTGAAACCCAAAAACCTCCGTTGCTGTGGGGACATGGCAGGGACACGGGTGGTTCCTCCAAACCCCAAACTCCCCTTTGGATGCAGTGGGAAATGAGCTGGAGCCCTGGTGGGATTGTGGTCCCTGCCAAAGGAAATGAGCTGGAGCTGGAGCCCTGGAGGCTTTGCTGCTGTAGCTTGGTGGTGTTTCCTTCCTCACTGAACACCTCACTTCTGCTTCCAAACTGTGGCACGAGTTCCAGCTCTGGGGTGAGCTGCTCTCTCAGGAGGGGACTCTGTGGGAATTCACTTGCCTCTAGAAGAAAACTTTTTACCAGTATTTTATACGTAAAGGAGCAAGGGTGGGATGTGATTCATGTCATGTTCTGTAAATAAAATTTTTTTCAACCAAAATGAAGTTTGTTTTTTTTAACTTAGCCAACATGTTGGGGCCAAAATAAACAAGCAGGACCAGTTCCAGGATTGATCCTGGTTCGCTGTGGATGGAGGAGGGGTCTGCAGGGGAGGGGGCCATGGGGCTGCTGCGGGGGCTCCCATTTAGGTCACAGTGGGAAATGGGTCCCACTGTGTCGAGTTTTTGGGGTGTCTTCATTGAAGACTCTGGCGATGGGTAATGTAAAAGCAAAGTCCTTTATTGCATGGCTAAATCAGTCCCATGAAGGCAAAGTTAGCAGAGTCCACAGCAGTATGCAGGAGCCTTGAAATAAAGTCTCTAAGTCCCAAGCAAAATCTGCAGCCACAACAGCAGCAGAGACCTTGGTAGTCTGTGTCCTGACTGTGAGCATCTTATCAGTAGCAACAACTGTGGCATCGGTGTTTTCGTGAGCCCTCTGTGTGTGTGTTCTCAGAGTAGTACATTTTGTTCTAATTTTGGCCAATCAAGCTTAATTAATTAACGAATTTCTTACTATAGTGTTGGACCTATCCTAAGCTAAAATTGATGTGTTTTAATATTTGTAATGTCTTACACAAATTCTATGTATATAGCTCTGTCTGTTCTATCTAGGAATTTTCAGCAAGGCTATGTTATCTTTGTTATGACTAGAGTTTAACTAACTTTGCAAAAGGCAATGCCACTAACCTTTAAATTAGATCTTGGGTCCTTTTCTTATTAACTAACTCAGTCTCTTATTTGCTAAAGTACTTAAAAAATCCTTTACTTATTTTAAAACCAAACTTGCATTTCTGCCTCATGTCTGCGTGGGTTTTTTGTATTTTAGATTCTCTGAAGGTTCTAATTCAATCCTCACACTTCTGGGTACTCCTTGGCCTGTATGGATTTGGCCCAGGGGGATTCATACTCCAACACCACTGCACTGGGTTGGAAGGAGCAGGAGCCTGGGCTGGCTGTGCTGGACCTCACTGGTCAGACTGGTGGGATGTGCCAGGCTGGGACAGCCCCAGAGCTGGTGGTGAAGGGGAGCTGGCAATGGGTGGGTGATGGAACAGGAGTGGGGGCAGCTGGGGGCACATCCAGGCGCTTGCTGTGCTCTGCCCACTCCCCTTTAGGTCCTGAGAGGGGCCAGACCTTCCTCTCCCTCTCTACCTGCCAGTGATGCAGGTGAGGGGGCTCTAATTAAGAGAAGGAAGAGCTTGGAGGGCAAAATGTGGCTGTTGATAAAGAGATTGTGGATTTAAAATGTGAGATCAAGAGGTTTATCTTCCTCTTTAAGTTCTGCTTTGAAGTAATTCCAGTCCCCACAGCTACAAAACATTTATTAAATCAGAAAACACCCAGCAAAGAATGCAGAAGGTTGTCAGTGCTGGATGTATGAACTTGATAGCAGAGGTGGGAGCAGCCCGTGGCAGTGCTGGGATGGGGCTTCACTGGGTCCTGTCAGTGTGGGCCCCTGGGGGGCTTTGATACCCTGAGCAGCAGCTGGAAATGGGACTGATGCTTCAGGAGTGTGTTTGAGTGTGACTGAGCATGTGGAAGAAATCCAGGAAAGGTTTTATATCCTGGTTTCTCCTGGGGTTGAGTTAATTTTCTCCCCAGCAGCTGTTCCCAGGGCCGTGTTTGGGATTCAGTATGGGAATAATGTTGATAACACACTGGTGGTTTGTGTTTACTCTACACCAAGGACTTTTCAGTTTCCCAGGCTCTGCCATTGAGCAGAGGCTCAAGAAGCTGGGAGGGAGCAGGGCCAGGACAGGTGACCCGAAGTGGCCAAAGGGATATTCCACACCGCAGAGAGTCATTCTGAGCATATAAACTGGGAATGATGGGATGGGAGGGGTCAGAGGGTGGTGAACAACAGTACTGGCCAGCACTTGTCTGTCTTGGGTTTTATGTCTCCCCCTCTCTCCCTCATTATTTTTTAATTATGATTAATTATATCTAACTTTGTTTCAGTTATTAAACTGTTCCTATCTCAATCCATGAGTTTTACTTTTTCCCTCTGTTCCCCCCTCTCCCCACGTGGGGGGCAGTGAGCCATGATGTTTAGTTGCTGGCTGGGGCTAAATCTGAGAGGGAAACGTTTTTAAACAAGGAGATTAAACCAGCCAGGATTTGAGCATTTGAAACCAGTGAGGTGGGGATAAGGTATGTGCAGAATAGAGGGGGAGATAATAAGTGATAAGAGATGACGACTGAGTGGGATGGAATTAACTTAGAAGGAAGATAGTGTAGATAAGTACCAGAGGATGTTTGTACTTGGCCCAAAGCCTGCTCTGTGCCTGCCTCTCCCTGTTCACTCTTCCTCAGGTTAACCCTGGAATGTCCGAGCACAAGAGGATGTGTTAAAAATCCACCTCCTTTAGTGTAACACGCAGCCCATGGTAACGCTGCCCAGGGCTGGGAGTCTCAGCTGGAGGAGGAAAATCTCTCTTACCGGGCCATAAGAAGCAAAGGTGTTGCGGTTCCCCAGTCCCGTGTAAAGGGAAAAGCTCTGCCAGCTCCTGCTCCTGCCTCACTTTCCCCACGGCCTGTGGGTGATGAAGCCCTTCCCTCCCCAGAGCCCTGAGCGCTCCCTGCACCAGTCCTTGGGGATTCCTGGCATGGAGCTTCCCTCTTCCCCCCCAGGCATCGTTGGGCTCCTGTCCCACCACTCTTGGATATCTTTGTGCCTTGGCTTAGGGAGGGGAATAAGGGATCAGAGTCATATCAATGTTCTGGAAAGGGGCAGTAGAAATTAAAGCCCAGAAGGACTAGAAATTATCCTGGAGTTGCAAAATACAGGGCAGGAATATTGTCAGAGCCCTTGGCTGTGCTGGACACAGCACAAGGGAGCTGCTGCCTTGGGCCATTACGGGATGTCTGCATCGGGAATGTAGGGATAGGGTCAGGAAAGCCAAGGCACAGATGGAACAGGACAGGGGAAGGGATATAGGTCAGAACAGAAAGGCCAAGGAGAGTGCACCTTCCTGATAAAACAGAAGGGAGAAATGGTGGCAAGGGACAATGAGCTGGGGATGTCCAGCCTGGAGAAGAAAAGGCTCCCAGGAGACCTCAGGGCCCCTCCCAGTGCCTAAACGCTTTTTAAAAAAGAGGGAGAGGGACTTCTTACACAGCCAGTGATAGGACAAAGGGAACAGTTTTTAACTGAAAGAGGGGAGATTTAGGTTAGATATTAAGAAAAAATTCTTCCCTGTGAGAGTTGGGAGGCCCTGGCACAGCGTGCACCAGAGCCCCCGGGGCTGCCCCTGGATCCCTGGAAGTGTCCAAGGCCAGGCTGGATGGGGCTTGGAGCAGCCTGGGACAGTGGAAAGTGTTTCATGGCAGGGGGTGGGACTGGATGGGCTTTAAGGTCCCTTCCAACCAAGTCTGTGATTTTGACTCTACATCCCATCTGTTCCTGGCAAGGACATCCAACCTCCAGGGAATGGGGTGAAGGCTCTGGCACTGCACAACCCACCCAGCACAAGAGCCTGAGGATTCAACGCAGGAGTACATCACAGCAAAGTCCTTACTCTGTCCCCAGGATGGATGTGCCCTGTGACACATGTGAAAAAATATTCTGTGTCCTGTGGCAAATACAAAACAAACCGAGGGAGCTGAGAGTCCAGTGACAGCCAATACTGGGATGGGAAACATTCCCAGTGCTGGGGGAGGCTCACCCAGCATTCCCAAAGCACTGCAGGAACAGGAGAGCCATGGCTTCCCTGCCCTTTGGCCGTCCCTGCCCCTCACAGAAGGTGGCAGGAGCAGGACGTGCCCCAGAAGGATGTGGGATTTCACGTCTCTGGGGTGTGGGATCTGTTGTCAAGTGACAGCTGGGCTGCACCCACCCTACAACACAGACCCTGCCCCCAGTTCTTGGGGCCTGGGGCTGTTTGAAGTCACAACCACAGCCTCCCAAGCCAGGTCCTTTCCAGAAAGTCTGGGCTACTAGATCCACCCCAGACTGGGGGAACAATGTTACCCCAGTGTTATTAAGCCGGAGGAGCTTCCCTCCTGAACAGCACGGAGGTGTGAGCTCCAAGGAGGAGCAGCTTTTACCCACTGCCAGTTAAAGGAGCCCAAGCTAATGGTGACCAATTATGGCATTTACCTGTAAAATTGTAGTGCTCTGGCCCACAAATCCTATAAATGAGCTACTGCTGTCAAACCAGAAATAATCACAGCTGGTGTTTGTCACCACTTTCATTCCAAGTGACCACTTGTCACCACTTTGTCACCACTTTCATTCCAAAAAATAAATGAAAGTTGAAAAGGAGAGCTTCCCATGGCAGCATTTACTGACTCCAAAGACAAGCAGTCGTAAGGCATTTAAAATACTTTTATTCTAAATTGCTAACAAGAACGTTGACATAAATTGACAGAATTTTAAAAGAACCCTAATTTTGCATATTCCAGTCAACATGTATTATTTTGTAGTGGTAGTATACAGATGGTAGAAATCCAGTCTTTAGAGGAAAATATGAAGGCATTAATCTCTTTCTAGACAAACATTATGTCTGGCTTCTTAATTCTTTATGGTTGTATATTTAGATCCCATTTTGTACTTTGCATGTTTATAAATGTACTGCTTGATCTGAACATTTTCAGCCCTAAACATGTATTTTTACTGATTTAAACCATTCCTACTCCCTTCCTTCCCTCCCCCAATACAGAACAGGTACCTGAGAGCTCTCAAACATGTTTTAAGCATTAGAAAACTGCAAAACCCTAATGGAAACTGGAAAAGCACATCAGTGTCCTCCTGAAACTTCCCCTGTTTGGAGTTGTGTGTGATGGAAAGAACTTGGAGAGGATTCTCTGTTAAGGTCTGCCTGGGGAAGCCCCTCACACACAGGAAACAAAAGTAAGGCCCAAGGTGATAAAGGCAAGGCTGGAGGTATGAGGGTGCAAAAGTTAAGGTCAGGATGCTCTCAGAGCAGTCTCTGCAAACGACAATACAGTTTAAAACCCAACCTGACCACTTGCTATACTCTGAGTGGACAAACTCAGACTCCAACAAGATAAAAACAAGAAGCGTATGCACAGAAAAAATATTTCTAAGTTTGGCTGCTCCAGGTTATTTCAGTCTCAGCCTCTTCACAGACTGGAGAAACTCTCAGCACTTTGTGCTCTCCAGGCTGTAACAGGCCCTCAAACACAACTCCTAGAGCCTCAGTTGCAGGGAGCTTGCTGCAGCTCCCCAGCAAACAGCCCAAACTTCTCCTGAATGTCCAAGAGAAGTTCCACATAATCCCTCCAGGCTTCCTGAGAACAGCAAGATGCTTAAGGCATAGGTTAGAAATTCTGGGAAGTTACTGTTGGGTGGTTCCTGACTTCCACTGAAATGGGAGTAGCATTTTCTGCTATGCCAGGCCTGAATTCTTCCAAATCTGCCATTCCTGCAGGACATTCCCCCTCCCATTCCTGCATCCCTCTGTTTGCAGTTAGCAGTGACCACCAACACCTGGCTCCCAAGGGGCTCTTCCACCTGCACAAAGGTTTTAAAGTCTCAAGTGAAGGAACAAGATTCTGGGGGGTATTTTCAGCCCTCCAAACTGTTCTGTTTCCCACTATCACTTCTCTAATTAGGAACCCAGTCAGATCCTACCTCCCCTGCTTAAAATAACTTCCTAAGTCCCCACTCCTTAAAACTCTTGTGAAGGGTCTCCTACTGTTTCCCAGACTCTGGAGCACATAGAACATTCTAAAATAATTCTCAAAGATATAACAGATCATTCCCTTTTAAAAAAACCAGAAACTTGCCAATTACAATGTTTTTCCCGTTCACAGGGAGTTACCATGACCCAGGGCTGGGCAGGGAAGATTTCTGAGATTATGTCATTTTATCAGTCTGTTTTTTTCAAGAACAGTAACAAAATTCACCAAGTAAAGGTGAGGGTAACTTTTAAAACAAGTCGTTGGGGGAAACATTTGGCAACCAAGAACAGTTCCACATGTTCAAACATTCCATGAAACACATTATGCAACAAAAGCCAAAAGCAGAGTCCTGCCATCAGGTGCAGAGCATGTCTGTGATCTGCAGGAGCTCTCCTGTCCAAGTCAGGGACACACCTACTGCTGGGGCAAACGCAAGTTCCAGGGAGAGGAATTAATACTCCGAATTCTGGAAAGAACAAGATACAACTTTTGCATGAGATGGACACAGGTACAACAACTCCCCCCACTCCCCCAAGGGACAGTGGTCTCTGCAGAGGCAGCACTTGGCAACAAGGCTTGTCTACAACTGACATTTCAGTTTGGTTTGCCAGACTCAGCCCAACACTGTGGCAATTGCACAGTCCTTGGCTGTGCAGGAGCTGGGCCTGCAGAGCACCAGGTTTAGTTGCTCCCAGTGGGAATCACGACAATCATTCCTCAAAGCATCTTTAAGCTGTTGCTTTGCTGCTAAAGGCAAATAAAAGTCTTTGATTTCAGCAATAGACACTTCCCCATGGGGAGCTCCTTCTCTCCCTCCCCAGATGGAATTTGATAGCTTCTTCCCTCAGTGGTGCTGGTTTAAGAAGCCCATTTCACCCCAGCTCTGACTTACCTGGGCCTGAAAGTGAACAGAGCACAAAGGAACAATCTGGTTTAAGTCAGGGGCAGGGTGGGGGGTGAAAGGGGATAACGGGGATGCCAGCAAGCAGCTCTGCCTAACCTGGGCCACAGGAATGGAGAAATAAAGAGCAGAGGATGCTCCAAAGGAAGGACACAGAGGATGATCTGAGCAGCACATTCCCTCAGAAGCTGCTCTCAAGAAGTGCCAAAGCCCCCTGCTCAGTACTCACAGTCTCGCAGACACGGTGTACGGGAGGGTGTCAGGGGGCCGCATCCGGGAGGGCAAGGAGTTGTTCTGGTCACTGATGGTGCTGGAATGAAGTGACTTTGGTTACTTCTGGCAAATGCCCTGGCTCACATGTCTGCATTTACTGCAGCAAGGCCCTGGGGGATGCTGCTGTGCCACCATGCTGGTGGTGCTGAGGAGAGCTGGGTGGGCTCTGAACTCTCAAAGATATTTTAAAGAGTCTGACAGGTGGAACGAGGCAGTGCTGCTGTCAGCCCCTGTGGAAGGGCTCACACAGAACTCAGCCTGCCAGGGGCAGGATTGTTGCTGAACTGTAAATGAATTGGTGAAACAAACCTTAAAACACCTCATGCAGCTCTGGTGGTACCATCACATCCCATAGCCAGCCAGGGCAGCCCCTTCCTGTTCACAGCTGGGCATTGAGCTCCGAGCTCCCCCTGCCCCAAACTCTGACCACACTTTGGAAAGGGCACAAGGGGAGGATTCTGCTGACACAGGGCCCAACTCCCAACATCTGCCAGGCCTCCAGGAGGTAAGAGCTCACAAGGGATCTCCCAAGGACTCAAAGGGACCACAAGTGTGACCACCTTTCTCCCTGTACAATGCCAGACATCCATCAGTCCCTGAACACAAGCCATGGGCAGGAAGAGCAGCCTGCCACAAGCACACAGCAGTATCTGTGCTCCTGAGAGTTACCTTCTCTGCTCCAGGCCATATGAGGTAGCAGGTGACACTAAACCAGCAGCATCTCTCCTCCCAGTGTTGTACAGCAGCAAAGGCAGTTCCTGTCCAGCCAGTAAGGTGAGGCTGGGAGATGGCTGCATTATTTGTTTAAACAAACACTGGTGTAAAGAATCAAACTTGCACTCCCTACCTGCTTAGGGCAGAGTTCATCATACCCCACACAAAAGCAGACTCAGATCCCTCCAGCAACTCTGTGAAAGAAAGCAGATGTTGTAGCTCAGAACTAAGAAACCCCAGAAACCACCATCAGATCTGTGGCTTAAATGTCTTCCCACTGCCAGAGGGCAGGGATAGATGGGATATTGGGCAGCAATTCTTCCCTGTGAGGGTGGGGAAGCCCTGGCACAGGGTGCCCAGAGCAGCTGTGGCTGCCCCTGGATCCCTGGAAGTGTCCAAGGCCAGGCTGGATGGGACTTGGAGCAGGCTGGGATAGTGGGAGGTGTCCCTGCTCATGGAATGAGGTGAACTTTAAGGTATCATCCAAGCCAAACCATTCAATGATGCTGTGATTCTATGATGAGGAATATCTCCATCATATCTTTACATGTTCAAGAGAGAGGAAAGCTTGGCCTATGAGGAATGTGTCTGCTTCACTGAGGAACATGTTACCATTGCTATCACTGCACACAAGGTACAAAAGCTCTTAAGGGAGGAAGGGATGCTTGGAAATCTCTCCCCATGCTCATTCTGGCAGGCATTTTGGATTGTTCTCTATACCAAGCCAAGCCTGCTGGGTGGAGACATCCATGTTCATATGAACAAGCACAAGCAAAGTGTCCTACAAGGCAGCCCTGAGTGCACAGCACCCTATGTCTCACAATGTCCCCAGAGGAGCTAGAGGACATGGCCAGGAAGAAGGCAGCAGATGGGGAAGTTCCTCACCTGTTTCCCAGTCTTCATCACAGGGAGGTGCTTGCCATGTGCCTCCATTATTCAGCTGCTCCTGTGGGGGCTCGCAGGGCCGGCCCACTTCAGGAAGAGAGAAAACATAGTGACCAGCAGTCCTTAAATCCATTAAACACTTTGGCTCAAGCTGTAAAACACCTCTGGGCTTTAGACGAAGCCCCATCAATGCAAACAAGTTGGGGACAGCTGAAATCCAGCAACTTCAAATTTGCCTTTTTCAATGAAAAAGAGAAGACTCTGCTCTCTGGAACTTTGAGCAGGAATGCTGGAGTGAAGGTGTTAGGAAAATTAATCCACAAATGCCAGAGGTTTATGTC